>NW_010583743.1:0-12500 GCF_000705375.1 Tinamus guttatus | reverse complement strand
GCTGCCTGCACACTCAGCCTCCTGGATTAGTAGGAGACCATTGTAGAAATGAAGAAGAAGAAAAAAAAAAAAAAAGGTAAGAGAATATTGATAAATAAGATAAGAGAGTAACCAATTCACACAGAAAAGAAAGTCTATGGAGGAAAACGAAACTGGCAGTGTAAGCCAGTCATAATGAAGGCAAACTATATTAAGCAACTTAATATGATTTGTTCCCAAAATTTTAATGCAATGGCTGATGTGTTCACTCTCCTTACCCATTTTAAGATGCATAATGAGAGTGATTTCCAGTGATTTCTCAAATAAATGCCATGTCCGTCACAGAATTAGTACCTGGGGGCTTCATAAGGGTACCGATATTAACTTCAATTCTTGCGCTCAAGGCAAAGGTGAGTAACGTAACTGCACTGCAATCCACCTTTGGCCTGAGCTTGTTTTTGCAGAGTTCTGAACTTTCCTATTGTTTCTACTGTACAAGATGTCACAACACCATTTTGATAACCTGTCTGAGTGTATCAAAGGCCAGGGGAATTCTGTTATGTAAACATATCATTTATTACTATATACAGCAATGATTACCTGACATCAAAGCTCATCTAGGAGCATGCTGTGTGACTGCAGAGTAGGCGGTCTTGCTATTAAAGAGCCCTATCGATTGACGGGGCAGAAAGAAGAGATAAAGGGGAAGAAAGAAGAGAGTTCTATCAATATCTTCAGCACAGTAAGGAAAGCACCTCCCATTCAACATATGACTTAAATATGGATATTTTCTTGTCCCCACCTTTTCCAAAAGCATGACAAATCCCAGAAATAGCTTTCTTAGGAGCAGTGACAGGGAGGTTATTAGTTCTCTTCTGCCTTGCTTCTCAGCACCAAAGTTCAGACCAGAAGATGTAGCAGCCTGCAGTGACAGGGACGTGCAGGGTGATTTCTCCATCACAATGTTCACCAGTGCTCTCCAGG
Source organism: Tinamus guttatus (assembly GCF_000705375.1). The sequence continues at coordinate 11,537 of NW_010583743.1, read as the reverse complement.
CAGGCAAAGACCGACTTTGAGTATGAAATAAAATAATCACCTTCCCATGACACAGGCAACTGATTTAAAGATGGTGGGCCAGGGAATCCGAGACCAGATCTATTAACACAGACAAGGAACAAACTACCACAGTAGTGGCAAAAGGACTATGGGGACTATGGAGATTTAAAGGGTGGGAACAGGAAGCACAGCTGTGTGTGAGGGAACAGTTCAGCAGCTTTTCACTATGCTCAGTTTCAAGTTCATCACGAGGACAGAGAAGAGGAATGAAACATTAGTGATGTCTACCGGCCTAAGTGGCTCTTAGATGTACCTGGGCAGACCGAACTATAGGGGAAATGTAGGCAAAAGGGGAAACTTTCCCACTGCACTGAACCACCATCTCTGAAAGGCCTGTACAGCCCGTGTGTGTGTAAAGGCAGATTTATCTTTTTCTTTTCACCTATATGGCTCTATAGACAGTAATTCTCTTCAGAGATGGGATTTCTCTCAGAGAACAGGACATACTCACATACTGCTGCAGTGAATCCTCTCATTCCTTCCTACCTTTTGAGTGTCCCAGGGTTACAGGAGCAGCTTCTGTTTCACCAGATGTCATGCTCTAAATTGAAGAATTCACTCCATGAAGGCAGCTGGAGACTCCTTCGCCAGAAGTAAAACACATTTTTTTAAAATGCCTTTGGAGAAGACACAGAAAGCACTGCATTTGGTCCATTTCTGCAGAAAGAAAATGTCTTTAAAATTAAACCAATATTGAGAAATGAAATTCACCTAGAAACAATTTCCTGCATATGGAATTCAAGCAAAATGAAGTCAGATTTTCACATGAAACTGGTACCTTTTTCAGTACCATATCTGTGTGATTTCAGTGAACTTGAATAAAAATAAGGAACTGCATATGTATCCAGAATAACTTCTCTTGTAGGTTAGACACAGAGTTGTCGACATATTTAGTAGCAGTTTGTTCGAAGATCTGACCCATGGGCCGTATGTCTTTCAAAGCAGAAGGAATAAGAGAGAGCTTGAATTAAAAGATCAAGTCTGTATGAAAAGGTGCCTTCTGCAAATGTCTGTCAGAAGATTTTACTTAGAGGTGCAATTTTTTTTCTGTAATGGAATATATGGTTTTTCATCATAAATCTTTTGTCTTCCAAATGGATTTTGTAAAGACAGCTGAGCTATTTAGAGACTAAAGTTGTTTCAAGGTGCTTGTATTCATTGTTTCTGGAATACGAAAATACAGCAGACTTCTTATTAAATAATTAAAAAATATTTGATATCTACACAGAAGCTTTTGTTACTAAACAATATTTAATTTAGCCTAAATATACACTTGCTGCAAAGGCTGCTTTGAAGGTTAACTTTGGTGTGTTTTGACTCACTGTAGACTCAAGTTTAGTTAGAGGTCAAAGCTTGCAGACCCAATATAAGTTTACAAGGACATTTCTAGAAACCATGCAGATAAAGGGGCTGAGGAGACGTAGCATCTGGAAAGGGAGAGCTGAGAAGTCACAGGCAATGAATTTAGACATAAGGACGCTTAAGGCAGACATACAACTTGTGCCCTCCAGACCTGCTGAGCTGAGCTTTACGGATGGTGTTCAATTTACCTATTTCTTGATGCAGGTTCCCCAGAAGATTCCTGGTTTGGTTGGTCTGTTATACTGCCAGCACTAGGAGTACAGAGGTGATGAAGGAGCACAAAAAGAGGCAAAGAGGATTTTAAGCCACTTTCATGCCTTATTGAATGTGGCGCAAAACAGGTATCATTTTTGTACTTGGCATTACTTTAAACACGCACAAGGGCTGCAAAAAAACTTACATCACTTGCCTGAGGCGAAAATGAGATTTCTGGAACTATACTACTGGCTTCATGCTACCCAAAAGCTCCTCTTTATGAAAAAATAAAAAAACAAAAAAAGCCTTTAAAAATTAGTTAATCTAACTTCTGTCTGGGTGTGTCTGAGAGGAGAAATGAGGCCATACTAAAAAAGGGCATTGCTCTTTAGAGAGAAACAAAAGATGTGATTTCTACTTCGCAAAAATTTACTAGACCACAAGTGGAAGTGGCTTAGCATCTGGAAAGGGGAGCTGAGAGGCCATATGCAATGAATCTAGACTCCTATCTCAGGTTCACAAGGGAAACTTTAAAAATAAAGCTTGTTAAAGCGAGAGGCTTGAAAGGTTTCAGTGCAAGAAGGAGAGTCAGAAATACAAAAGCTCATGAGCAGGGGTACAGCAGGGCGAGCAGACTGAAGCACCTCTAAGTGGAAAGCAAATCTGGGGCCTAAAAAGGAAAGAAATTGGGAAGACACCAACTTCCAGTAGGAAAACTACATTCACACTGGGACAGAGAAAAGGAGAGTTTGAAAAGGAGAATGATAAAAGAAAAAAAAAAGAACAATAAAGGTAGCTCGGGTAGCAGCTATAAGGGAAGTGGATGAGAACATGAGAACTCTGGCACAAACAGAAAGGAAAAACTGCTAATTGCTGATATCGAACACAGAACCAGAGCTTGAAGAAAACTTACATCAAAAAAGAAAAAAAGACCACCCTAAGTTTATAAAATTTCAGTGATGGAAGTTGGAGGAATAGCATTATTTGGCCCTGAACATCAGCACATTTGGCAAACCTTGACAAAGCAGAGTCTTGGGAGAGCTGTCTTTTATTTATTCTTTTCTGTGGGCTAAGGTTTGCACTGTGTACTCTCGGCTCAATATTTGTGTTGGCTATTACTGCATTCTTTCTATGCGGTGTTTAACTTCTTTAAGAGTTTGGTGTTAGTTTTAGGAACTTAATCTGTAACTGTTAAAGGCATGAAAGTTATTATCTATGTAGCTAAGGTTAAAAAACAACTTTGAAACCAGTAATCCTGGATATGCCTAGGTAGGAAATCGTTTGGAATATACGACATTATCCTCATAAAGCACATGGCAATGTTTCTGCATCCAGAATCCTGGCTATGCAGATGTTGTATTTGCTTGGAGGTACAAAAGGCTTGGGAAGCATGCTGATTTCAAAAAGCCACTCTTACTGCTCAGCCAGGGACAGCCAGAAGCAGATAGCCTAACTACTCCACAGCCTTTCTCTTCAAGCCTGCTCCAAGAAAAATCACTCAACTTCTCCTCAGCTCAGCTGTAATTTCTTTCTAACATATCCTTGATCACTAGAAGGAGTAAGGTGTTCCAGCCTCTTCTGCAGTGCACATAGACCCTCTTCAGTGATCTCTCCTCCCCTTACACACTCAGCAATGCTCCAATTAGCTTACTAACACACAAGACTATACTGTTATATATATATATGCTACCATAATGCTGCTTACCATATAAGCAAGACTGTCATTTTCATAAAAGCTGGGGTCAGAAATTTCAGCAAGTGATACTCAGCAAGATCTCCTTGAAGGTATAAAGACTGGTATTAGACTGAGAGCTGGGACAGAGACATCTTCACCAAATACCCAGGGGCTGCCTTTAGTCATCACATACAATCAGGGTGAAAATCTGGCAGAAGAACAATTTCACCAGTCTGTAACCTACATCCTATTTGCCCCTGCAAGCTCATTTCTCTCTGGCAAATGCAGGAACTAAAATGGCTTTTGAAACAGTAGCTTCAAACCGTTCAATTTTTTCTTTAACTGGGCTAAGTCCTTTAAGAACAAGGCAAGGAGAATAAGCAGCTGCAGACCACAGTATTGAGACACAGGGGATGAGAATACACCATATTCCTTAGCTGTATCTGTAAGTAGGCAATGTTTTTCATGATGCATACATACAAAGCTATCTAGAAGCTCTGTATATTCATCCAGAATTATTATCCCAGAGCAGAAAAACTAAAACAAAACAAAACAACAACAAAAACAGCTGGCTAGAAGGATTCTGGAAGTTATTTTTCTTATTTGACATCAGGAAAAAGAGAGAAAGGAATGCTGAGCAACTTACCATAAACTTGGGAAGGACTAAGGCAGAGCAAAATTTTAAGTGCATTTGCTTGGAGTATAAAGCTCTCACCCGGCTTGCAGAAGCTGCTGGCTTGCCATGTGGTTTTAAATTAAATGTCTGCTTGCAAAGCAAACAACTAGCTTAAGACTTCCCAAATTTCAAGCTACTCACACATGTGAAATAATGGTGACAATTAGATGTCCAGTATAATTAAATATCATACACAAATTATGCTGTGAAGAGGAAGAAGAGATGCAGTGAGTCCAGATTCCTCCTGGGTGGTCCACCAAGAAATGTATAAGCCATAGAGAGTTCTCTTAACTTGTTCTTCTAAGTAAATGTGAGCCATGTTGTTAGAGAGAAGAGACTGAAAGGAATTAATGTGACTGAGCAAAATGAGAATGAAGAATTTTATGGAATAAAATTTTTCAAAGACATCTTTTGGTGTGGGACTAAAATAATGTGGGAACGGGTACTGACAGATAAGTTCAATTAGCGCTCCTCAGATAGGACGTTTGTGAGCACGAGGCACATGCTGCAGGCTATCTGAAAATTCAAGTTCAGCTCAGTGAAGAACAGGAGACTCGGACTGTTCCAAGTTAAACTGTAGGCAAAGCGCTTTAAATGAGTATTCTTTGCCAGGACAGGAAAATCTAAATGAGGAAGCTTTATTTAGTTAGTTAGCTGGGCACAAGAACCAGCACTATTATGTTATACATATTTTTATATGTGTGTGTATATATATATATATATAAACGTATATATTTGTGGATATATATATATATGCAAACAGGCAAATATGCACATAGAGTATCACACTCATTTGTGAAGGAATTTACTGGATATGGTATCCTAATGAACTTCGGGTATACTCGGAGTGAACCAGCCTTTATCCACCCCATATTAATGTTTGTGAACAGCTAAGGACATCTTAGCTCCATAGATCACGGCATGAGCGCTGCCTCTCGAGTGGCCTCAATTGATTCATTAGCTTTCGGGAACACTCTTATGTTTCCAGAAGAGCTGTCCTGCTTCTGCACTAGGGGACATTACAGCATCAAGAGCACTACTTGCATCGTAGGGAAGAGTAGTAATTTCATGTGCATTGTAACATTTGAGATGGCCCCAAACAAAGAAAGAGCAATCCAAATACCTGAACGCATTTTTTTTTTTCCCAATAATAACCCATCACTGTCAGAAAGAATGTTTTGTGTCTGCTTTTGCAAATAGATTCTCATGAAATAGAAAATTAAGCCTGTATAAATACAAGACTCACAAAAGCCACTGCACTGGAACCACTGAAGTCAACAGGAGTTTTCCTCAGATTTCGGCACCGTTGGATCAGGTCTGTCATTAGCAACCAGATGCAGGACCTATAAAGTATTAGAAAAGTGAATTTTTATTAAACAAACTAACTCAAGACCTTGAAAGCATGTACAGTACTCCTTGCTATTTAGTTTTTGTCATACTGGAAGCACTAAATGAGAAACATTTCCTGCACAGTTGAGTTAACGTGTTAGTGCTTAGCGTTTAAAAAGGATATGCCATAAGGTAACCGGTGCCTTTTATAAAAGGTTATGGATCTTTTGGGAGCAAAAGTTAGAAAAAAAATGGAAAAAAAAAAGACAGCAACTGGTGCACATTTCTGTTATTAACATATATGGTGGCCAACGAAAGCATCGCATGCAATTAGCAATACACAGCTGCAGTCCCACAAAGCAGCTCCGCTGAGCAAGAGTAGAAGTTTATACAGCTGCTGCGAGCTACTCAGGATCACGAATGCAAACACACGACTGCATTATGTTTACAAATTTCCTGCAGAACATTCGGCATTTGTATGGGTTCTATTACATTCACTCAGAGTCTGATGACAAATTACTGTAGATTAATCTCCTCTTAGAAATATGTGGAGCTTTTAACAAAGTGTACATAAAACAAGCTGCTAGTTGTTTTTCATTGTTAATAATGATTCCTTTTAAAATCCAAAGTTTAGAAGTGTTAGAGGGCAAGCTTCTGGGCTTTCATTCATTATACTAATAAAACTCCATAAAGTAGACTGTCGCTGCCAGAGGGTATTGCTCCTTTCTGACAGGTACAGTGACAGACACAAATTTTCTATCTCTGAGTAGTACTATAGATACTATCAGCTGAGACAAAGAGAACAAAATGTATGACAATCGTTCAGTCTCAGAGCAAAGAGATTTGTAGCTAGCTACTAAGTATGCTTCCCAACAAACAGACTATGTTGTCCTAAGGCTACACAGAGGAGTTATATTTTCTTTGAAAATTCAAGGGCATTTGGTTCTGTTTGAAAGATTGTTTTGTTTGTCAGCTACAGCTAAACAGGTGTGGGGTCCGGGCTTTCTCTCTTTGCCAACAAAATGACTATTAACTGACCATTTGTTCTAGAACACTAACCATATAATTTGCAATAACTATTTTAAATAAACATTTTTGTCAGGCCAGTTTTTAAAAATCCTATTCCAAAATGAATGCAGCTGCCTCTCCCTCGCTCTGTACTGGCATTTCTAAAATGCCTTTCCCAGTGATAAAACAGAAAAACCTTGGGACCAGTCCAGTGAGGACAGGCAATTCTCCTTTTTACTTTAACGTTTATTTTGTGGCTTCTGGCTCAGAACACCCATTTAGTTTTCCCAACAAAAAAAAAATAAAGTTTGTTAAAGATGTGGGCTGTGCAAGACTGTCTAAAGATAATGATGATCATTCCTATCTTCCCTTTCACCTGCCATGAGAGTTAGTCTGCGCCCTTCTAGCTGATGACTATAAAAACCACAGCGTTTTCTAGGAGCAGATGAAGTTCTTGACACCACTTCTTTAGAGCCCTCATCCACAGGGGACTTTGCAAGTCAGAATCCAGAAGCGGATCCAATAATGAAGCAACTGGACACTTGAGGCCGTAGTGTCCCCATGGTTGTGTCACACTGAGGAGACAGACCACTGCAAGAGCAGAAGTTCTTTGTATTGCATCCGTGTAGATACAGGTAAACTGAAATCCAGTGGTCCAGCTAAGCATGGGCTACTAGCCCCAGATCATTCCAGCTGGGTGGATACAGTTTCTGTCTCTTCCGTATGTTTTCTTAAGCCCACACAGACTTTTAGCACCCATAGCACCCTCTGACGAACAGTGTCACACATCAACCACATATTGAATCCAATACATTGCTTTGTTACTCTTCTACCTGTCTCTGTTCAGCTTTGATGTCTCCAGCTCTTCTATGGAAAAGATGAAGATTAATCCTTCCCTCTATTACAAGGTAGTTGAAAGCAAACAGTATTCCACACAGTGTTCCATATCTTCATGCTACAGACAGATTCAGATGACAAAAGCTACCATAAACGACAGAGTTGAAGAGACATCACTTCCCCTGCGAGTAACTTCCAACCTCTGTAATTAAATCTAAACTGCAGTTACTCTGGAAACAGGGATGTCCCAGCAGCTGACACCCATTCCAGAAAAAAAGTACTTCAGCCCATGATCGTACTGGGATGCATCCTTGTGACCTGCAACACTGACTTCTAAGGTCAGTTCTAGATTATCCCATCCTTGCAAAAACTAATTCTGAGTTCACTTATAATTCACTCCTTTCTCTAAAATTAACCTCAAAACTTCCAAAAGCTCTCATTCTGTGACTCAATTCATTGCTATTGGCATCAGAACTGGATTTTTAAGTAACTATATTGTATTTTAGAGCCAGCAATTCCATTTATTATATTCCAGACATAATCAAAACTTTTCTCAATATGTTTTCACAGTTTTCTTTGTACTTAGATCTCAGACTCATTGTGCAATTGCAGACTGCAAACTGAGAATTCTTCTAAGCAAAGGTTCTTGTTATTAATGTCTAGGGATTTCCCAAGAATATCACATTCAAAATGGAACTAGTATCTAAAACGGTGTTAAGAAAGGATAGAAACTCCATGCTCTTGTCACTGAATTTCCAGCATTTTTAAACTGCACAGTGAGCTAATTAGGGAAAATATTGAGTGGTGCAATTAACCAAATAAGTACAAGTGTCAAATGACAATGGATGCTTTATAGGATCAAACAAAGAACAAAATACTAGCACATTTAAAAACCTCCAACAGCATTAAAAAATATCCTAGTAGCAGTGACCAAGAAACAGTATTCAACATGATTGCTATACATAACCATACTGAAACTACTGAAGCAGCCAGAGCACGTGCAAAAATGCAGGGAAAATGCAAGCAAATGCTTGCTTTTCTATAGGAAATCCACTTGCAGGATAATAGAACTCAGTGGTAAAATGAAAAAATCTAAGTGCAGCACAGGTGAGAATGCTTTCAAAACCTAATCTCATGCACGCACACAGGTATGATAGAACCTAACAGCATCTGGAAAGTGCCTATCTCCTCCAAATACGTATATGCAGACACAGATGCCTTCCTTTTCTTTCTACTTGGTCGGTGACGGGTTCCTCTTTTTCCCTCCTCTGCCCTTTGGACATGTTGAGTTCTGGATCCGGACCTTCCATGGCAGCTTCCTTGCCACAGCCAGTACAGGTTTCACACCCAAGAGGCAGGAGATGCTGTTTCTTTAGGAGTTTTAATGCATTTCCTGTGAAGCAGATGTCCACATTATTTAAAAGAATTTCATATGGCATTAGGAAAGTATGATCGCTCAAAGATGTAACATCTCTGTATGCCTATTCTGATAGTCCAATGCTCCTGTATAACCAGCAAACACTTAATAAGAACTTCTTAATATTTGTTCTTCTACTGAAAGTGAGGTCTTAGGTTTGGGCATTCCATAAGTACCTAGAAGACTTAATAAATAAAAGGTATTTTGTCATAAACAAAGAATTTGGCTCCTAATAAAGACCAGAGGTGATATGTCTCATAAGATCCAAACTGGCCCAGGAGGCAGGATGCCAGCTCCCCGAGCTCGCCTAGCCTGAACCCTGGCAAACAGAGGCTGCTGTTATGGATGCACAATCACCCCTGGTGTGATCCTTGCTTCAGCATCTCCAAGGGCATGATTCATAAACCTATACAGACAGGATCTCCAGATTTTATTCATGTTACTCAGATTTTCTATCCTTTCTAATAAACTACATATGCCAAGAACCTTGCAAAAACATACCAAGCTCCTTTGCAGAACGCTGATCAATACTCAAATGTCACTTGTGCGGAGGAGAGTAGCTGTGTCATGTTAGTGAATAAAGCAGTTTCTTCCTTTTCTTTCGTGTCTCTGCTGGAAAGAACCACTATGCTGATACAATAGTTGAATTCCAATTTTAAATAAAATGAATATTAACCTCAGCCATATGTAAGGAATGCATCTGATAAAACAATTATTTTTCCTTATGAATCACATGTAAAATACTCACCCTGAGTCACAAGGGAGTGTGCACTGCCCACATTCATATTCGTGAATCATGTTCTCCTCTTCTAGTTTCAGTCAATGCTTTTGTCATCTACCTCCTCTCCAAGTACCAAACGAATGAAGATCACTATGGGAATTATTATTCATTTTCTTCTTTTAAGCTAGAATTCTAATATTTTCACCTGTTATTAGGTTATTTTTCTTGGAAATAAAATCATCCATCCCACCAAGTTCATGCTCTGGATGGAAGACCATTGGAAAAGCTTTGCACATGTGCATATACCATTTCTAACACCTTTCCTTCACAGCACCTTCGGGGTGTCGTGTACAAGCATCCCAATAGGCAATCGGGTCCCTTCAGGTGTCCTCCTTTGATAAAAACAGACACTAGCCACAAATATAACCACCACCTTAGGGTGGCAAGCTTTCACTACGGCTTCACCATGCAGTACGTAACCGCGGAATGAATTTCAGCTATGTAGGAAATACAGCATGTATACATAATTGCATTCTTTAAGGCTCGTAGTGTAGCGGGTTTATTTGCTAAGGGACCACATGAAAGAAATTGCATATATCCCACCCAGTACTAAGCACACGACAATGAAGGAAAGAATGACAAAACTTAGGAGCTGAGGGGGGCGACTACATACTTACTTGCTTAAGCAATTTAGCTGAAGTCTTGCATGGAACTAATCCAAACCCACCAATATTTTTTCTCTAGTTTACGTATCAAGTGTCTTTGTATTAGATTCTTTTTGTGTGGGTCAGAAACCTATTAAAAGCTCACTAGCTAGTTTGTGTTTGTGTGAGAGACAGACAGAACCTGAAATCCGGGGATGAAATAGGAGAGTTATAAGAAACAGGAATGTAAGATACTTTGATATTTAAACAATAAAGCAAATTGGACATATTGCAGCTATTTGAAGTCTCACCCAGGTTTGAACACATATAAAAGTATACGGAAGTAAATTCGGCTACGAGTGTTCTTACCCTGTTTAACAGAAGGGTAAACTGAGGCACAGAACAAAGACTTGGCCAAGACAAGGACAGAACTGGGAAGAAGATTCTTTTCTAAGACAAACAAAACACAGTCCATTTCCCAATTACAAGATACAATTTTTCTATGATAAATGTTATTTGCTTTCAGCTGGGGCCAAGAACCCTGCAAGAAGTGCGGGAATAGGGTGTGAAGAGACAGGAATGACAGAGGTGCAGAGACCGTCACTGCCCCTGGCCAGGAGCTCCCTCTTTGCCTATGAAAAAGAGCTCCAGCTTTCATGGGATAGAAGCCCTGAGCTTTTACCTGATGTGCAAACTCCAGGATCTGCAGAGTTATTCCAAATCAAAGAATACAATGTCTTCATGTTCATGTAACAGCGAAGTAGAAAAACAAGGGCTTGTTGTAATGACCGTGTTGTTTATACAGCTGCCAGTCTTTGATTTTCCATGACACAGGCTAGAGATGGTCACGTCAGTCTGGAAAACCAGGAACCAAACAGAATCATTATTTGAAGGCGAGCCATCCAGACTTTGGGACTGATTTGAATTTTTTTTTTTTTTTTGAGATCCAGGCACCATTTCTCACCTTCAGAGCACTGCCCTTTCACGTGATTTTCACTGCCTTCTCCATAGTGCCCTTTCCATATGCTCAAAGGAATTCACTCCTCAATCGACCTTCCACACCATTTGTTCATATTTCAGAAATTTTGTGCTTGTTCACTTGCCTTTGATCTAAATGGCTTTCTCACCTATTTTATACCTACCTACTGCAGATTTCTGGCTCATAAAAAACAGGATTTTTTTTTAACCGGGCATTCATGCTATTTGGCAACTCAGTAGATGAGACAAAATACTAGATACTAAACCATGAAAAAATAGCTTTTTTTTTTTTTTTTTTGTCTCTTCTCACTTCTCTTGATTTCCCTTATTTTTGAAGACATATGAGAGGAAACACAGCAGGAAGTTTTCTTATACCAAATTTTCCACGCCTAAAGCAATAGTGTCTGTGATATATTAGAATCAATTTAAGTAAAATATTTTTGTCCCTTTCCAACATATCTTTACAAATTTCAGGGACAGAGGGGGAGAGTTCAGCTATAGATTTAAATATGTTCAGACCTGAACATATTCTGGATTATATTCCAGTGGTGCATTTCTCTTTGCTCACTAAGACAACTCAACAGAAAAATGTTTGGGGTACACAGTCTTAGTTAACATAGGAAGGTTTTTTTTTT
>NW_010583742.1:172666-209104 GCF_000705375.1 Tinamus guttatus | reverse complement strand
TTGGCCGGGCGGCCCCCGCGGCGGCGGCTGTGTCGGGCCCCGCGGCCTCCCCGGGCCCTGCTCTGGCCTTTAGAGGGGCGAGTTTCTCCGCCACTCGGTAGCCAACACCCCCAGCCCCCCTCACACCCACCGCGGGGTTGGTTACCACATGGTGGAGAAACTCGCTCCCTAAGGGGTAATTTCACAAGGAATACCCGTGGGCCTCTCTGCCGTACATTAATCAACTGTTGGAAATCTTTCCTGCTTGCATTTAGTTTCCAAATTTAGTTTTTTTCTTTCTTTTCGTTTTTTTCTTTTAACTGAAAGAATCTAAACTCCCTTTCGCAAAGCATTCTAAAGTGGTTTCGTAAGCTTGATGTGGCAGGGAGCACGCGAGGTGGAGGCCGAAGGATTAGCAGCTTCTTGCAGATCATGCAGAGTGGCCCTCATCTGGCAAAACCCTCACCAAAAGTCCCTCGACTGATGTCTTGTGTCTGTGGTGTGGTGGGTTTTTTTTTTCTTTTCATAATACTTGCTTTCTGATAAGCAATGATGCTGTTAGCTTTGTCCTCCGAATTGAGAACCTTGGTTTTGCTCGGTCTCAAATGTACTTTAAGTACATTTTAACTGCTTTGAGTATATTTTAAGTGCATTAACTCCAGTAATGCAGTGTTCACTTATTTGGTTAGTACCGCTCGCCATTCCTCCCAGTACTCCTAGATTTGTGTCCTTGCCTCCAGTTGCTATGGTTCCACATGCCAAAACAAATCAGATGCCCTTTGGAGAAGAGTTCAGGATTCCTTTAGAACTAAAGGTCCTAGGGAAGCGTGATAAAAGTTTTACCAGGAAACATCAGTGATCACTTTAGCCAAGGGTTATTTCTTATTTTTCTTCAGTAAAACATCTTCTGCAAACTTAGAGGAGCTTATTATGTTGTGTCTATGTTGGACAGCTTCTTCCAAAACAAGCTTCTATTTTGTTGTTCTTGTTTAACTTACTCCTCTTCATTCCTGGTACAAAGATATTAATGTTTAGTGATTAATAGTCTTAGAACTACGTGACCCCTAGCCCAGATTTGAGCCATCACTGAGTTTTTGTGGTCTTCCTGGCTGGGGAATGTGGAGGATAGTTTTGACTAATGATATAATGATTTAACTAATATTCACTGTTCATATTTTGAACATATAAGCTTATCAATGTCACAATATGAACTTTGATTTAAAAAATAGTAAAGCAGAATTACGTGTGATTATTCTCTCAGTCTCTGAATGAGAGGATGTCTCTCATCTGGCTTTTTGACATAACTGTTTTTCATGGTGTTTCCTCTGTAAAAGTTTATCTCCACTGAGTCAGCCACCAGATTCTTAGCCCAAAATATCTGACTGCACATCTGAGGGAAGGGAAATGTGTGTGGTGATGATAGCTCTTAGAGAGCTTAAAGAGTTTTGAGATTGACCGGTTTCTCAGGAGCAATGATAGCACCCAGTATTCCAACACCTACAAGTGATTATTATAAAGAACCTTCTGAAAGTGTAACTAGCTGGTTTGTCCTGAACCTGCTGTTTTGCTAATGCTGCAATCATGTCATTCGCTCTTTTTCTGGTTTTACAGGAAAAGGTGTCCTTAGGATGGAGTTAGAACACTTGAAGAAGCTGCAGCAGGCCAACCTGGACCTTCTCGAAAGGCTCAGAATAAAACAGGAAGAGATCAGAAAAAACCTTCCCAGAAAACTACTCTTTCCAGCATCTCCTCATGAAAAAAAAGCTACTGAAATATCTGTCCCTGTGTCTGAGAGAGGGGTATGTGTTTAGTCAGTGCTAGAAGTGCCAGGAAGCAGATGGGTTTAAAATGGCAAGACAGCAGCTCTGCCAGTGCAATTGGTTGGTAAAGGAGATCTTTACACATGGATCAACTGTCAGAGTATAGAGTATGAAATCAGAAAAGTAGCTAGAGCTGCTGTTAATGCTTATCCTCAATTATGTGCTCATTGCAAAGGCTTCAGAGTTCTCTTCATACCTAAGAGGGTTTCTCTAGCTAAGTTAGGAAGAAGCATCCTGGAATGTAATCCTCTAATTGCCTCTCAGCATAAAGGCTGAGAATTTAGCAGCTTGTCCACTTAGAAAAGAAACTGTGTATAACTCTCAGTGGATCCCTGTTTTATGTTCTCCAAACATTTAACAACATAGTCTTGTAAACAGTATTTATTCCTATCAGGATCTTAGGGGGGTAGGCAGACTAGACTGAGAGGCTGAGTTTCTCCTAAGTGAAATGTCCAAATGAGAAGTGTTTGTAATTTGAACAATGTCCTGAGATAAGAAAGTCTCTGTCTTTACAGAAGGAAAACCAAGTTGGTGCTGTAAAGGCTGCAGCTGATCCAGCAGTGTTGGTCTCTTTGGAGCCCAGAGCTCATGCAGCCAGGGCAGCCCTCTGCTCATCACTCGGACACATGATGCTCAGCAGGCATGACAGAGGGGACAAGCTTCAAGCAAAGATGCAGAAAGAAGTAGGTTCAGATTCCAGCTTCCCTGGGAAAGAGCAAAATGCTTTGCCAGTGTCTGCAATCATTACAAGTGGCAGAGAAACATCTAGAGTGGATAGGGATGACCGTGCCTCAAAAAGGGCAGAGAAAGAATCCTTCCATCTGGGACATGGAAAGAATAGAAAACAATCCATTCTCTTACACAGTCTCCAAGACAGAGACCAGCTTACAGCTCATCTGGACTCATCACTGAGCAAAATACAAAATGAAGAGACCAGCAAGGTTGCCCTCATTAAAGAGCCCATAACCCCTAAATCAATCCTGCTGACATCTGAATCCAAACAGTTGAAGGTAAATGCTGAAACCAGCGCCTCATTCATTTTTACAACTTAGTAGGGAGATGGAGGAAAAGGTCAAGAAAAAAATGTTTAAATTAGAAGTCAGGATTAGAACGGTGCCCTATTTTAGCAGCCAGAGGCTGTCAGCAGCTCATTCCATGCCTGCTTTCTTTAACTGGTGAATCACAGGGAGATTCTGTAGTTTCTTGGCCTTGAAGACTTTGTGCCATTTGTGGGTGCTTGGGGAGAACAGCTGATGCTACTTAGCTTGTTTACTTAAGGCTGTTGGCATGATTGGCCTGCTCTTTGGGGACATGTGATGCAGGTATTCTGGCATTCGGTGGAAAGTCCTTGTATAGACTTTCTACCTGACTTTGGGCAAGTCATTTGCCTCCTCTTTCTGTTTCACAGCTTGAGAAGTCCAAGGGCTGGTAAGCAGATTGCTGCTAGGGATATAGACAGAATGCAGCCTCAAACTAGGCTGCAGCTGCCCTATTTAAGCAGCTGCCACCTACCTCCCAAGCTGTATCTTAGCTGCTGGAGGTACAGGAAGTCTTTCTGAATTTGGTTTTGGGGTTTTTTTTTCAGCGGAAGGAAGCTGGTCGTGTGACATTTCAACCTGAGCCTGTGGAATGCACCATTCCTGCGAGTAGTTGGTCTGCACGTCCTTTCCTGGGTTATGACTGGATTGCAGGTGAGTCCTAAACATGAAGCAAAGTTTTCAGCATGATGGGGTAATGTGAAGATTGAAAACACACACATAGTGAAATCTCTGGCTTGACATGATGATAAGCTCTCCTCATTATCCCCTCTCTGGTACTACAGTCCTAAGTCTTTTGTGTGATACCAGGTGCAAAACATTCTTGAATGTTTCTGTTGATCTTCTTAGGACTCTTAGATACAAACTCTTCAGTAGCAGAAAAATCTGACCAATATTTTGCTGAGCTGAAGGCATTTCGGCAGGCCAACAGAGAAGCGTGTGTCCATGAATACCACCTGCAGTAAGTGCATACCAGGGGATTTGATGAAGCAGATCTCTGTAGATTGGTGGAAAGTATAGTCTGGCTGGAGTGGGAGGCTCTAAGCATGGCTCTGTGCAGGACTTTGCCTCCCAGGCAGAAGCTTATGCTTGGAGAACGTGGGGTCTGTTCAGAGCGTCTGTCCTTTCCAATCACTGACAGTTTTGTTTGTTTGTTTAGGCCCAAGGCTCTGGATTTTGTGTTTCCTGAGCAAGAACCAGATTTGATAACCAGTTCCCATAAGTGTAAGATCACATTTCTCATAAATGTAAAATCAGATTTCTTCCTAATCTAGTTTTGGTCAGCAAACCGCTGGGCAGTCTTTGGCTGTCTTTTGGGGAGAGCCCCATACTGTATAAGTAAAAGAAGAGTGTTTTATTTTTAACAGCTACTTCTACTCCAGACTCAGCTTCCTACTCTGAAGAGTCTTGAGTCTTCTAGGGATCCTCTCTCAATCAGAGTCATTATTTTTTTCAGAGTTTCCTGTAATTGACTCAGTTCTATTTAAGTTTAGGATGTTGAATTTTGGTTTTGCTTTTTAGGAACCTATTTGGGGACAAGAAATGTAAAATATATTTTTCTGAAAAGCAGCTCTGTCTCTGTAGAACACATGTATTGCCACTGTAGTAAAAGAAAGCTTTGTGGCCTGGTTTTAGGAGCCTACTGGCAAACTAGAAATGCAGTGATGATTCTCTGATCTGCGCAGGTGTTTACTGTTATCGACTAAATCAGCGTCTCTTCACTGTCCCTGTGGATTCAGAATCTGCGTGCCCTGTGTGTAAGATCCCACGAACCTACTGGCCCCCAGGGACTCAGGAAGAGCCAACCAACGTGAGGTAGATGAGAACTATTACTTTGGCTCCTCGAGTTCAGCTTATTACAATGGAGAAGAAAAAGCTCATTCTATGATGGAGAAGACAGTTTCAAAATCATTCTGTGGTTCTGTGAAATAGCTGCTTAGAAGTGTGATGTTCTCAAAGTAGAGAGATGTCTGGCTTAAAAACCACGAAGAATAGCAGGGATCTCTTCTTGAAGTAGAAACAGTGTTGAAGTCGGGTATAAATGCATCTCAATTCAGTCCAGAACCTGAACTGTACATGTTAAATGTTCTAAGGTGCTAATCTGAAACTATTTCAATTTGTTAACTTTGGGATTAGACCCTTGGATTTTGAGTGGGGAAGGAGAGGAGATACCTGATACCTTGAGGGAGGTGTAGGCAATTATTTCCCTTCTGTGGTTGCAGGGTCAGCATTCCCAGGTCTACCCTTATGGCTCCCTACAAATACAAAGCCCATCGCAGGAAAAGCTTTGAACCCGCTGACAGTCTGGCTTTACCCTCGGTGAGTTACTCTCTTCTTGCTAGTAGTAAAAACTACTTTGGTGGTTGTAACAGTGCAAGAGAGAAAGAGAATCTGAGACTCGATCACTCGGGCAGTGGTTGCACTGAAATTTCTGAGCTCTGTAAATGGCAGGTCCCTGGTCTGTGAAGGGGTTCTGATCTGGGATACTGAAACAGCAAGAAATCCACTGATACACAAAGGGATGAGTGTGAAAGCATGTAACCAGTGTACTGTATATCACCCTCTATAGAGAGAATCTCAAAATGCTTTGCACTGAGGAAAAGAAGTGTCGTATGGAGCTGTAAACTTATGGGGCATGAGTCATCTAACGTGTTTTAGGAATCACCAGAAGAACCATAGCTAAGAGTGCCTGTTTCTTTCCACACATGTTAGAGAGTCTAGATGACAAACTTCTGTGGAATATCCCGATTGTATAGTGGTCAGACAAAATCAGCAGTTTGTTGCAAGTTTGGGTTTAAAACTGTTTTCTGTAGAACTACTCCTGTATTCAAGCCAGTTGGCAACACTACAAGCAGTATTACTGGCCAGACCCAGCCTGCCCTAGAGATTTCCAGGGAAGACATAGGAAGAAGCCTGGTTTGAGGTTTGGCAAGATGGATGAGTCAGTTGTGAATCCAGGAATTTGACTTTTCTGAACTTATCTCAAGGCAGGAGATCAGTTTAGAAATAATTAAGCAGTGAAAGGCAAAAAAGTGTACAGATACACAATTTCACTCTATTAGAAGAGATTTCTTCTGTCTGCCTTCAGTCATAGAAAGCTCCTCAAAAATTAAGTATCTTCCCAAGGCTCCTTGTGAAGAATTTCTTATTTAGAAAGACTAGGCCACAACAGCCTAACAGGGAAGGCATTCACATGCAGTATTCCCATCTTTTCTCACAGCATTGCCTGGTTGGCTGGGAAAATGTCATCTCTTCCAATAACCCCACAATCAGCAGTTTGGATCTGCGGGCTTTATTGAAGGACAGGACTTCTCACCATCCTCACCTGGTAAGAACAGCCTCTTAACTGTCCCTGGAGCTGTGTGAACTGCCCTGATGGGAATTGCAATCCTGTCTTTCTAAGCAGGACGATAATTGTGGTTGCCTCGGCAAATGAAGAAGCTTGGATTATGCTGGATTTTGTTTTCTTGCCTCCTCCCAGAGCAGTAAGATCTGAGCACTTCAGGCTCCTTATCTCTACAGGGAACCAGTTTGCTTTTGCTGCAGTCTAGATTTGTGTGCATGCACACGAAAAAGCAAAGGGGAGCTGCTTAACACCACCACAAAGTCAAAAGGCCTCTTCTCATCGCCAAATTTCAGCATAATTGAAAACTTTGGCATTGTTAAATTAATGATGTCTTCATTTGGATTCCAGAACTCTGTGTCCAGAGTGTCAGGAGGAACCAGAACTGACCAGCTCCTAAACCTGACCCATTTGTCACGCTTAAGATTTAACAGTGGAGCAAGAGAGAGCAAAACAAACATGGACACTGCAGAGCACCTCGAAATCTAAATACTACTTCAACTCTTAATAACTGCTGACTTGATTGCCTCGGAGAAAGGATGGGCGCAGAGAATGGGAAAGACTGAATTTGATTAAAAATAAATCCTTGAACAGGAGATTTTCTTTATTTTCCTAGTCATCCACAAGTACCCAAATGCACATACCTTTTCTTTGCGTTTCTGCAGCTGCTTTCAGGAGATGCGTGAGCTTTGCTGCCTAGGGCTTGGGAAGGGGATGTGGACATGGTGATTAGTACTGCTGTCACCAGGAGAGCCACAGCAAGAGCTGTGTACAGAGCTCATCTGCCACCTCAGTGAAGTAAACCAGAAATGCAATGTTAATTCTGAAAGCCATGAGCAGCCTGCACAATGCCAAACATGATTATTTAATTCAATAAACTTGCTGTTTGTTACTTTTATATCCATTATGTGATTGTTTCATCATCAGATCATACATCATCAGATGTATGGATTGAATTTTTATTGACTTTTTTGTAAACCTTATCTTTTAATCAGAAGACGTGACCTTGGATGTATAGATCCTTCATCTTCTAGTAAGAAGGTGGCTCATATGTAGTCAGACTTTTCATCTTTTAGTCACATTTCAAGACAAAGTCATCAAAAACATATTCCAACTTTGCATGTGACCTGCAGTTGCTGTCAATGAGTGCATCCTTTCATCTCTTTTCTCATGATCCCTCTGCTGAGATCAGTCATATGTGCCAGTGTGGATGCTGATTGCATTCAAGATGTCAAAGTAAGTTACTAAATCCTAGTTAGCATAGTTTGAATAACAATAATGCAAGGAATAACAGAACTATCGTTTCTAGAAAGCAAGATCATGCTTTCCGAGAAGCAGATTTTATTTTATTTATTTTTGAATATGGGGCCAAATTCTAACCCGAAAGGCAGGCATCTGAAATACTCATCACTGCTCCACAGATGGGTGAAGCTTGTATCAGGCCTGCACAAGTTGCAGCTTTTGTGCTATAAGAAGTAGTTTGAATGTGGATACATGAATGAGGGGTACAGTGCAGTAACAAACGTTTGCACAGTAGCTTTGCCTTGCAGTAAATGTTACATAATCCATAATTTTTTACCCTTTCTTGAAAGAGAGTGACTGATATGTGGTAACTCATCACCTGGGGTATCTTGGAAAGGAATTCATCTTTTTACTGATAGAAAAGTTGTATTTCATCTAGATAAAGCGGTTTCTGCATGTGGGCTCTGTAGCACCCTAAGTTGTGGTTGAGCCCATGCTGGAATCTGCACTTGTAGGGGAGAACACAGGGTGGAAGTAGCGTGTTTGAGAAACGAGGATTATGGATTAGGAAAATGGGGGAGGCAGAGAGGCTGGAATCCTGGAATCTTCCACGCTGCTGTGTGGATGATATGTGTGATTCCAGTGAAAGCAGCATAAATATCTGGCAAAATTGGGAACTGCTATATTGCTCGTAAGTCACTGCCACGAGCAGTCTGAACAGCCAAGGTGAAGCCCAGCATTCTTGACTTTATGTGTGTGTATACATATATATATATATAGTGTGTGTGTGTATATATTTAAAATACATTTTTTTATATATTTATATGTATTTCTGTTCATAGTAATCAAAACACGCTGGCTCAGTCTGTGCAGCTGTGTCTGCTGTTAATGCCTCGCTCCCATGTGTTTACTGATTCGTATTGGTTCTCTTCTGACATGAGTGATAATTGCCTGATGCTTTGATGGTAAAGCTGGTGGTTTAGTTCCCCTTTCTGACAGTCTTATCTCTGTATAACTGTGATTCATAAGCTGGGAAATCTAGTTCTGCGTATTTAAATGAACACAGCATAGTAAATAATGTATTTGTTATTGGTTTTGCCAAAAAAAAAAAAAAGTTCAGCCTTTAAAAATGAGCTCCCTGTGCTTCTCAGCAGCAGCATGCTGCTGTTAGTGCTACTCTGCCCATGTCTGCTGCCTAGAGGGCAGTTTCAGTGAGGTTTCAGGATCGGGTGTTTCTTGCTGTCAGTGTATTGCAAGAATTAATATCAAGATTCGTGAGTGAAGGTAGTGTTGATTTATTCGTTCTGTTTTGTTATCAGTATGTCAAGGAATGACTGTTCAGAACTCTTTTGAGAGGTCTTAGATGAAATGCCTGCACCTGGCAGGGGCTTGGTTTTGAACCGATTGCCATCTTTGATGTTGGAGCTTGCATCTCTTTGGGATTTATGTCCAGAAGAAACATTTTGTTTTCAGGCTGTGTCAAATATGAAAACAGGAGAGAAATCCTTCCCCTTCTTTTCTGGGTGCGTGGTGGACCCCTCCACCCAAAATTTCACCAGCTTCTTGGCTAATTGCAGACCAAAGGAAAGGAGCTGGTGTGTTCACTGGGTGTATTCTTTTGGTTACTGTAGAGCAAAAATATGCTGCTACGGAGAGAAGAATAAGGCCGTAGAGTTTCTGTGTTAAGATTCTCAAGTTAGCGTTTTATGATGTTTTTTTGTTTGTTTGTTTGTTTTAAAAAAGTGATCCTGACATACTGTCATTAATTTATTTCATGTTACCTTTTTTTTTCCTTTGTTGACACAAAGGAAAGCTCATCTTGCTTCAGTTAACAAATTTTATAAACCTCAGCTTTTAAATCAGAATACCAAGAAATCAAATGAGTTACCCAAAAAGGATGTGACGGAACTGGGAGCTAATGATTCCAAATCCTGTGTTTTAGACACAAATGAACAGTCCTCCCCAAGCATTGTTATTTATGATTTTGAATTAAAATACAGAGAATTGGAATTCCTGGTACTTTTCCAATTTTCTTGTTTTACTTCCCAGACACACACAGATTACATTTAAACAACTGAAACAATAACATTACTAATTGCTTAGCAATTAACAAATGTGAAATATTTGTACAAGGGATCATCAAGTAGTTCCAGGAAAACTTGGGCTCAGCTCTTCATTATTTCAACCTGAGTGAGATTCTTTTCCAGCACTGTAGATCTGTTGAATTCATTAGATTTTGTCCACATTTGTATTTGTGTATGTTTTCTATTAATAGAAGGAAATGGAAGACTGAAAGCTTCAGTAATCCTCTAAAAGAGTGTGTTTATTCCTGGAGTAAAACATCGGTTAATGTTGGGAGTATGGTATGATCGTAAGTAATTTCCAGTAAGTGATAAAAGAGAGTTTCATCCTGAAACAGCTGGGAACTGCTTATTACAGATGAACCTCAGGGGTTAAATACTTTGCTGAAGTAAATGAACCTGGCCTCTCTGTCAGTTCAGTTCACACCAGTAAAATATCTGAAAACAGATCTTTGTGAAATGACAAGGCTCTGCAAAAGCCTCTTTCACCTCTCATTTTGGCCCTGTCTTATTCTTGGATCTCTCACTTGATAGTACTTCTCACAAATGTTATTTGTTTAACATCTTCTGCAGGAACTTATGGACAGGAAATTGTTGAGGGCAAGAGTTTCTTTTTTGATTATGTTCGCAGAAGAATAGCAGCTTCCAAAAGCTGCAAGTGAAAAATGGATCAGGCTTTAATGAGCAAGTGAATCTTGAACAAAACATCCACACCGGGACACAAGAACACTATTAAAGGTGCTAAGTCAAATACTCAAATTTTAAGAAAAGCTACCATTAAAATTTCTTTGCACATGCCCACTCCCTCTAATACAGTTTCAAATTATAATATCCAGTCAGTCAAGCTTCTCTCTTTCTAGTGAGCTGATCATAATATCCAGTCAGTCAAGCTTCTCTCAGTAACTGTCCTCTTTCTAGTGAGCTGATTTTTTCTCTCCAGTCTTCATGAGTTTCTTCCAGTCTAAACTTTTCCATTCTTTCAGTTGATTCTGTTTGTCTTCTCTAAATGAAATATATGGAACACTCTCCAAAATTTCAGGATGAAGCTTTTCCTGAGTGCAGAGGGGAGATGTTTCCTCTTTTCGGTTCCAGTTCCTGGTCACATCCTAGTGAGGAGAAACTGCTATAAACAAAGGTTCAGGTTTTGCTCCTGAAACCAGGTCAGAACGTGTGAAGATGCAGCCTTAGCAGCTGTGAGGGACTCAAGAGTGCTTAGGGGGAATGGATTTGGTGGAAATCAAATAGATTCACCATCAATGGCAGCTTTTCTTAAAGGGCAGAGGAGCCTAAAATGTTGTAGATCATTTAAGGTAACAATATGGTTATTCCAACAGGAGAAAATACTTCTGAATTAAATTAACTGTGGTAGTTAGTAATGTGTAAGTGTTAGTGTAGCATAAATGGAAGAGAGGGCATGAATTGAAGTCCTCAGCCTTCATGTGATATCCAAATCTGGCTGATCTTTATCACCCCCCAGCTTCCTTTACTGCTGTCTTTATCAAGGCGCTGCCCATTTTGATTTCTGAGGATGCTCACTCAAGCTTCTCTATTTCTAGAGAGATAAGGGAGGAAGGGTGTAAAAGAACTGACATTTAAATAGTAAAATCTCTGTCAAGAGTTTTTTCTGTGGAGAATGACAACATATGAATCTGTCATTCTCTTCCAGAAGCTGCAGTCAGAATTACTGAAAGTACAGACATGATGAGATCTTTCTTCTAAGGTCGTCTTTCTCTCAGCCAGTCTGTAGGCATAGTAATTCTGTGATAAAGTTTTGGTTTCTTTCATGGAAGCCAAGTTTTTCCTGATAGCATACAGTTCTCTGTCAGCTCTTCTCATTTTTCAGTCTGACTCAAAATACACTTTGGTTTTGAAGTTACTTGCACCAGAAAAAAAAAAGATATTTTCATAATATTAATTATTTCATTATTACCTTTCCTTTACTACCTTTATTAAGGTAGTATTATTAGTTTGGAGGACAAATATAGGGTAAGAAGACTGTTTTAACCACACCAGTTTTATGTAAATGACCTTTGTAGAAGAAATTAATTTGAAAGTAAAGTCCTGTTATCGTTATTGTTGAGATGGTCAGTATGACACATATTCTAACTAAATTGTTTCGATCAAAGCTCTGAATGACTCAACACAATCAAAAAGCGAATAAAATGGCAGACATATCATTATATATAGTTTTGCATATAAACCGTGAGTGCAAATCTCCCCTAGCAGAAGTGCAGAGTTACTCTTGCAGATATCTGAGACTTTTAAGTACAGCAGTTGCCAAAAGTGACTTTGCTGTGTCTGGATGGCAAGAATGCAGCACTACAATATGTTGTACTATTTAAACTCAGGAGATACTCACATGGAAGTAAGTAGAAAGAAAACTAGGACACACAAAAGGAGTCTAAGGGCTTAGTGTGTACGAGTTTTCAGACCTTGGTTGAAGTAGAACTTCTTGCAGTAAGTCTAAAATCAGAGGCAAAGATTCCTTTTTTTTTTCCTAAAGAAACTATATCCTCTGCTTTCTAAAGAACTATTGCAACAACTACGTTAAGGTGTAGAGTCATCAAGAACAACTAGTACTGACAGAATTTCTAAGCTTTCTACAATCAGGTATTGGCTGTTTCACATAGGTACTTTTTGACATTATATCTTGTAATAAACCTTACTAAGGTTTCTTACTGACACTACATAACCTCAGTGTTTCTCAGGAACAAAGACCAGGATGCATCTCCTTCCTTTGGCTGGTAATTGCCAAGAAACTCTCTGCTCAGCAAGAGCACAGCTGATTGAGGCAAAAGTCCCCAGCTGCAAGCAAACAAGAACTAATCTGTGCTTCTTTTATTTTGGATGGTAGGCTTGCATGTTTGTGAAACTTTATATGAAGCAAGAAAGTTGATTTCTTTTTCTATTACTTTTACTAGAGAACAAAACTCTCTGAAAATGCCCATCAACAAGAAACCACAGTAACTGAAATGATGTGGGATTTCCCCGACGTTTTGGGATTTTATTATGGCCTGAGCTGATTGCAACTGATTTTTTCCTACTGGAAGCTCCTGTTTTAAGTCATAGATACAACAAGAGCCCTGTACCATCCTCTTCACTCATCACAGTGGACAAATACATGAAGGTAAATTGCTAAATCAGTATAGCTCTGCAGATCATGTTATCAAGAATGACTGTGGTGTATTTAATGTATAACATGGGACACAATTAAATGGACTGATAAATATTTAATACAGGTGATAAGGAAAATGTATGAGCCACAAAATTAGTATCATAATCAGAGCAGTGTAGAGAGATGGAATCTAACAAATCTGAGGCCCACTTGACCTAAATTAGACTTTTTTTTCTTAGCACATTCAAATAAGTTTGAATAATTTGACAACTACAACCAACTCCATTGGTTGCTTGCTAAGCAGCATGTCTCAGATTTCTCAGAAAGATCATGGTGCACCAGTATTGGTCTCCCTTCTGTCCTCTTGGGGCTGCTGAATGATTTCCAGAAAGACTTAGTACGTCAGTTCACTTACAATGGCAGGCAGTCTTCTCCTTGAGCAGTGCTACTTTTAACATCTAAACCAAAAGGAGATTCAGATGCATGTTACCAAACAAGTATTATAAATAATAATGTCATATTCCTAATGACTCTTTTTTTTTTTTTAAACATTCCCTGGTGGAAGAACACAGGAATGGGGGGTTTGTCTGTTTCTATTTTTTTTCCTGTTTTCTCTTATTATTTTTCATATTAACATGGAGGATTATTTTCTAGGAAACCCAGGCAACATTTTGAGAATGATAGTGTGGGTTTGTTTTAAAATAGAGGTGCTTCTTCCCGTTCCGGATATGGCTCCTTTTGGAAAGCCCCTTTTATTGTATTTGAATGAAATCAAAACAAATGAAGTCTGAAATTAATGCATTTACTTAAAATGCATACAGGTTGGAACATTCTTATTAAACACAACCTCTTAATTGCTGTTGGCTTTATGACAGACTCATAATAGCATTTTGTGCTATAATAGCTTTTCCAAAAAGCCAGCAGCAAAATGAGTGCTTTCTACTTCCCTCCTTTTACTATATCTAGTTTGATCGAGAAATGAATTTAAGAACAAGAAGTTCTCAGAGCTGGGAAGCCTGATTTCCTTTTGGATATGTGGGATGAGCTCTCTCTTGTCTAAGCAGCACAAGCTTCACTGCAGCCTTTCCCTCAATGGGGGCATTACTAGAAACTTTCCTTTTTATCCTAATCGTCTATTTCTGTGAAACCTTACAAAAAATCTGTATCTTCAGCCAAATTTGGTTTTTCTGATAGAAAAATAAAAAAGAAAACTGAATAATTAGAAAATTTAATAATATTAGGTTGTTAAAAAGGATCTGGTGCATGAACATACAAAAACTGCTCAGTGTGCTAATTTTAACCTTATTTCTGTAATAAGACAGGCCAAATCCCCCCTCTGTGTCATTCCTTCTGGGAAAGTCTTCTACACATGCTTTTTTATACTCATATTTTTTGTTGTAGGGTTGTTCTTGTTATCAAATACATTAGCCTCAGTAGTAAAACGGACAGAGGTTAAATCACGTCTGTGATAGAATGTTTCTAGGCCGTATGTTATGTTGGTTCCTGTCTTTTTGCCATCGACAGAAGCTGATCAGAGAAAAAAACAACAATAAAAACAGGACAGAGTTCACAGACTCCCCTTTTGCCATTTAAAACAATACTCCACAAATCAGGAAAATTGCCTAACGTCATGTTACAGCACCAGGTTAAGATAGTTTCCAGAAGACTTTTTAACTAGACAGGAAAAAAAAATGTAATATTTGGACGCTCATATGCTTAGCTGTCTCTACCTCAAAAGTGTATCTGCCACAATCAGTTTTTATATCTAAGAGAATTTAGAAGTCAAGAAATAAGCTGGTAGACTGATGGAAGGAGGTTGAACTTAGAAGTATGTGACAAGTATGCAAAATATGCCTTTTTTATAAAATAAGATGCTGGAGAAAAAGTAAAAGTAGCAGGTTAAAAAGAAGAGGGTAACAGGTATGAGTAGAAGATAGGGGCATCATTCCAGGATCTTTGTGGAACACTCTCCCAGAAACCTCTCATTATTTGGTACTCTGTTGTAGTGTCAATGAAGTGGCTGTGGGTCTTCAATAAAAGGATGAATTATCCCACTTTCAGTCTCGTATAATTTCTTCTTGGTGATAAGGGTGAGAGGAGGAAAGAAAGCATGGGTGTGAGAACACAAATTCTCATTATTTCCCTGAGCACCTCAGAGTGGTTTTCAAGGCAGTCTGTCCTTTTTGAAGTGGCAAACTTTTACTTTTGTCAAAACTTTTAGAGCAGAGAAGAAAGATGAGTGACACTTTAAAGCAACTGAAATCTTTCCAGGCATTGGAGCAACTAAATGTCATCCAGCATTAGAAATCAGAGAGAGCCAAATGACAGGTGACAGTCCAAGGGACAATTGTCAGCAACAGGAATTGGGATTGGAAGAATGAAGACAGATTCTCAAGAGAACTCTCTGTGATATGTAAGTTTTTAAATGATAACACGTAAAGCCTAAACCTTGCCAGAGTTACCCCATGTGGTTGTGAGATTTCACACACTCATTCAAACAGGAGTAAAATGACTGTACTGAAAAAAAAAAGTGTGTTTTTTACTGGGAACTCTCTTGAGATTTGGTTCAGCTCAGCATGGCAAATAGCCAGGGCAGGGCTTGGAGCCATGCCTGGCCAAGGCTTTGGGGAGGTGAAGTGCTTGCCGAGGGCAGCCTATATGACTCAGGGACTTGTGTTTCTCTACAGCCAGTGCATTCCTCGTGTGGCAACCTCAACGCACGCAGCCAACCTGCAGAAACCTGCCAAACCCTCCGGGACTAGTGATCGACGCGGTTTTGTTTTGTTTTTCTTTTTTGGGCACGTCCCCCCTTCCCCTTCCTTCCAAACTGTTTTCTCAGCTTGATTGAGGCTCAAAGCCGCCTCTTGGATGGCTGTGGCAGCTTTGGAGGGTTGAGCAAGCAGAGCCCTGAAGCACCCAGCGAGGCTGGGCCAGGCCCCGGGGCTGCTCCCGGGGTCCCGTCCCAGAGGAGCTGCCCGGCTCCGCGGCCGGCGATGCTGGGAGCCGGCGAGAGTTGACGCTGCCGCTGCGGATGGCTGCCCGCAGGCTGGCCCCGGCGCTGCGGCTCCTGCTGCTGCTTCCCCACATCCAGGCAGCCCCACAGGTAAGGCAGGGCAGCAGGATGCGCGTGGGCTCGGGAGGGCTGCGGGGGGTTCTGCTGCCCCTGGGTGCATGAGGGGGTGTCTGAGCTTTGCACAGTGCAATAAGGGTGTGAAGGTGCCTTTGCACGGAGCATGCGGGAGAGTTTGTCACCACCAGGACCTCCACGGGCAGCAGCTCAGGGTAGTCCACAGCTTTTTGTTGGGTTTGATGGTGTTGCCCCTCCAGGTACAGCTAGGAAATAAGGAGGGATTTGTTGCAGGGAGGGGAAAGGGTGTTCTCATTTGCTTGGGGTGAGGGGCTTTTATTTTTGCTGGGGGGCCAGGTGCTGTTTGACAGACATGTTCCTTGCACAGCTTGGCTCCCAGAGCTTCCTCTCTCTGCTGGTGAGTCTGATTTGGCCAAACAAGAGGTGTAAAGGCAAACAAAACAATGAAATACCTTCCTCTTTACAACTACCCACTCCTTTGACCCTGACTTCCTCATGAATGGGCCAGGATTTCTGCTTCAGATTAACTTAAAACAGACATAGCCCCCTACTCAGGTGATGCTGTAGGTGCAAGCTAACTCCCTCCTCACATCATTTCAGTTCTTGTGGGCTTGTTCCCCCTCTCCTGTAGATCATGCAGCAGTGAGCCCTCAATGCCTGGCATAAATCTGGGTAACTCTTCCAGGTGACACTTATGCACAACTCTTTAAAAAAAAAAAAAAAGATCAAAGTCTCAGAAGCTCTTTGCATAGGTAAAGTTAAGTAAGTATCTGCCTGCACACCAGATTGGTTCCTGAAGTTGTTTTTCCTGTCAGTGGGAATAGAAGCATGTGACAGCTTGAAATACCTGCCCGTGCTTTGTAAATAAACGATATTGTGTGCCACTTGGGCTGCCAGGAAAATTTTACCTAGGCTGACTCTAATTTAATTAGCTCTTTGAAAATAACTGTGTCCTGCATTTTCTTCACATACATTTGCAAATGATCATCCTCATCTTTTGGTAAGAGTAGGAGTTTTGCCTGTTGTCTTTGACTGTAAATTCCCCTCCCACATTACAAGTTTGCTCTACATTTCCCTGATTATCTGCCCTGCCACCATCTCCTTCCTTTAGTGATTCCTCTATTCTATAGGACTGGAATCTGCATTTTTTTCTCCCTTGAGGAATACTTAGGGGGGCACTTAAGTAAGTATATCCGTTCTGCTGTATGCAAACTGCTTTGAAGGAAAGGCATTAAAAGAAAGATACCTAAGATATATAGTTAGATCTTGCTGGGATAAGTGTTTTGATTTCATTATGCTTCTGTATTGTGTCTGTCATAGCAGTCTTTGCTTTTGCTGCTACTGGAAAGCAATAATTGTCTGTATTTTAAACTATATTCCTCCTTACTTCATCTGCATCTTGTTCATTCTAATATTCAGTTAATTCTCACATAATACTGTCTCCTATCAAGTAGACAAAACAAATACTTAAAGTCTTAAATTATCAGTTTCTGACTTTAACAGTGTCAGAATTTTGATAGGAGTTTGAAAGGGAGTCAACTGTTCTGCTACAGCATTAGTCAGTTCTAGAACAGCCAATGCTGGTAGAAGATTTTATTTTTACCGTAATATGCTTTTTTCCTGACTTACAGCTCATCTGTAGCAAGATAGTTTCTTACTCTGCCTCACCATCACTTTTTCTCTATGAGATCAGAAGCCCATAAATGAGTGAGTCAAAATGAATTCAGTCCTGACTGAATTGCAGAGTAGCTCACTGAATTCAACACCATGTTCGCCATGGCCATTATTTAAATTGGGATAGCAAATGTATTTGGAGATAAAAGAATAATGAGAAGAGCTATAAAGAACCTATTTTCTAAAACAAATTCTCTCCAAAAAAAAAAAAGAGAAGAAAAATGAAAAGTCCAAATGCCCTCTCTGAAATCCATGCTCATCTTAGTTAACTGGGTCTTGCTCTGCAATGCCTAAATAAGTAAATAAATAAGTAAATAAAACTGGTTTGTCAGGTCTCTAAAGGTTTTCACTCAAGGGATCTCCAGCCATCCTGTCATGGAGAACTCCCAACATTATGTGAATTGTGATTTTCTTTCTGAGCAGGTAATCCATTTCCTGCTGCATCAAAACCTTTCATTGACTGCAGTGAGAAAAAGAATAATGAAATTCAGTCTCTAGTCGAACAGTGCGCTAAATCCAGCTTAAGAAGTCCTTGCAATAGACCAAAAACTGAAGCAAAATACTGATCTGATACATAAACTGATGTCCTGTTTAAATTTATTGCAAGAAGGTGGACAGATTAACTTCATAGTGGCAGGTTTTCAGCTACACCAGGGTTTGTTTTCTATACCAGCCTAGCTTCTTGATAGTTCAAATACTTATCTTTTCTCCCATAATGGGCATAAAGCAGCATCAACTCTACACTGTGTCCCCAAATGCTATCACGATCAAATCAATTTCGATATGGTCTATAAATGCAGAAATAATGCCTGCAAGGTTTCACATTATAGCTGTGTCAGCCAACAGAGAACTGTCAAAGGGGAGGCCCTATTTATGGCTGCACAAAAACACAAGCTCTCATACCCTGAATTAAGTGATTTTGCAGCCACAGGATGAGTTGTTTCACTGCAGTAACCCACAGAAAGTGCAGCTTCACAAATTCAGAAAACAGAACTTTGTCACTGAGATGAGGTGGGGTTTCTTCATCGAGATTGGATGGTATCCCATCCAATTGGATCCAATCCAATCCAATTGGATCCAATCCAATTCTTCATCGAGATTGGATGGTATCCAATTCCTCCTTCTGGGAACACTAGCAGATGGTGCAGAAACTGCCTTAAAAAGTGAAATTGTGTGACTTTTGCATTTCACTGACCAAATCTTCGAGAATTTAATCTCTTCGAGATTTGCGTTTTGAGATTCAATCAGAAAGCAGGTAACAAAGAAAGGACAAGAGATGAAAGGAGAACAAATACTTTGGATATCAATTAAAACAAGATTTTGAGTTTACTGCATTTCATTCTGTTCCTTTTAGAGATGAGGAGAATAACTTGACTTTGCTTTGTAAAGCTTTTTGGAAATGTCCTTGATGAAGCAAAGCCAGATGCTAGTTACTGATGATGAATATAAGCTATACCACACTCCCCAGTGCTTGGAGGAAGTGTTCAAGGAGGAAGATGATGACACTGGGCAGAAGTGAAAGTTCTCACAAATCCTGCACTACAAAGTAAGTAGTAAGGAGCAAAACTGATGAAGGGAAATGTTCTCTCCCAGGCAAATTGACAATTTCTGTAAGCTTATTGGAGACAGGAAAAATGATCAACACTATAACCAGACAATTTCTGACCACTTTCTTCTCTGTGGGCTCTACAGAGATTATACACTGTGGAATCAAGAAGGTAAAACCCTCCAGCACACACAGCTGATGCTTCTTTTCTAGAAGATGGTAGCATTGAAGTTTTGCAATAATCAGTTGATTTTCTTCTGTCTTCTTTGCTTTTTCCTTTCATTTCAAGAGTTATTTAGGCGCAATTAGGACCAGCTAAGTCACCTTAACCTTCAGCTTCAGCCTAGAAAAAAGACTTAATTTAATTGGGTTTACTCCGGATAAATTAGTGATAATTATACACTCTTGAGTCATTGTAATTAAGCTTTTGTTTGTTTGTTTGCTTCTTCCTGAGACAATTTTATATTTTCATTGTCATCCTAGAATATGTAAAAGAAAGGACCTTTGACTTAAGCTCATATGTGGTAATAGTTCAATGCAGAAGACTTTGCTATTTTGTATTTTAAATGTATGTATTTATTTCACCATTTTATAGAAAGCATGCTTCATTTGATCTGAATACTCACAACCAGAAATGTCTTAATGCTGAGATTGGGCCGACAGGGAGTATAATAGGAGCATAAGTGCACTTTTTTTTTTTTGACCGCCAGTAATTTTTCCTTTTTATTGTTATCTTCTTAATCCCTCATATGACAAAGCACAACTTTTTACATGATTTTTCCCTTTATTTTCTCACTGGCTTCATGATTTTCTCCCCTCATATAGGTGATCTCTATTCTGATCAATGCTTTGCTGACGAAAGGGTCATTTTATTTTCCACTGTTGGCTGAGCAACCGTTCAGCCAGAAGACAGGAAACTCAGAACATACTGGCTCCCACTATTGCCCCTCAGAACAGCTCTACCTTAATATATATGTGTGCTGCGGAGATCAATACTGCTACTGGTGATCAGAATTTTTCCAAAAATTTCGCTTATTTAAACAGGATCGGTCTATGCTGTCACCAGTAGCCTGTATAGCCACAGCATTAAAAAACAACTGTTTTTTCCTCTGCTTTTGTCTAGATTAAAAGCAGAATGGGATGACCCTACCATGAACTGCTTATCCAGGTTTTGGAACAGAAAGACACTTTTAAGTTGCATAGGAAGAGCTCGAGAGAACAGAATCTGTAAGTTCTGAGATCCAAGCTCTCTCCTGGACTAGTCAGACAGTAGAAACTCACTCAGGTCAGAGCATGGAGCGGTAACAAAATGAATTTAGCTACCTATATAAAGCTGACTCCTGCTGCTTTTCAAGCATGAGAATTTCTCATGAGAAAATAGCCGTAAATTTTCACCGTCATGGAGATCTTGCAGTCATTTATGAAACAGAGATGTCTAGGGTCAAGAACTTTCCATGAAAAAAGTTTAATTTTGGCTTTGAGAAAACAAAGATATTTGATATTTGCTGAAAGATTTCTATAAAATTGGATTAATGTTGCAAACACAAGATTTCTCTGGAAAAAAAAATATTCCAAACAGAAAAAAAAACAGAAAACCACAATGCCAGTAACAAGATTACCCAGGAAGTACTTTTATAGTTCAGCCTAAGTTTTATGCATAGTATCTTGAGAGGGCTTGCTAAGAAATGAACTCTGCCCTGGGATAAGCCATTGTAAATAACAGATGTCTAGCTCTCTCTTTTCCTTTTGAAGTAAAAGTTATGTACACACTTGCATTAAGCTATTTGTGAAAGGCAATAGGCCCAGGTTTTACCAGTTACAAATAGTGATCAGGAAAGGTTTGCTCTTTCTTCCCAGTTCACGTAGAGGTACTTCAGCAAGTTTCTCTGCCATGTTGCAAGATACACAAAATAGAGCATAATAAATGTCAAAAATTCAACTGAGAGTGTGAATACATGGGGGGATTGGTTCTAGAGGAATGTATTGGTTGGAGAATCTTCGTGATCATTTCAAACTGAGTGAGCTCAGCTGTTTTTCTCCCATTTTCTTGTTCCATCTCCATACCACCCTTTTAAGGTAGAAATTACTTGTTTTCAGCAACATCTTCCTAATTGGAACTACTAAGCTCTTAAAAAAAAAAGACAGAGAAGAAGAAGACAGTGTTTTACTGCAAACTTGCACTCTAATTGCAGATGAGGTGTAGGAAGAAGTATTTTACATATGGGTAGAGCGGTTGCAGATGGTAAAGCTGAGGTAATACCCCCCTTCAGATGCTGGGTGAGTAAATTGCCTCGGTCCAGGCCTACTGCTACCCAATAATTATGCGTGTGTTTGTTCCCTCTTTACTTCATGTCTTTGGTTATCACTTATTTTTGTTCATTTATCACCCTGATATTCATAACACATAGACAGAAAAAAGGAAACACATTATCCTTGTATGCCCGTCACCCCTTCCCTCTCTCCCGAAGTGTAGCTGGATCAAACCTCTGCAGAAAATGAGTTGGCACCATCATTTTTGGAAAGATTTGCAGTCTTGTGAGAGCTTGGCCCTTCACCTCTGCCCCTTTTGCAAGATACGTTCGATGCCTTTCAGCACCCGTTTGCTTCAGTGGCCAGTGGCCAGTGACCAATTTGGCCAGGGTTTGGGAGTTCTTACTAGAAGCTTTCCTTTTGTTACCTTGGATGCATGAAATCTTCAGACTGAGCTCATGAAAACCCTCAAACATGTTAGAGAAGCAAAACCCATGTAGGTTTTAGTGGCACTTGACTTCCACCAGGGACAGTTTTGCTTATGCAATTTGTTTTGAGGTTCGAAGGCCGAAACACTAGAAGTATGGGCTTTATTTATATTCCAGTCCTTAATATAAAGTATGCTATCTCCAAAGGGACAGCCTCTCTGCTTAGTTTAAGAGCAGAGCTTTGCATCATTGCACAGCCCAGACAGGTAAGAGTAGGAACCAAACAACTTTATGTTTGGATAAGAACGGAAGCCATCGTGCAGAGTGGGAAGTGTATGTTGTTTATTACTGAAGGGAACTGCAGCAGGTTTTGTGTTCTGAATCGTGCCAGCTGAACAGATGGCAAACTCTCAAATATATTGTGTGGGTAACTATGAATTAAAAGTAGTGGGTTCTTCAGAGGGCTTTTTCCTCATCCATAATGACTATGAAATTTGTTAAAATGACTTTTTCCAGCAGAGCATCTTGGGCTTGGTTCAGTGAACAGAAAGGGTGCTGCAGTGATGAGCTCTTAACTGGGTTCTTGGAAGCTTCATTACTGTGATGTAGCAGATTTCATATGCTATATAAATGGCCATGATATCTAGCTGCCCTCTTGTGGAAAGAAAAGAAATATGTTGCCTGTTCTCTTTCCACATGTGTATTTTCATTATTTATGCATAACTCTTGCAATAATTTATCACATCACTATCATCAAGGCAAATTTGCAATCAGGATTTGTGTCCTTGAAGCAAGGGGCAGAATCTCATAGTGAACTGATGATTTGAGATTTTAAGCAAATAGTAGTCCCTTCCTCGTACTTGTAGACAGACACTATTCCTTTATTTAAACCTGAGAAGAGGTAATTAAATAAGATGTGATCTTATATTTTGCATAAATTCTTTATTCCTATCCTGATTTAAAATTCAGCCTCATTTGCATCCAGGGTTGGTTGCACAGGAGAACCAGGAAGAATTTAATTTATTGCTGCCTAACCGGGATGCTCCTCCACACAGAAGCAAGGAGATTTCAACTTTTCCTACAGACTAAGGCTATCTATCTGGAAAAGAAAAATAAAGGCTACACATTTGTAAACTTGATGTGAATCAGGGTGAGGGAGACATCTGCTATTTCCTCTATACAGTAAGCTAGAAAAAAAAATGCTTTGCAGCAAGGCTATGTGGTTAGTGCAGAAATGTGTCAGGCAGGATCTCTTAGTTCTATTACTGGACCTGCATTAATTTTAGTGGTTTCAGTATGTTTCTATTTCTAGTCCTTTTGTTAATTTCTGTATTGACTGAAAGCTCCTGTTTTCTGATGTAACCTTTGACAAGTTATTTAACTTCTGTTTTTTATACTCCCACCACGGAAGGCCAGTGTATTAAATAGCAGAATATGCTTGTGAGATTAATTGACTATTAAGTTTATGCCCAGCAAACAAAGGCAGTAGGAAATCATAGCTTTTGTTTCTAACAGTAATGGGAAATTCACCTGCAGAAACCAGGATGTAGGTTTGCTGAAATCTTTGTTAGCTGTTCTAGCATTATCACACAGGAAAATCTCTGGGTAGCCTGCTGGTCTCTCTACAAAAAGTCACCAGTTATATCTTCTAGCAAATACTGAAAATGAAATTCAGATAACATTTTTACGGGGTTATTAAGGGAGATGCCAAATTCAAAAATCTGATTTCTTCATCAGAAAACCTTTAGCACTGTAATTTCCCAGAGTGTGTAATGGCCTCTGCCATACCGAAGTGCAGTCTGAGTATCTGCATCTTGATGTATTTCATAGCTGAGTCTTTTTCTTAAGCTAATATTAGAGCTTTTTTTTTTCCTGTCTGAACAAGAATCAGTCACGTTGTCAAATCAAAGTTTGTTCCTGAAAACCTTTACTCACATAAGAAATGGTTTTAGTTATTTGAATAAATGACTTCATTGTGTAAATAAGAATTTGTAGTATTCCTTTCAAGGCAAAATCTCCACCCTCAATTAAAATGCAATGATTTAGGAATTGTAATTTTTGTAATTTTTTTAATTAATTTATTTTCTAGCTAACTGGTACAAGATTTCTTGGAAGGTGCAAACTATTCTAACAATTAGCAAGAATTTCTTGGTGACCTTGATTGGCCCTGCAGCCAATCAAAAGGCCGTCTAGAGCTTTGGGTTGAAAACCATTTTGGTGGCGGGGGGCAATACCAGTTCTCATATATTGTATGAAGGAAGGATTTGACTTCTGACTGTGGAGATGCTTGATGCACAGGTTGGACAACAGTATTCTGATCCTATGTTTAAATCACATTCAGAGGAAGAGCCTCCTGAATGAAGATACATACTGAGTCATTGTCAAATATATTGAATATTGCAGTCTTTGCTTAAGTTTATGTGCAGTAATAATCTAGTTGCTTCTGGGATACATGGACTTTCAAAAAGCTGTAGACTTTCCTGTGCCGTTTGCAACTATCATCACTAACAGCAGCATACTGGTATCTGCCCTCATACAACAATTAATGTTTTCTAATTGTGTCTTTGGTTTGTTCAAATTTCTAGACATCATTAACTCCATCTCATTCATGTGACACACGTGAGAACTGGTTCTACGATGAAGCTTCACGAAGCTGTTGTTACCAGTGTCCCCCAGGTCAGTATGTTTATAATACAGTCAAATTAATACAAGCTTTCCATTAGAGATACTAGAAGCCATATATATATATATATATGTATATCTGCAGATTTGCATTTTGGCCCCGAAGAAAAGTGCAGTTTTGTGAATTACTCTCTGGTATGAATCCAGTTATGAATTTGGTTTTCCAGTGCCTGGTCTCTTGTTCAATCTGTATACAGAGAAGCTCTAAAATAGAGTACTCAACACTGAGAAGTAGCTAGAAGTAGACTGGTCTAAGAATTCATTTCAGCTTGTCTCAGAGCATGCAATAGATCAGTGAAATTATGAAGCTAAAAATACACCAAAAGTATAGAAAGATGGTGTGGAAAAATGTTCCATAGTTTAATTCAGAAAGGGTCTTGCATGAGAAAGGGAACAACCTCTTTTCAGGGGACAGAATAAACTTTGTCAGAAGCCAAGCCATGACTCAAAGGCACATGAGGTCAGAAGCAGAAAATACCTCGATGAGAAAAGAGTCCTGGAAATGTCTGAAACTCCCCCTGTTGGCCAAAAAGCCCCTCGGTGAGTGGGGCATTTTATGGTACTTCACCACCCGTTTCTTGTTCTAGAAATGTTTTCTTTTGTTTTTGAAAGGAAAATTTTTGACATTATTTATGCTCTCATAATAAAGAAAGGATTCAAGCTTGGTTTGCTAGCATTTGTAAGAAGTTGTATTGGCACATCCCACACTATTCCTGAGCACACCACTAGAATTGTTCAAAGGACATTGGAGTAACCTAGACCAAGGGACAGAGAAGCTGAGCTGATCCGAAGTAAAGAGGCCTTGTTCTCCTCAAGGACACAATGACAGATGTCCTGGCAGGGTCTCTGGGCATTTGCCACATCCTCGTGTGTCAGTCCTGGACATCACTTCCCATTCTCAGATCCACAGACACTCATAATAGACTTTTTCTTTCTAATCCCCCACTGCTGCTCCAAGCAGAAACCTGTCCCTATCTGCTTTGCTTGTTTTAGCCTCTAAATCAGAAATTCAGCTCCACAGGACAGTGCTGCTACCAGCACTCCAATAATTTCCCACTCACAGTTAATGGCAATTCCGCAGGAGTGAACGAATGCACATGCTCAAAAAAGAAAAACACCCATATCATCTACCTAATTTGATTATGTTTTCTTTTGTACAGGTTATTGCTCAGGCTTTTATCTGCCGGCACCGAGTGGAGGATAGCTTGAAAAGCCACTGTTAGGCAAGCTTCAAAGCTACTGAACCTGGAGCACACATCCCTCAAAAGAGGGATCCGTATGTGCAGGAAGTTTCAAAGAACTAGGGTTGTAGTTTCTGGGAGATTGGGAGGAGGGACATGACACACATGCAGGTACACATGTGCAGTTCAAGTGCTGAGATTCAGACCATCTCAGCAATCAGCCCTCACCTTGACAAGAATAGTTTCAGACAAGTAGTTTTGAGGAGGTGGAAGTGACATGTTTCAGGCTTGTCTGGTGGTATTTAGTGGGCTAAATATAGCATAGCTGTTTTTACCTGCACTCCCACACCATGTTTGCCAAAACGCTTATTAGGCAGGTCATTTATCTGCCAGGTTTCCCCTCCCTGTTGTTAACCATTTCTGACTGGGTGATGCAGGCTATGTGCTGAAACTTGGTTTTATTTTTCCCCTCTTCACCATCTGTAACCCACTCAAGTCAGGCACACAACAATCCATAGTAATGACCTTGATGTTACCATGTGTAGTGTTACTGTAATGGGACAAATGATCCCATGAATGGGAAAGGCAAGAATGTGTTTGAAAAATCAAGGGACAAGTATCAAGAGAAGACTGTGGTAGCAGGTGAAACAGGTAAATGAGTATACATTAACACTTTAGGATGGCTGTCTCTTGTACTTCAGAATGCATTTCCTCCATATTTTGGTTTTCTTCCTGCAGGCTATGTTAAAAAGAAAGCGTGTCCCACAGACCCACGTCACTGCATGAGGTGTGGACCTGAACAATATCTAAGCGAGGCATCCCAGAAGCCACGATGTGATGCTTGTGTATCATGTGCAAAAGGTAGTTGCTTTGCTTTCCATCACACATACTTCACACAGTGATATCCTCTCTGTATATTTTACTTATGCTTATATTTTATGTAAGTAGAATTTTCAGTACTAGACTTATCCAGCCTTGACTTCTGTTTTAGAGAGCAGAATGTTACCTTGCACATAATCAGTGTCACTTCCTACGATTGCCTGAAAATGCCATCCAGGTTTAATTTCTACTTTCTGTCTTATATTAGACAACATTTATCTGCAGATTTTGTCTGCAGGCTTCCCCAATTATTCATGACTTAGGATTGTTCAGTATCCTGAGTCTTTGCAGTGATGTTGCTCAGCTTTGGGCCCCTCTTTGCCTCTCCCTTGCAGGGTGATCCTGCAAGATCCCTTCTCACTCTGATAGTTTCTTCCATACAGAGTATGACCTTGTGGAAAAAGCCCCCTGCTCCTTCAATTCTAGCCGTGTGTGTGAGTGCCGACCAGGCCTGTTCTGTCAGATGCCTCTTGAGAACACCTGCGCGCGATGCCAGCAGCACACTGTTTGCAAGCCTGGTTTTGGAGTCAAAGTCAAAGGTAGAAATTCCCCCATATTCCAATCCTGGCCCTAGGCCTGAACCCGGAGCATTTGGGTTGATTCTCGCTTGCTTATTTTTCTTCAGGCACCTCAACAACTGATGTTTCTTGTGAAGAGTGCCCTCCTGGGACCTTCTCTGATCAGAGCTCCAGCACGGACATCTGCAAGCCTCATACTGAGTAAGACCATAGTTTTTTAAAGGGACTAACTAATTACTTAAAGCTAATAAAGGACCTAAAAGGAGACCTAAAGCTAATAAAGCTGAAGGGAGACATGTCAGCTCCTCTGGTGCAAAGTGGAGAGGCTTATTTGAGAGCTTTGCGTCCATGCACAGAGTTTAGAAAGCCTCTTTCTATATCTGTTGCACAGTTTGGTGTTGAAGAGGAAAGCAAGGATCCTTCTTGCCTTCTTTTTAGCTTATTGAGTACAGTGAGAGTATGCAGAAATGTGAATATTGTGTTTGCAGCTCCAGCAACAGTGCCATAAGGATGAGGAAAGGGTTAGTGACCTTGTCACTAAAAACAAACAAATTCTCTTGGCACAAAAATGACCGAAGGGATGTTTGTCCCATAGGAAGTGGCTTTCTTATCTTCTGCCATGTGATTTCCTCTAATGCTCATCCGCTGTTCTCTTTCATTCCCTAGCTGTGCCAAGTTAAACAAAGTAGCAGTGAGCAAAGGAAATGCCACGCACGATCAAGTTTGCATGGACCAAGCTCCCACTTACCTCACCTCAGGTGTTTTGTCTGTGAGATTAAGCAATAGAACAAATAGCTCTGATGTGCTCACGCTTGAGAAGCTGGTGACCATTGCAAGTATAACTCTAAGTGACACAACGGCTGAAAACCCCAGTTCAACTGCTGAGGAGAAAGCTCTGGCTGGCACCTTTCCTACTTCAGATGTCAAGGGGAAGAAAACAAGGGGAGGTAACAAAGATAAAGTGTTTGTTCTGTCTAGCAGGTTTTATTTGCATATATTTTTGGAAAAAAGCTATTTTCATGTGGGAGCTTCCCTAAACCCCTGCAGCTTGTGAAATGATGTCCCACAAACACACAGACATACTAAGAGTTCCCCCTCTGCCTTTTCTCGGCCTCTCCTGTCCACCCTTTCCCTTTCTGTGCTATAGGTGTTGTTCTTTGGGGAGTTGTTCTCTCCGTGGTAGTACTACCTGTGAGCATGCTGTTATTTTGGAAATGGAAGGTTTGCAAGAGACGGATCCTCATCCTCAAAGGAAAGCGTGAGTTTTAAAAGCTATAAACCATAGCATGCTGTCTAATCTCCAAGTATGAGCCACATGGGAATATGGCACATACCTCCTAATACCTCCCAAAATTTTAGGAGATCACTGGGGAAGATGATATTTAATAGTGCCCAGTGAAAGCAGGTCAGACAGGGTTCTAGGCAAACTGTTCAGCATCTTGGAGAGCATTAGGGAGAGTCTGAAGGAGTTCTAAAGTTATGGAGGAAGATAATTTACAAGCTGGGTGGGAAAATGTTAACCAGTGATTTCTTCTTTCAGTGCCAACACTAAATTAAATGATACCTGTGTTTTCTGAAGTCCTTTGTGAGTTTTTGTTGGTTCCTGGGATTGGGCTTGATGTCACTGAGCTGGAGAGGAAGAGAGATTTTGCTGGTAGAGGCGCTCGGTAGCTTCGCCTAAGTTACGTGTTGGGTGTCCCTGCACACCCACACTCCCTCTTTTATGGAAAGCAGGATGTGCATGTGGTAGGTTGTTGGGATGTGAGCAGGGTGACTGGCTGGTCTCACAGCTGGACCTGTGGGTGTGGTAATGCTGTTATAATCCGTGTGCCCCACGACAAGTTGTGCTAAATGAATGGTCTCTTTTATCAGCACATCTGTATACAGTCACCAGACACAAATCCAGGCCCAGCTCTCAAGGTGAGTGACTGACAGTAATCGTAATCCATCTTGCCTGATGAATAAATGGCTAGTTTTAATACGAGGCATTAATTTATGCAAGTTTAATTGAACACATGGAAAAAGGACAGTCCTGTTCCCTGTCACCTGCATTCCGGGAATGGTCTGGCTATGACAGGCCACTAGGTGGCACTTTTTTCCCGTTGCACCCGCGTGGGTGAGTGATGCGGTGCTGAGAGGCCCCGAAAACACCCAGCTCCCTTGTTCCTTTCTGGGCATTAAAATCTGGGAGCGTGTTAGCCACACCAACCTATACAAATCCCCTGATGTACATTCATTTGTCCTATTAACTCATCCCCCCACAGCATTTACACCGACTGCCTAAACTCTTGTGTCAGATTCTTCTCATCACTGTAAATTAGATCATTTTCCATTAGATCATTTCATTCATGGCTGAGGATTTAACACCTCTCATGGCTCAATTTTCTCTGAGCAGATTTTTGCTCTCTCGCTTGCCTTATGCATTAGATCCTGTTGCTGAACAGCACTAAAAGGCTGGCATGTGGAAAATGCAGGTGGCAGCATGTCAGAATTAGACATTAGATGAGTTAGTTTATAAACCTGAGCCTGCCAGGCTTCATGCTGCAGGAGGGCACATTATGCTCCATTCCTCCCACCTTCCTCCTGCTTTTTTCCACCATTCCCTCCCTCTATCTATGCATAAAATCCCATCCCCTCTGCACCACCTTTTAGTGTTAATCTGACCACACAATGAACTGATTCAATTTGTTAATCAGTTGAAAGCTCTTCACTTTTTTTTTTTTTTTTAGTAAGTTATTTAGCTTAGCTAGCAAGTGTTCTTAGTTCATCATGTTGTTAGATGAGGCGAGGGGAGTGACGAGGTCATCACGAAAGGTTTTGGGAAAGCAGGATTTTGCACTCTTGGCAGCATCATGTTACTGGTTCAGATCTTCATCTTCAGTGGTAAAGAAAGCCCAAAGTAGGTGGGTTAAGGTCTAGTTGGTTTAGGATATGGCAGTGATATACCAGAGCAAATATTAGTATTCTTTTGGTTGCTGTGATTTTTCTTCTGATACTGTTTCCTCTAAATTACAGGTTCTGATGCAGTGAACAAATGCACAGTAAGTGTGAAAGATATTCCA
This sequence comes from Tinamus guttatus, assembly GCF_000705375.1. The sequence continues at coordinate 179,179 of NW_010583742.1, read as the reverse complement.
AAACAGGCTATTTTCCATTAAAAAAAAAAGTTATTAAATCCTTTATTAAATAATGCCAGCCTTTTAATTTGTACTTTTTACTGTAACTTGATTCTCTAGGCATAGAAATGAGATATATTAGTACTGGTTGCTTTTATGTCTTGGTCTTCATCCTGTTGTGTCTGATGTGGTGTTAAATGTTGTCCTGCTGCCAATCTTGCCTGTGGAGTATTTGACTTTGCCCTGTGCCATTCATGTGTTATTCCATGGGACAGAAGCCAAACTCACAGGAAGAACCTGCCTTTTCTGCCCTGGGAGAACTTCACATGTCGCTCTAATCACACGAGTGGGATTCAGACTCTTCTTCTGTCTCCCTCTGGATCATCACCTTCCTCTGCAGGAGTTGACACAGCCATAATATGGGCACAAGGAGGGTGTTAGGCAAAGTTTCCATGAATCACCTTCTGGTTTAACAGTATAGCTTGTGGGCTATAAGCCACATGGTTCTTTGGAAATTATTATACATTTGCATCCAGGCTGGGAGTGTTTCGCTAAGTTAGATTTGTAAAATGGCAAATAGATGGAATTACAAAGGTACATAGGCATCTGAGCTGCAGCCAAGGCAGTGGAATTCACCAAAGTATCCACCCAGGTTCAGGAACCAGGATTTCAGTGGAAGCGAGGGATAGAACTTGCTTGCTGGTTCTTGCAAATCTCACTGAAAACTTGTCTGTGACATTAGGCATATGAACAGAATATAAATATGACCTGAAATGATGCAGGAACCTAGTTGAAAGAAACTAATATTCCTGTATCAATTAGGCACTTTGGACAGTGTTTTTCCCTATGACAGTGGTCATGTAAGACACATTATGTTATTCTGACTGCCTCAGAAGGATTCTCTAGATTATTGCAGTCCTCAAAGTGTTCTTTTTAAATCCCATTTCTACTCTCTTCTTTATATTGACAGATCTTGCTGACTCCTGACAAAATGTCAGAAGAGAAGGAGTTAATTGACAGAACCCTCCCTTTGGAAACCAACAACTTGGTGTCCAGCACCGAAAAAGTGGGTAGTCCTGATCTGAATCTGACTGAGGTGACACAGAGCAGTGGAAATGCCCTGGATGGCCCTGTTGATTCTCGAGTGAGAGACCACACAAATAACCGAATTGGTGAGTCTTGCATTTTTTTATCTTCATCTTTTCAATATTTTAATCATGGGCACATCGTAGCCTTCTGAAATTATTACTAAACTACTGAAGTATCCAAAGCCTTTGCAACATGAATCTTGGCATGTTTATTCTTTTGAATATGCTGCTTTCTTATTTACATTGACTTAGCTTCCCATCAATCTGACAGAAAAGTGCTTTGTTCTTCCTCTTCTTTTTCATTCCAAAAAGATGTTAGTTTACAGAAGAAATTGGAAAATTTAAGCATTTCATCTTGAAAATGTTGCTGTAAAATAAAGTACACAGAATATGGAGAAGCAAAAACAGAAAATGCAGGTTTTGTTTTCCATGCCACAGACCAAAGAGATTATTTTGTTAGTCTAAGCAGTCCAAAGGACAGACTTTGGCAGAAGGATAACTCTCTGTTTGGGGAGAGAATTCTCTCTAAGGGGGCAGAATGATCAAAGGAAATGGACAAGCAAATGAAGAGTGTAATTCCCTGACATTCCCTGTTTCTGTTTTCATCCTCTATATATGTTGCTTACAGAGAATACGAAATATTTTCTTTCCTTCTATCAGACCCTGAGCTGAATTCATAAAGGAAGATGGGCACAAACAGCAAAGCTTGTGTGCCAGCTTGTAAAATACTGGAACTTAGCACAGTTGTATGGTTAAGTAGCTATTTCTTATGTCTCAATTTGGTACAAACTGTATAACTTTGAAATAAACATTCCTCTGGCAATCAGACAAGTAGCAGAGAAAGATCCAAGGCAGAGATTAACACTTAAAGGAAATTCAGGCCTAAAAACAAAGTATAGGATATAATTTGGCTCTGTTTTGCATGGAGACCAGGCATCCTACAGAGTTTTCTTCCAATCTGAATCACTCTAGATTTCTATGGCTGAGGGTGCCCAAGCGTGGAAGTAAGAACACTCATTTCCCAGAGAGTGAACTTAAAATGTGTCTCTACAAAAAAGTGTGCCTTTTCTCTCGTCAGCCCATTAATTTACTTTTAAGCTATTGTATTCATTTTCTGAATTAGATCACTCAGTACAGTGTGGAGTGAGGGAGAGGGGAGGCCTCTTTCTCGCAGAAAAAGTTAACTAACAGGCCAGAAAGGATCCCAGAAGGTGTAAATGGGGCTTTTTTTTTTATTTTTTCTTTTTCTTTTTTTTTTCTTAAGCATGTATGTAATATGAAAGGATTCTTGTGAGTGAATGGTACCCTTCCAGCAGCTCAATCAAACAGTCTGAAAAATGTTTCACCTGCTTGAGACCACAGACTCTGTGTTTCACTATATTCACACTCTTATAATGTCCCAACAAATGCCAACGAAAAGGAGCAGTTGTTACACTGAGCTCATAGAACAGGGTTCTCAGAGAGAGTTTAATGTGAATTGGAAGTTAAGACTTTTCTTTCCAATTTCTCTCACAGTCTGTTGGGGCCTTTTGGCATCCAGTGTGAACTTTACAGTACCTTTGAATCATCCTTCTCAGGTCACACAGTCTTCATCTTTTAATATGTGTTTCACCAACTCAAGCATTGCCAACATGTCATAGTATAAAATCTCCATAGTATTCATTTCCAAAATCAAGTGATTTTAGTCTTCCTTACTGAATACTCTCTATTTTTTTCTGTGAGTGATGGACTTAGGATGAACGTGACAATTTGACTTAACCATCCCCAAATATCTACAAGCAGTTGGGAACCATACCTGCAGTGTCTGATCTACAGCATCCTTTGAAATACAGTGTAAGCTCTTCAAGTCACAGCAAAGGGCCCCTACTCCTTTGATAAAGGAGAAAGGTCAACATTTTGAACACTAGTTCAAGTGTATCCTCGAAAGAAAAATGTAACTCATCCTCCATTGGAAAGACATAGTTTTCTCTGCAGGTCCTAAGACCAGGTCAATTACTCAGAATTTCTGTACAGTGTTGATATTTGTTGATATTTGTCCTAAGGCTCCTTTTAATGCAGATATTGTTCTTCCTAAAAACAGCAGAAGCATAAACCTTCGATTCTTCACACTATCCTCTTCAGATATCATTTGATAGTTTCTTCTAACAGGCTCTCGCAAATGTTGCACTGTCTTTTCTAACTCCCTTTTCTCCTGTAGTCCCATCTCCTTCATCATCAGTGAGCTAGATCTACTTGATCTAAAATGCCTCAAATCCCATTGACAGTGCTCTAAAACCAGTCAGGGTAGTTGATAGGATCACTTGGTGTGTTCAATGCTTGCTTTGAGTCCAAAATGAAAAGCACCTTATAAATAACCAGTGAAATAGACAACTCATAATATGTGATTTGCAAATCCTTAGTGGATTAGCAAATTCTACAGTGAATACAGTAGAAATTCTACAGTTTTTAAAGTGACAGGCTAGATGTGAATACTACTGATTTTAAAAAAAAGAAATGAAAAAATAAGTACTATATCAAAATTTTGTAGGAAAAGGAACCATCAATTGAGACAGTAGTGATTGCTAACAATGCTCAGCACTTTTTTTTCCTTCCTCAGAAAACATATACATCATGAACGCCGATACTGTCATTGTAAGCACTTCCATCTCAGAAGTGTCTAGTGGCAAGAACTCTGCTGTCAGAGCATGTGAAAGTGATATCGATGTCCAGGAAAACATGGAAGAACAGGAGCTGGAAATCCACTACCCAGAGCAGGAGACAGAATCTTTTCCTGGGAATGATGTCATGGTTCCCGTGGAAGAGGATGGAAAGGAGTTTCACCACCCCACTACTGCCACTGAAAAGTGATATCCCACGCAATGAACTTGATGTGTGAAACTACAGAAACACCCAGTGTGAAAATGATCCTGACTCTCCTACAGGAGAGGTGAACATGTACTGCTTCAGGCAATCTGAAAAGTGAAACACATTCAAAGAACGAGTGCTAGAACCTATTTCATCTAACAGATGAGAGGATGGTCCAAAAGAGTGAAAAGCGCTGGCCTTCACAGATCACATCAAATATTCCTCCCTTTTCTTCTGTCTTACTCAGTATCATGGTGGAAATGAGGCTGAATCAAAAAAATAACATTCAAAGGACTTCTGAATACACACTCAGGTTTCATGGCTTGCTACATCGGATTACTTCCACTAGCCAAATTCTGGCCAGAATTAAGTTCAAGAGTTAAACTCAAGACCCAGGCACCATTTTTGTATTCCAGTATTACCAACACTTCCAATTTCAGCACGCATTATGCACGATCTGCTAGTTTTGTTTAGGTCTCGACTCTTGAATGAATGTGACAATAATTTCTGTTTTCACTAACACAGATTTAACTCTTACGTTTATGGACCTCATCTGTCTTGACGACGCATGATTAAAAAGTGCCTCACAGGCTCAGAAGATGGAAGGCAAATAAAACTAACTGTAATTCAACATAGTTTAGGCCAATCTATGTATTTTTGAGGTCTGATTCCTCTTTACTTCAAATCACCAGTAAAGCTGAAAATGGCCTTTTGTGTTGAAAACAAAACTGTTCGCAGCATTTAGATATTGAACAAACTACGGACTTATCCAAGTGTGGAGTTTGTAAAAAGAGAGGAAAAAGGAAATTAACTGACTTTCTACAAAAAGCAAGGAACTGAAAAATAGTTACAGTAGTTATTTCCTATAACATTGTTAATTTTCGCTCATTTTAGAAGAATTGCTTTACAGCCCTCTGATTTGCATGTCTCTGCTTAAGCTTTTTTTTTTGTGGTCAACTGGCTTGTCTTACGCAAATTCTTTATCTTTTATGCTGCTTTTTTGGTAACTGTAAATGTAATAGTGCTGACTATGTTTTCACACAGGACAATGGAAAATGAACAAGATGACAGAGTGTGCCTTCATAGTCAAAAAAGGGAACCACAAAAAAAATTACTTGCTTTGTAGCTTTACCTTGGGCAGACTACCATAATAACAGCTGTGCAAATTCAGTGTCTTTTGTCTGAGGCACCTACAAGGAAGATAAGAACAGAAAAAAACACCCTCTTGGGCCAGGCTAGTGTTCCAAGTAGCTCCGTATTTTGTCTCTGGCAGTGATAGTAAGAGCTGCTATTTAGGCAGAGCACAAAAGCCTGGTTAATGTCTTATCTGTTTGTATTCCTCACACTTCTGCAGCATCAGCTGTAATTGGATTAAGTACGTAAGAGAGTTTTTCCCAATCTTAATGAACCACTTATGAACCTCTTGCATTAATTTTCCTAATCTCTTGAATGTCTTGGTACAACCTGCCTATACAATGTGACAACTGATACAACATTTACAATTCACTGTGTAAGAAATTGCTTTTATTTGTTTTAAACCGACCTCCTACTTGTTTCAGTGAGTGCCACTAATTGTTGTATTAAGAGTTTAATGCAATACTGAGTTGCAATAATGTTTTGCATTCACTTTATCCACTGCATTTATGATTCTTGGTCACCTTCCCCTCATCCTCCAAACTGAGTTTCAACCTTCCTGTACATTAACTGCTCAATTCTCTCGGTCCTTTTAGTTGGTGTCTTCTAATTTCATTGTGTTCTGGAGATCTGAAGAGGAGAACTATGTGCTGCATTTAAAAAGAGGGTTGGCTGAGGCTTTAAACAGTGGCAAAAGGGTAATTTCTGTTTTGTTCTCAATGCCTTTCTGGAAGACATCCACTGATTTGTTGGCTTTTTCCTGCACCCTAAGCAGATCATTTCAGAGACTTTTCACGGCTAACCTTGCAAAGGCTTTTTGAAGATAATTGTCCACTGGCTCCCTTTTATACATTAAGCCTCTCTACCCAGGGGCAGATTCAGTTTTTCAAATGAAGAAACCAGAGGAATTGGCACTTCCTTGCAACCACAGCCCTGAAGATGAAGTAAGGGAGCTATAGGCTGGTCCTAGTGCTTGGACGGATACTCGAGTCTCCCTGACTTTCAGCTGTCAGTATTGGACAGCAGTGAGTTGAGGTGAAAAGGGAGGCAAAAGAGAACTACCATTTTTTTGCTGTAAGGGCTTGTTGTGCAGCAGAAGGTCGAGTCACTCAGTGCTGACATGAAGCATCAATGCTGAGAGGAAGCAAAACTGAGCAGGACGCACACCCCTTTCCTCATTCCCAGTCAGGGCAGCTCCCCATTTTTCAGTGCATACAGAAACACAGGAATTTCTGATTAATTTTAGAGAACCACCTGTACAGGCAGCTGGAGTTGTTCAAGGATGGTCTGTAACAACAGAGTTCGGGGCGCATTTCAGCCCTACATGTACGTTATTCTTTGCGGCTTTCTCGATGAATCCAATGAATGTTGGATTTCCATACAACACTAGCAAGCTTGAAATTTAAAGAATTAAACGGATTTTGACCCAAAGCCGCCCTTTCTTTGCCCCATACGCAGATGTGCCGCA
>NW_010583742.1:158268-172480 GCF_000705375.1 Tinamus guttatus | reverse complement strand
CTCCCGCATCCCGCATCCCTCTCCCACATCCCGCATCCCTCTCCCACCTTCCTCCTCCACACCCGCCCCCTCACGCCTCTCCTCTCCCTCGCCTTTTCCCCATGAACCAGCGTCTCGGGCTGCTTCCCGGTATTCCCAGAGGTTGCAGCCCTGCTCGTGGCTGTGGCAACACCAAATCTGTGTGTGCTCTAGCACCGTTGTTTAAACAGGAAGAGTGCGCTGTGCTTTATCAGAGCGTTTCAAACCTATTTACATAGAAAAGCCCTTTAATTTACATCTAAGACCTGATGTGATCCAGCTGTGTCTGCTCTGTTTTACGGCCAGCTATGTTTCTAGTTGGCAGGGATTTTATTTATTTTTTAAAAAACTGTCTGAACGCAAGAGCTTGGTGAGGTTGCCTTTGCTTCACTGACCCCCCTCTCATCCCCTCTCTGCCCCTTCTCTCCCCTTCCTAAGGGATATGCATGATGTTTGTGTATTTACTTATATTCATTTAGTCCCATCATTCATTCTTGATGGGACTAAATGAATATAATGGAGAAAGATGAGTAAGGTAGCAGAATGTATATTGAACTTAGGATTCAGTGATGTTTCAAGGTTAGGTTAATATTTTCAGCTGCACCTAAACCATTTTGAATTCAGCCCTGGTTTGCTAAGATGACAGTGTTTTGGGCCTGATTCCGTGAACACTTTGGGCTGGTTGGGATGGAGAAGGTAAGGAAGGCAGCAGACCTTGGCACCAATGGGTAACAGTCAAGTTGCTTCTTGCTGTCAACTGCAATAAAGAGCAGGGTGGTTCAAAATGAATTAAATCTCTTCTGAGCCTGCATCCAAACCATGATTTTCTAATGGTGGAAAGCATAGGGAATTTCGAGCATCACTTTTCTTGTTTTTCTCAAGTGTTTGCCAAACTAAAGGAAACTCCATATATAACTTAAACCAAAAAAACCTCAACAATAACTATGGAAACACCACATCTGCCACAGAACGGGAAAAAAAATCTCTGTTTTATCAGTTTTTTAAAAGTAACCTTAGTTTGGCTTTGCTGAGGGGAGAATCCAGTAAAGCCATAGATTGATTGACATGCTTTTTCTTGTTTTTCTCATTCAGCCTAAACTATCTGAAAAGTAATAACCTGGATTTACTCACAGGAACTAAACATATTCTTTTACCACTGTGAGCAACTCGGTCACCAGATACTTTTAATATAAACTTTCTTGGTAGCCTGAAACCCAGATATCTGTCCTTTACAAGGCTGCCCCAAGTGCTGTACAGTATAGTTGCTGTTATGTGCAGGAATCTGTTTAAAAATAATAGCAAAATGTCATTTACAGTATTTGGCCTAAAAGGTGCTTATCTTTGGCAACATTTTTTGAGTGACTCAGGCCCCCATCTCAGGAGGGCGACCAGGCAAGTCACAGCCTCTTGACACCTATGAACAGGCTTATGTTGCTAAGTCAATACTTGTCCCTTATATTTGAGTTCTTTTATGACAGCTTTTAGCCTGGTCTCCTTGAAACACAGCTACAGATAATCTGTCTGGTACTCTCTATACAGGGACCCTCTGTACAAGTCCCAGTATCACCACAGAAAAGTGTTTTGGTTTGGGTTTTGGCTCAGGTTTTCTAGTATTATTTCCTTTCTGTTGCCCTTATTGATTTCATGCATGCATGTAATGCAGAAAGACTCTATCATTACAGGATACAGAAGAGGAATTAGGCTCGAAGTGGCAGGGTTTCTCCACTGAAGGCCTTGACAGGATTGCCAGGTGTAAACCATGGGACACATAATCTAAGAGCAGTATTCACAGGAATGCAACTCTGAGTGAAGCTTTATGTTTGAGTATAGCTGGTACAGCCTGATACAACTTCCACTGATTTCAGTGAGACTTGTTGTTACCTGTGACAAATTTAAGCCTGAACAGAATTTGTTCTCTACAGGACCAGTTTAGATATTTTAAATAGTTTTTTTGGTTGGTTGGTGTTTTTTTTTTTTTTTTTTAGACTTATGCTTAGCAAATGACATCTCTCTACCACAGGCCTTTTCCACACAGGCAGATTTTTATGTCAGAGTCTTTGGTGACTTCATTGTGGTTTCACATGCGTAGAGAACGTTACATGCCAGACGTAGTTCCTGTTCAGATTCCTTTGTTTGACAGCTCGAATTTGTTAAGAAATCAAGAAAAGGAAACCAATAAATGTCTAGAAATATGCATTAGGATTGAAAGGTGCATTTACATCTTTATTTAAATGACCTCCTTGAGTAAAACTGAATGTTATATAAATGGATGAACATGTATATAGCACTAGCAAGACTTTTTTCTTGCATTGAAGATGCCTAAATTTAAGCATAAAGTCCAAGAACATAGAGACAAACGCAAGGCAGAAATTGCAGGAATTTTTCCTTATTCTAACTAACATTCAGCACACAGGGAACACTTGACATTATCACAGCGCTGTGGTAGTTAAGGCCCAGCCTTCTGACTTTGGCCTTTCTCCCGAATAACTGGAGCCAGGCTGGTGCACTGGATCAGATCTTTCTGCTTTTGCAACAGTGTGAATCCAAGTCCGGATCTGCACTTTATAACCCATGCGGAACTCCAGCACGGACTCCAGGGTCTCGGCTGTGGTTGGCCTCTGCGTGACTGCGTGGGAGGGAGGCCCGTAAGCCCTTTCCCTGCACTAGTGCTCCCTCCTCCAGCGCAGATCCAGCTGCAAATCATGGATGCTGCCGTGTGCGCTGCCACTTTTCTCCCCAGTGGAGAGGATATGGGGAATCTTGGAAGCAGCTGTGCATGTTTGGAAGAGTCTGCACTAACCTCTCAGCTGGATGGAGGCTGCCTCTGGTCTGCTCCTCCAAATAAGGTCACCGCTCTAGTCGATGGCTTAGGACAGACAGGAAAATGATGCAAAGAACACAGGGACTCTGGGGAGGGAATCTTGAGTCACTCAGTTCTTGTATGTAACTTCTCCATTATTGCTTAATACATTGCAAAAATATTTGCTAGTGAATTGCACAGCCAGGGACAATCACAAAGTTTACTCAGTTCTCATCTGAGCAAATACAGGCCCCCTACCTTTATTTTGCTGTATCCCAGCCCAAGAACTAAGCACCAAAACAAGCTGCAGAATTTGATCAGTGTGCATAGAGGTAGATTAAATTTGCTGTTTAATGATCTCTGTGCCTCTGTTGCCAGATAGAGGAGACATTTTGCCTTTACTGGCATCCATCAGATTAAATGAAATCTTCCAAATTCATTTTGTCTGTACAAGTCTCTTTAAAAGTCAGCTGTCATTAGACACTGCTGCTTAATCTGAAAAATTTTAAGGCTAGCCCGAACGAGGCAGTACAAGCTTCTCAGCATTTGCTTTCTGTAAAATGTTTCTCTGGGTTTTGTCACCCGCTTCATAACTGAGAACTTAACCTGAGAACTGTTTTTGATTGTTTTCACATGAATCCCCTCAGACCACGAAAGGTTTCCATATCTAAATAATTTTTGAATTAAATGGGGTTTCCTTTTTCTTTTCCGTAGTTAGGGAGCCCTATAAATAAAAGACTATTTTTATTATCACAGTCTACTTTCAGAACAGAGTCTCAATAAAAACAGAGATAAAATATGGACATGCGAGACATGCAAACAGTGATAAAGGATTATGGGACAGATTCTGCTCTCCAACTTTGTCAGTCTTCCTGCCAAAGTAGCCAATAAACCTGGATGCAGAAATTCCTGGTTTGGGCAGCAAATATTGCACTGCCCAACCAAGACCCTAAAATTGATGAGAGGGCTAGAGAAAGGTGGAGTCGTCTTGTAGTCACAAAAGCCAGGAGAGTTTTGCACCAACTACGAGGCTTACATTTGCTCTGGCAGAATAGGAAATTTGGCTGTTGACCTTGACTGTAGCCTGATTAAATGAACTTATTTTGAAAATAACTACGGAAATTAGAGGCACCCCCCCAGTGAGTAACGACGCTGATGTGCTTGCAAAAGATATGTCTAGGTGAACTACAAGTCCTTTTTAATTTCCCATAATTTTTTTTAAGTACAGTTGGCAAAAAATTGTCAATTGTATGTCGTGAAGAACCACACCTCTGGTTAAACTCTCAGGAAGATTGTATCAGTCAGTAAAGATATCCTTTCAAGCATGACTTGAGAGAAACAGATGTGAACCCTTAGACCTATGGTTTTCCTGTGCCTTTAATTCTCAGGACAGTATTTACAACAGATAACTAAGAGGATGAGGTAAGAACATTTCTTGCCGGGAAGCCTCACCAGCAGGATACCTTGTGATGTGGTTTGTTGTGTTTCTCTCTTTTTCTGTGCATGTGCTGGCAGTGAATTTTTTCGGATTAAAAATATGCTCGAGTGTTTGTTTTAATCAAGTTTATTATTGTGACTGCAAAAATGCAGCTACAGCACTTGATTTTTCTTCCCTTAACAAGCAAGAAAAGAACTTAAAGTACTTCTGATGTGAGCAGAGCCCTTTTTCCCTCTATCAGATGAGAGTATCAACTCACATTTGCAAATGGTGTGGCTTCTCTATTACTTATTGCCCTTCCTATGAGGATACAGTATCAAGTCCAGCATTAGCAATTGCCACTGAACCTAGAAGGTTTTGGAAAGCCTTATTTTTCTTATTTTTCATTTGGTAAATGAATCTAAAAATGCTGAAGCCAGGCTCCTGGTTCTGCTTCAAAGTTTTCAGTCCTCGAGCAACTCAACTTTAAGGGAGCCCTCTTACTGCAAAGCAAAAGTGGAGGCCAGAGGAGGTTTTGGAGACACTTGCGGCCACTGTAAACCTGGTTTTGTTCTCATCGAAAGTCAAAGCAGAGTTTGAAAAGCAGCCGAGTCTTTATTTCGCTTGCCCACCAGAAGCTCTGAGAAATAAAGGCAATAATTCATTCATTCTCCCCCACTCCATTGCGGGTTCTGAGCTGTTAAAAGGGTCTTTGCTCTTCTGCTTTTCATTTTGCAACTTGACTGTTTATCACTGAGCAGTCTGTGAGGGAACACGCTGGGTATTGCTGAAACCCTCCCGCAGTCTCTCTGGTTTTGAGTCTTCACCTCAACTGACTTATCAGGATGATTCTGGTCAGTGTCACCAACTTTCGGTGTTTTACATAGGAGGTGTGAAACTTGTACCTAAATAGTTTGCCTTCCTTTCTTCCTTTTCTAGGGTGAATATTCAAATTCAAGAAGGCTTTTCTCCATCTTAACATTCGAGGAATTCTAGTGATCATTGAGTAAACGTGTCAAACCCTGTTCTGATGTACAGCTAGATAAGAAGTATTTCAACAAGGTTCTTAAGAAAATATTGGGTTCTCTTTAAGCAATTGTTGAGAGTGAGAAGCACTAATCTACTTTGTCAGTAAAGTGAAAATGCAATAAATAATCAACTTGTTTCAGTAAGGAGGAAGGATATTTTCATTACCGGCCTGCAAAGAGCTTGTTCCTGTTTTGATTTCTCTTTTTAATTATATTTGTAAAGTACTTCTCTAAATGTGTATGGCTCTGCATGGAACAATCTCTTCAGGCTGCAAGGGATTGAGCAGTGTCACATGAGCACTTTTCATCTAGCAGGGAACTCCTACATTTATATTTCCGAGCCTTTTTCTTTCACTCTAGGTATGTTTTTCCCCTTTGAAAACAGATGTCAGGTCCTCAAATATTTTGACATTTCTTCATTGAAGTCATCTAGCTGTGTTGGTTTATATGAGCCAAAAATTAGGTACAGTGTGTTTTATGACTGTTTCATATGCACTTTCCTTAAGACTACATAATTGCTCCTTTTCAGAAGAGGCAGTGCTCTTTTGAAGGCTTTTTCTTTTTTTTTCTCAGGACATCAAGGTCTCCCTGGTTCGGGAAGGAATCAAAGTATTTGCAGTGATAAGGCTCTGAATCATGCCAGCCAATTATAATTGCACTGATCACTTAAATATTTGTCTCTTTGGATTCTCTGCATGAGGGTCAGGATGGACGGACTTGTCATTTATGATTTTCCCTTTAATTTCTCCTAGGACTATTCCCTGCCTTATACACCACAGTTTGCGCAGTGCAAGGACACTATCAGGGAGTTCTATGAAGAAAGTCTTAATAAATGTTGCAGTCGGTGCCCTCCTGGTAAATTCTAATTTACACTGTTACTTTGCACTGTATGTTTTGATTATTGACACATGTGAAAAGCATCAATTTTGCAGTTCTAATGTAGTCTTATCTAGAAGAACGTAAAATGCAGACTGTAAAAATACTTGCAAAAGAAATACAATGTTTGCCAGAAGTTTTCCTACAAGGTTAACCTGGTTGGAGCTTATTGGGAGGATGATCTAGGCTGCTGAGCTCTTGTAAGCTCAACCTTGCATTGTATTTTGATTAAAGTAATTTTTAATTGCACATACATTTTTCTGTTTGTTTTGAAGCAAAAGTTAACTAATGAAATTAGAATTAAACAACATGCATCAGACCAAAGCTTAGTAATAACAGATGCATTCTAAGTCAGGGTATGAGGCAGAGTTTAATTTTTGTGCTTTGATAATAATACTTATATAAGGGGGTTTCCACTGGGCAGGTTAATCTATAATTGCTCATTAAGGATTTTTTTTGTCTTTACTATAAAGCAGTTACTATAGACCAGTGTCAGCGATAATACAGAAATAGAAGAGTTCTGAAACTGTTTTTCTCATTTGAGGTGTCATGTCTTATACTCTAGTGATAATTATTAGCGATCCTTTGCTAGCAAACAGCTAGAGTGCAGACATATGGGGGTGTTGAGGGTGGGTTTTTTGCTTTGTTTTGGTAATAGTGACATTGTGATATTTTAATTATAGATTTTTTGCAAAAGCTGTCATTATATGACATTAGACACAGGAAAAGAAAAAAAAAAAAAAAAACAGCTTATCTGTCTCATGACACGCTGAGCAAACAAAATTCGTCTCCATAACTGCTGAGTTCCTGTCAGAGAGATCCGGAAGTTTAAGCAGGAAGCCAATTTATGCTGAAACAGCCACAGTTGATTGAATTAACAAAAAAAAAAAAAAAAAATTCTACGTAGATTTGTCATACTTACTTTGTTAAAAACACAATGAAGGTAAAGATGATTCAGAATTAAAACCTCTATTTATTCCAGAAAATACATGACCCTATTCTCTAACTTCTAATTTTTCAGATTTTTTTTATTTTATGTGGCAAACAGGAATGATGAAAAGGTCAGATTTTCCCTGTGTATACATGCAATCCCTATTTAAATTAGTACCTGCTTGGTGTCTGCCATCAGCCTAATAACGGCAGTCAAAGGAAAAGTTTTCTACAACTAAGAATGAAACTTACCCAAACTCCTAGTGACGAGATTTTACTGTTTCTTTTTTTTAATAGGTCAATATGAGTTACAGAACTGCACTGACAGAATAGACACAAAATGCAGTCCCTGTGAACTTAACTCGTATACAGCTGTCTGGAATCGGTCTCCTCAGTGCTTTGCCTGCTTACCACCTTGCAGGAAAGGTAGGGCTGAACTATTAAAGGGGCTTTTGAGCCTTTTACACCTGCTCCAAAGCTGAAATGTTTTAATCTGGCTTTTTTTTTTTTTTCCCCTAAGGAAACTCCTCAAGAGTTTGGATCTGTCGCTTGTATATTCCCAATGGCATCTTGTCTTTTTCTTGTTTCAAAACAGGTTTTGTGCAGCTTCAGGCGTGCACAGAATCACAGGACAGAATCTGTAGCTGCCCACCCAATGAGTACTGCATTTCAAAAATATATGACCAGTGCGAAATGTGCAGAGTGCATAAAAAGTGTGGAAAAGGCTACCGAGTTTCCAAAAGAGGTACTTTAATTCTGAACACTCAGAATCTGTGCACAAATGAGCTTTACTGTATGAAGAGGGTTATTTTTACCTTAATAGTCCATAAATATTTCCAAATCTGCCTTGAATTTGGTGAATTACCAGATGAATGTGTTTTAATGTCCTGCCTTCTAACGCAATCCACATTTTAGCAAGTAGACAGTGTTCTCGAGGCATATTAAAAGGGACAAAATATCTCAGTCTTTTACTGCATCATGAAGTTCCCTGATCCAAGTTAGTTTTCCTTTGTTTTGCTGCACTATGTGATTACAAAGTGATCTGCGCTTGCAGCTTGAGGACCACGTAATTCCTGTTTAAAACCTTAAAACAGGGCTTCAGGTTGAAGTTAATCTAGGGTAAGTAATGATGCCTGCAGAGGAATTAATTTCTCCTTATTAAATTATGAAATTTACCAGTCTGATGGTGTAGTTGTCTCAGGATAAAAATGATGCAGGTGGATTGCCTACTAATTTTAAGAAATACTCTAGAAAAGAGTCAAAATTGCAGCAGGATGGAAAGATGGTCAGCCTGTCAGGCACCAGTGAAAAGGCTCAACATTTATGACACATTTAATCTTTTCTGTAGGTTTTAACAGTCTTTGAAAAAAAATGTCTATCAAGGGCACAAAAGTAACAGCTGATGAATCTTTTGGTTTGTGTTTGGGTGGGATGTTTCAGATTAACCACTTTTGTGATGGGCACAGTCTGTATTTTGTGCACTGTCTCCACGTTGGTTCCAGGATCTGCAACACAGACCGTGATTATTCATTCTTGGTTCTCACTAGGTGACTAACTGCAGTTTTTCTATTTATTTGAAGGAACAGACAGCACAGATACAGAATGTGTACCTTGTCCTCCTGGAAATTTTTCAGATGAGGAATCTTACAGTACCAGCTGTAAGCCTCATAGAGTGTAAGCCAACCTTTCTGTCTAATAGCAACCTTTAATTGAGCCTAGGACTGATTTCTTTTCTAACTTATCTTTTTGTTTCTTGCAGTTGTAAAACAGTGGCTATTCCAGGAAATCGCACGCATGACACTGTTTGCAGTGACTCAGGAGTAGTGTTAACCACAGCTCTACCTCACACTGCTGTGAAAACCATCCTGACCCAAAGCTCAAATTCTGACAGACCTGAAATATTAACTCGACCTGTCGTTCTAAGTGCTGCACCTGATACGTCTTATATCATTGGTGAGTTATTAATTCTTTGGAAGTCATTTTCATCTGGCTAGGAAGCAAGATTGCTTTTAGTTCTCAGTTTCTTTCAGAGACCAACGATCTGTACCCAGATAGAACCTCAGAAGAAATGGAGTTAATAGAGTAAGATGCTGCTTGTATTGAGTAGTGTATTGTTTACCCATATATGTGCCCTGCCTCAGTGCATTATATAGTTCTTGTGGCAATATTTATAAAACGTGCAGAACTAGATTATGAAATGCACTTCCTGAGAATAAAAAATCTATACAGCATTGATAAGCATAGACATATTTTCTCCTGTTCAGCACCTATTCTGCTGTCTTTATCTGTGTTTATATGTGTTTAGGTGCATTCTGGGCTGCCTGGCCTTATATGTAAAGAACTGTTGCTGGCCTAGTAAGGTTCCCTTTGTGAACGAGGCCAGGAATCTGTCCTCGCTTCTCAGCACAGTAAAGTTCAATTTTATGAAGTGCTGGAGACTGAAATGCAACCTTGTTACCCAATCATTCAAGACATTAAATGTGAATGTCAGACACAGTGGCTACTTGTGAAATGAGTTTTTATAATCTTGGACGGAAACTGCTGAACTATTTGTGTCTAATTCTCTCATTTGCAGATGGACCTGCTCAATAATTCTCATTTATTTTCCAGGCTCAGTAGCAGGGCCATTGGTATTAATCGTGATAATTGCTGTTTTGGGATACTGCTTAGTCTCTCGTAAAAAAGGTAAGATTCATGCAGTGAAATAAACAGTTCTGTAATCATCAGAAATAGTAACATCTGGTTTCTTACTAATTTGAGCCTGGTGTTTGTCTGATTTAGTGTCCTAGAAAGTGCTAGCTTTGAAGCTTTTCTTATGGCTGGATATGGAGGCAGGCTTGCTTATGTGTAGGGTCTTTGATGTCTAGTAATAGGCAAGTTCATTATTTTTTTTAATAAGGAAAGAAGACATTTATTTGCATGTCCTCATCCACTGACTGGTAACATAGCTTCAGGAAACTTCCAGGAAAGTTCAGAGGAACTTTTGACCTCATTACTCTGTTACACTTGGATGAAATTGCTCAAATGGTTCAAAGGTCAAGAGGAGAGACTAATGAAAAATTCATGCAAAGGACTACGCACATAAATTTTGCAGCCACAGAAAACCAGAATAAGAAAAATACTCTGAAGTATTCCATATGCATTTACATTAAATGTATCTTTATTAGATCACATGCAGTGAACTTCATTTCAATATGGGGATATGAGGCAGGTACCCTATTCAAATCTCTTATTCCTCAGAGGAAGAGATAATGGTCTAAATATGCAACATCCAGTGGAACTGGCAACTGTGCAGCAATTTCCTAATGCAGCTTGTTAAATATTTTGTGATTCATCATTTAGGTATTAGACATTACCAGATGTTATTACTATCATTTTACTGTCATTGTACATATTTTATTGTTATTCTTTGACACTGTGCTAAAGAAAAATGATTAATTCATACGTGGAATCGTCTCTGTTCACTGGCCAAATTCAGTTTTAACAAAATTAGTGCAGTACACAAAATTTAAAAAAAAATTTAAATAGCATGCACTAGCAATTTGGCTGCATCCACAGGGCATAGAGAAAGTAAAACGAAATGTACATTTGGAGTTTATTCTAGCAGCTCAGGTTATCACTCAGGCAAGTTAAGAAGGGAGCTTTTGCAATATAAACAAATTTTGCTGCTAACGAACTCTTTCCTTATTCACAGCACTTTTATATTCTCCACCAATTGGGGAAGCAGATTTGGTGAGTGTGACTCATTCATTCCTTTTCATCTTCTCCGTTTCTCTAACAGTTATATAGAAATCAAGCCATCTTACCTAATTATGAAAAAGCTAAAACTGTAGTGAGGAAGGGCTGGTCAGGTTGGCACTAACCCCAAGTTACTGCCTAAGATATAATTGTTGTGACTGATTCAACCTCACATTATGTCAGGCCATTTAGCCATGTAACGTAGGTGCCTAGGCAGATGGATTTTACTGAATAACTGATGAGGTATTATGAATTTTGTTTACAGTTACTGCTTCACAAATGGAGATTATCAGTAGTTTGTTTAATAAAAAGTAGCCAGCATTTAGGCATCTAATGTTCAGCATTTTTCTGCAAATGTTCCAGCCTTTTTCGCCTGCAGAGAAGCAGTGTGAGAAAAAAGTAAGAAATACAGGACCACAGAAGTCCAGTAACTCTGAGCAGGAGGAACAGCATCTCTTGGAAACACCAGGCTCAAGCAGTAGCTCGCTCAATAATCCAGCTGGTGCCTCAAGGATCAGTGTAATAAGTAATAAGAACAACGAAAAGAAAGAAGTGGAAGGGCTTCAGCAGCAATATTCAGTCACAGAAGGTTGTAAACTTCACAGCGGAGACAGACACAACTCTGCAAGTTCAGGTAAGAGTCTGGCAAAGATCATATATTGGAATGTTCCACAACCTCTTGAAATTTGGTGATCTAAGATTTTTTTTTCATAATTTAAAAATATCAGAGCCATGTTCAGCAGCAAGAGTATTTAGGAACTTTTTAAAGAAGTGATTGTTTTAAGCTTTCAGCTTAGAACAGCAAAGACACTGTGCTCAGCTGCAAAACTGTTTTTTTGCAGGCTGGGGAGCCAGGGTCATTGTAGGCATGTTCCTGTCAGTGGGAGAGACAAAGCAGTAAAAGGTGATAGACTAAAGCTTCAAAAATAGAACGGGGACTAAGAAAAAAGAAACAGATGGGCGCGGAGTTGTCTGTGATCTAGGTCTCTGTATTAGGTGTTTTTAGTTTGTTTTAAATACTGAGATAATATGTAGATTTTACTGTGTTTAAAAAGAAAAAAAAAGGAAACAAAAAGTTGCAGCACCATCTCCACCAGCTTGCATAAACTGCTTCAAGCAAGGAGATAGAGTCTATTTTGACTTCGTCTGTCTCTCTGACTTGCCTGACTTCCAGTCTGTCTCTGGAAAGAATCCAACCATCCTCCTCGGGATTTTGTTCTTCCATGCTTACTGTGTTTTTTGTTTATTTGATAGAACACTCTGGTAATGGAGGAACACAGGTGAATGTGACTTGCATTGTTAAAGTATGTAATTCCGACCGCAGTGCGCAGTTCCCAGAGCAGACTAGTTCAACTAGCATGGATTATGGAAATGCTCCCCATTATTCTCCAACAGGGGAAGAAATTCCTCTTTCAAAAGAAGAAAACCTCTTGCAAAAAGAAACTGAAATTAAGATCTCAGTGGAAACCGAGGATGATTTACTTCAAGACCTACTTCCAGAAGAAAAGACATTTCCCCTGGGTATTCAAGATGTGGGGATGAAGATTAGTTAAAGGAGATTACAGATCAATTATCGATTGACCACCTCCAACCTTCTAAAATAAACATTTTCTTAAATGTAGCATTCCTACGGAGATTTGAAATCTAAGATGAATATAGACATGGGAGTTCTTTAGGTTTTAAATCGTTCGTTTGTTTGTTTTTCTGTCAGCCCGGAGACTCAAATGATGCTCTTTGCGGTTTATAAGAAGCTACCACTTTTTAATGCTTTCTTGTAAATGGAATTGCCTACTTTTCCCTTTCTTCTATGATACATCTTGAGCATATCCAAGAGAGACCTTTGAAAAACAACTCTTTTCTACCTTTTTGCCATTGACTTTTCTGCGGAGACTTCCTGTGATGATAGTCTGGGTTCATACATACTACCTGTTAAGAACATGACTGCAACCAGCCCTTCCAAGAGACTGGAATTATATGATCAGTCATCCATTTCCAATAAGCTATTCATATAGTTTTAATTTTAAAACTACTTCATTTCCTATTTTCATGTATGTATTTCTACTAGCTTTTTGGATATATTTTATCATGATTTGCCTTCCTTCCTTTCATGCTTTGATCAAACTTTACAACTCAAGCTAAAGTATATTAAGGAGCACAGTCTTTTACAGCAGTTTTATACTAGATTACAACTACCCTGTTATTTCATTAGCTGTACATATTATTTTAGAAAATGAAATCTGTTTTAAATAGTTGTTATCTTGAAATAGACAGAAAATTCCTAATCATGTCACAGCTGCTTTAATATGCTTCCCTGACTGATCCTGACCTCAATTTTGAGGTTATCAAGATTATTTTTATGACAGTGACCATTAGGGATGATCCAGACAACTCACACCCATTGAATTTGGGTACAGGACTATATGTTGATGATTGCGAACTTGTAATATGGTGTTGTTTAAGTGAAATCAGACAGAAGTCGTATTTTTTCTTTTATTCCATGAAAACATACTTGCTAACATCAAGAGTAACTAAATGCATTGTTTATGAGGCCTAAAAAAAATAGAATAGCATTTATTCTACAGTTACAATTTAGAGTCAGAATTTAGTTCACGTGGAAGCTTAAGCATCTTATTTTTATCAGGTTTATTCACTTTTTTTTCATGAAACTGAGAAATGACAAGGAGACTTTTATGCCATTCTACAAAGTTTTTATATTGGCTTTTGAAAATTGAAAGTAATTTGCAGGAAAGATGCAAAGACCTACAACATGGAAACTGATATAAAATTGCAGGATTTATGAAAGAGAAGTACCTCATTTTATATATTGCTTTGAATAGCCTGCACTGAGTATTCTCCTGTCTTGTTCATCAGCTCCCATAGTGGGGATCAGATTGAAGAAGCAGCTCAAGATATTTGAAGAAGTTTTAAAAAAAGTTTATTACAGTTGGCAGTAACTCTATGGGGTTTTCAAATTATTGAGCTGCATGGCAGAAGGCAAATCTAGGTTCTACGTTCAAAGTATGAAAAATGTGCTTATATTTGCTGAAAAAAATTGAAAGTATATTTTTATAATGATGTATACCGAACTATACATTAAAATTCTTATTTTTTGAAGGGGTTGTTTCACTTCACCATTTTAACTATGGCATGGTAGATTTTGTGGTGTAGGTTTCTCTCACGGAGTGATTAAAAAGAAAAGTCACAAGCGTGACCTCCACTCTGAGTAAAGATCCCGTGATGTTTAATGCTACCCCTCCCTCTGAGCAATAATATTTAAAAAAGTGGGTTGCATTCCTACAAATGATGACAACTGTCATTAATTTAAACGTCGGCTCCTCACGAGTAGGGGGGACAAGTGGGGCCGCCTCGTGACCGCAGGAGCGGCCGTTGGCGCCCGCCCCGCCC
>NW_010583742.1:144920-157772 GCF_000705375.1 Tinamus guttatus | reverse complement strand
CCCCTCTCGTCCTCCACGCGTTATGTGCCAACAGGTCTCTCTTGCTGAACAACTCCTCCCCGTGGGGTGTGTGTGTTTGTGAAAAACGAGGAGAGCGTTCGGGGGGGTCCTGCACGCGCTGCCTTCTTGTGTCGCCAGGAGTTTCCCCCCCACACACACATTAACCCCTAGCTGCAGCCGGTAACTAACCTCTTAACTAAATCTAGTAACCAAAGGTGCGGTAAGAACAACTGTGCCTTGCTTGGCTCTCTGCTGCCTGCCTAGAGCTGTCTCTTGCCACTTGACCCTGTCCCCAGGGGCCTGTGCTGAGGAAGCAGTTTAGTTTAGTTTTTCCCATTATAAAAAACCTTTTTTGTTCTCCCCCCCCCCCCCGAGGAAGTGAACCAGGTTTAAGTGAACTCCTAACTTTGAACTTAGTTTCTCATCCTGTTAAATGTTAATGTTTTTGTTTACCTTGAGCGTTAAGGAAATAAACACATTATAATTAGAAAAGAAGTGTTTTGTTTTCCTTCCTGTGGCACAGCAGTGGACTAGAAAGCTATGAAATTACATGCCTCAGAAGTGCTGAAGGGTGCCCAAATAATTACCTGTGTTCCACAGCAAGCTTAAGTTAAGGACGTGACTTACCTTATTTACAGTTCTTATGATGACTTCAGGCATGGAATTATTCACAGACCTGAGATTTTTCAGTCATTGTGATGTTAACCTGTTTGGTGCTTCTGAATGTTTCTTCAAGATCTTTCTTCTAATTTGGCTCCTAACAACCTGTGGATTTCTTCTGTGAGGTGTAACAACGTGACATGGATTATTGTGCTCACTTCTATTTAAACTTAAGCTTTCTTATCAATTTTACTTGAAAATAAGCTCTAATACAAGGTGGGAACCTTACATACGATTATGAAGTCTTTGTTATGTAGAGTGATAGTGCTGTTTTTTGGAAAACCATCGAGGCATTTTGAAAAGATAAGTTGTTAGATAAGCATGTGTCTAATGTGAATATATTTGATATTTTAATGTAATTTGCTTTGAGTTATGTATGCCATTTGTGTTCCACTCTGCATCACAAAAGCAGGTTTACTTTTCAGCTTTTAGAAAAAGCCTTTCAGTATCTGTTTAAGTCTGGTTGTTTTCTTTAGCTGTATTAGTTAAAAATTCTCAGTAGATGTTTTTAAAGAAATCCAGGCATCTGCATTTAAGCCTTTAATCAAGCATACATTTCCCACTATTTGAGGGCAAAAATGCATTTTAATATAAAATTTAAATTCAGTTCTTGAATTTGTCATTTTTTTTCCTGTTGTCAAGCTTAATTTAATGTAAATTTAATGTAATGTAGATCTTGCCTTCCCGATATGTAGAACTTAACTGTATATACGCTGTTTTAGAGGGACGTGTGTGGTGGGGAGACATTCCTAAACACTGATGCAAGTACATTTAGAGCATCCTAAGTATGTGATAGGATATGGCTGCTTTTTCTTACTATAATAATGGGTTTAATCCTGTCATTGCTCAAGCTAATAGTAATTTTGCAATTCATAGATTTAAAACTTTAAAAGGAGCCTAGGAGTTTTTAACAACTAATAAAAACAAGTTGAAAAAGAAACGTCTGGAGAAGAATATAAAGGGAAACGTTCACAAATATTACTGGTGTTGCTTTTTTAAAGGAGCCCCTATGTCTTTTCCTGATATAGAAATCTGCGATATCACTTTGAAAACCTATAGGTGGAGTAACTGTTGAGAGCTCTTGTGTTACTTGTGTCTGGTTACTTCCCACACATAACATAATTTTCCCCAAAACAGGGGAGTTGGGGAGGATAAATGACAGTTTAACAGATGCCATGTAAGAATGCTGCAAAAATACAATTGATAACTCTGGGCTGCAATGTAGTTTGGA
The DNA here is from genome assembly GCF_000705375.1 of Tinamus guttatus. Next base: position 155,881 of record NW_010583742.1, on the reverse strand, counting down.
TGCCAAACCGACTTCTTGTAGCTCAGTTAAAGCGCTTTCATTCATGGCCTGTAAATATCTTTCATGTGTAACTGGTGAGCTGGTACGTAACTGTTTTCCTAAAATCATATTTTTGAAGATTAACGGAGGCCGTTTTCCTTCCTGCTGTATTTAGCATAACCATTGAGTGACGTCTCTTTCTGGGAACATGGTTGTTCATCACTCTTGTAAAAAGTAAAAACAATATAAGTATTTTATAAATATTTTTGAAGATGAACGGAGGCCGTTTCCTTCCTGCTGTATTTAGCATAACCATTGAGTGACGTCTCTTTCTGGGAACATGGTTGTTCATCACTCTTGTAAAAAGTAAAAACAATATAAGTATTTTATAAATATTTTGCATACCTTTCATTAGAATCAGAATTAGTGAAGACTTTTGTTGAGTATAAACAAAGCCTATAATTCATACATATGAGTGTGGAGAAAAAGTGCGTGCCCTTGCTTTAGTCTTGTGCACAAAATACACATGCTCTCAGCTTTAGTTACAGTTTTTCTTCTGTGAAGTTAGAAAATCCACCTGCAGAGCATTTGTATTTGCACTTGCATCCAGAGCACAGTAACAAGTCTGCTGGTGTAAAAAACCAAAGTGCTGCCTCCAGAAAACTTTGTAAAGGAGCATTACGTAGAACAGAGGCAGAACAAATAGCATTGTTATGATAAGCACTAACAGAAGGCATGAGGAAAACATTTTGTTTTCTGTGCCTATTTTGAAAAATAATAGATGTGATATAAAATAAACTTGAAAAAGGAGCTTTCAAATGGACATCTGTTATTTAAGCTAAACTTTCCAAACTCAGGATGCTGGCAACTTGAAGAAAATAGTGTAGAAGCAGCTTTTAAAAAGAGAATAAGGAAACCAGTGCAAAACTGCTTCACATCAATTTGGAATTTTAGTTTTTCCTGCTTTGGAAAAAGGTGTTGTAGGGCCATGTTCTGCATTGTATCAAAACATGGTGCTTCGGTAAGGAAAGGGATGTGAAGGTGAGCCTAATTTGCCAGTAGGAGTGGTCTGCAAACATCAAAGCTCTCTATGAAGATGTGTTGGAACTTACAGGGAATGCACATAATATAGTTTTTCTAGGTATATACCAAGTTAGGTATTTCTGCTGCCTTTTGGAGGGATTACAGTGCATATTTTTGTGTAGCAACATCACACTGCTGCTGAGAGACATTATGTTTCAGGCACTCATGTTCTTACCTTTTCTTCCAGGGTAAAACAGTAACTATGGAACAGAGATCCAGAAAATGACAGAAGAACCTTAGTTACCCTCTTCTCGCGCACAGTCATGTTGGAAGGATTGGTAGCCTGGGTCCTCAACACCTATTTGGGCAAATATGTCAATAACCTGAACACAGACCAGCTTTCAGTAGCCCTTTTAAAGGGTGAGGATTCTTGGTATTTTGTGTAGTATTTTTATGCTGTGATTAAAAAGAAGAAAGAATAGCTTCCATTTTTGTAATAACTGGAAGATAACTTAGAAACAATAAGTATTGAATACTGTATTTAACATTTATATAATGCTTTTAATATACAGTGTTGTACTAGCACTTTACAATGTAGATTCTCTTATGTTCCGATCTTTGTTGCTTTTTTAACATAACTAATTTATATGAGACTGATAAATTTATGCTTAGCATATCTTATCACCTTGTTCAACTTATATAGAATTTGTGTGTGATTTTTCTTAAAGCTGTTCAGTAAAGTTTCTTTTGGAGGACTGAGGAAAGAGAGATTCTGTACGCTTTACCTCTTATGGTTTGGTTCTCCTTTGTAACTGAGACATTTGTTTGTCATATTTTTTCAGGAGTCTTATATCTTCCCTGGGAATTCAAAAATGAATTTCTTAACATTTGCTTTTTGTTCCAACTGTCAGCTGGTTTGGGAGGAATATTTTATAACACTGCATCGCTTTTTTTGTGTGTGCTGTTTGTAATATTCAGAAAATACATGAAGTGTCTCTTTCTAAAAGACTAGAAGTAGAAGCTTTTTTCTTGGTAAAGGCAAAGTTCAGATTTAAATCCTTGCAGAGGATTGCTTCTAGCTGGCCTAATTAATAATCTGAGCACATGGCCCTGGAAAATTAATCAGTATATTAAACATCCCTTCAATTGCCATGTAACTCAGAGTATGAAGTTGGCTGTTATCCTGAAACCTTACTTAATTCCTTTTTTGTGTATGTGTGTGTGATGTTTCTAATCATCTTGTGCTTTAATGTTCAAATTGTCACTTTAACATAATTTTGCTCAGCTGACCCGTGAGTTATTTCTCCCCTGCTGCTTTCTATAGGTGCTGTTGAACTGGAAAACTTACCACTGAAGAAAGATGCCTTGAAGGAACTGGAATTACCATTTGAAGTGAAAGCGGGTATGTATATTGCCTATGTGTGTAAGACATATTTATAAGTAGAAATATTGCATATGTAAGAAACTCTTGCATGATTCAGTAGCTTGAAAATGTGAGGTAAACTGATTTTTAGTAATGGAGTTCTATTCTAGTATTATATCCGTGTTATATTGCTTTCTTCATATGTCTTTTAGAGGTAGTAGAAATATGTTTACGTAGGAATCTGATAGCATCTTTGTTTTGTATTTCCAGGTTTCATTGGCAAAATAACACTACAGATACCTTTTTATCGCCCACATGTGGATCCATGGGTGATATCTGTTTCAAAGCTGCACTTAATTGGTGCACCAGAGAAAAAAGAAGATTTTGATGAGGAAATAGAAAAGTTGAAAGAAAGAGAACACAAGAAAGCTCTTCTACTAGCACTTGAAGAAAAATGGAAAGTGAGTTGTGAGGACTTGTTCTTCATAGTGAAGAAACTGCTATGGTAGCTGTATTGCATTTATATCTTGTAAGAAATATGTCTTTTGAGAACCAATATATAAGAAACAAATTTGGAATGCACAGTGCAACTCTAAGCCTTTTTTTCCTCCCACATATATCAGGTGCTATCATGTTCTCTGCACCCTGACGATTTCAGTAAAATGTTTCCTGACCAGCTCTTACACTGATGTTAATTCTCATCTCTAATTTCTCTTTTAGAAAGAACGACAACAGAAAGGGGAATCTTACTGGTACTCAGTTACTGCATCTGTAGTCACAAGAATTGTAGAAAATATTGAAGTAAGCAAACTTTTGTGTTTCAGAGCGTTTCAATAACCTAACCTGTGCCCATTGTGCTTCACATTGGGTAGTTTTTAGAGAAGAAATATGTAGTCAAAGGTAGTTGTATGGAAGAGAAGTTGTTTGGAGAAAGAGAAGTTGTAAGGAAATTAATCTTTTTTTTCTTTTTTCTCCTAATTGAATACTCTGCTCTCAAATTCTTTACTTATTTTTTTTCTAGTAATAAAAATCTAGTGAATGTCATCTTAGTTTCAGAATGGCTCAGAAGTCTGGCTATTATGTTTTGCCCTTTTTTTTTGTTTGTTTCTTCTTTCAAAGTCCTGGTGTAACTGATGATAACTTAGCATTTAAGGTATTGTTTGTTTTTTTAACATATAATGTCTTCAAATAAAAATTCTCAGCAATTATATTATAAATCATTTGTATTTAAAAAAAAGCTGTTTTCTACATGTTAGTTTTTACAATATTTTTTGCTAGCTTCAGTGCAAGGATATATCAAGTTCCTCTGTGTAGAGGAAATAGCCCTACTCTGTATTGTTTGATTACTCTGTTACTTGCTAGAAGGAATTCAGGAGCGAGATAGTGTCAGTTTGCCTTTCCTGATGTGTTAGGAAGGTTTATTTGGTACAAGAGCTCAAGGCCAGCGAATCGGTGCTTCCCGCAGTCCTCGGCCATATATCTGCTGAGAAACCATGGTAACTCAGAGCTCTCGGAGCATTTACCACTTAATATTTGTTTGGATCTGGGATATTCTTGGCTCATGCTGATGATTCTGGTATATAAAACATTGAGCTTTGCCAGTTGTATGTTTTTGTTGAAAATGAGGATGATAGTAAGAGAGCAAATTAAAGCACACTGTTTTGTGAAAGTGACTGATTGACTAGAGTGAAAGGGATGGCAGTGGTATCTGAGAAGAGGAGAGAAATAGAAAAAAAGTGAGGAATATGACTTTCCTGGCATTTAAATAATTACCAAAAATTTGTTGGAGAATTGCACAAATTAATCATTTGATGTTTGGAGTATTAATGAATAGTTGCTGTGTACTGTAATGATGTGAAAAGTTGCCTTCAGTATTTTTTTTCTCTTTGTTCTTTCCCCTCTCTGTTTAGTTAAAAATTCAAGATGTCCATGTGAGATTTGAAGATGGTGTCACAAATCCTTTACAGCCGTTTGCCTTTGGAATGTGCATCAAAAATGTATCAATGCAAAATGCAGTATTTGAGCCAGTAAGTATAACTTTGTACAAGAACTCATGGCAGCTGAGATACGATGCTGTATTTTCTTTCTGGATTTTAGTGTATGTCACATTCGGTGCTCATTAAACATTTAGTACATGTGGCTTTTTAATAAGCTTCACATCAGACAGTTGTTGCTGGGGGAATTGGTGTAAATTGATCATGGGTATTTCACAGTGTCTATTAACATGTAGAACTAAAAATGAGTGGCATGTGCTGTACGAGTTGACTTTATTCCATTTTTTTCTGCTTCAGGTGGAGAAACTTATGAGGAAAAAACAATTAGATATTGCTGACTTCAGTGTTTATTGGGATACTGATTGCACTTTATTGGGTGATCTTCCTCCTGGTCAATTACAGGTACAAGAGAGAAGTTTTGCACGTGAAAGAACAACAGAAGTTCATGGTTTCATGCTATAATTTGGGACCTGTAAGGGTTATGATATAAGATCACTTTGTTTTATCTTGGGGGAGAGAACGTTTTTAACTTTTTTTTTCTCCTCCAAACTGGCTTGTATGTTATTAAGGTCCATTCTAATATATTTAAACAATAGGAAATACTTTACACTCATTTCTAATAGAATAAACTTGTTTGTAATCCACAGGAAGCAATGGACAAAAGTATGGAAAGCCGTGATCATAATTATATCATGGAACCTGTATGTACCTCTGCTCTTCTGAAGAGAAATTGTTCAAAGGAGCCTCTAAGATCACGCCACACTCCACGACTTGAGTGTGACATTCAGCTTGAGACTATACCCTTGAAGCTTTCACAGGTAAATTATATATTTACTGAATGATGTATTTCTATGCAAAGAGTCACAGGTTCAGACAACAAAATACTTGTAGGACAGTTAAAATTTGGTCAGCTTACTGGCCACAAAACTGTGATAGTGTTTGTATGAGCTTAAGTGCTAACTGTTGTAGCATAAAACTAAAAATTTCTTGAAGGCTTTGTTTGAGGCAACTGGAAGGGGCATACTGAAGACTTTTTTTTTTGTTAAAATTAGTCGCTCAAACTCTTTAATTATTCCAGTGTACTTCATTACTCTGACCAAGATTTACGTTTTTTTGCCAACTGAAGTACCAGAAGGGATGTGTACAGTTTTTATTTGCAGAATGTACAATAGCAGCAGATGTTAGGTTGTTTTTATTTGGCCTGAAAAGAGATTTCATTTTTTGTTTGTAAATAAGGAAACCTAGAAGTTGAATGTCACACACAAGCTACTAGGAGAAAATATGCAGTGTTGAAAACCAAGTGATGGTTAATGTATTCCTTTAATCGTGAAGGAATATACAGGCCATTAATGCAAATAAAGTAAGCCCATAGTGAGTTTCTACCTGCATTTGATTTGGAAGGCACTTCAGCATTGCCTAACGGATCTCTGTACTTCTTTACTAAAAGATGCAGTATCAACAGATCATGGGATTTTTAAAGGAACTGGATAGAAAGGAACGACAGCTTAAATTCAGAAAATGGAGACCAAAGGTTACAGTAACAGAGAAGTAAGTAAATCCATAGATATGTTGTTCAGTTGATATCATATTAAAATCTAGGTGACTAGCCCAATATTTTGCCTTTGATGACCATGTCCTACATGTAGCAGTGATACTAAATTCCTCTGAAATAATGGGGTCTTCAAAGAACAATATTTAATGCTGCACAACTTACAGAACTAGGTCATTAATATTATAACTAGTACTGATACCTTTTCTGACTAGTTGCCCTGAGTTTTCTTGCTGAACCTTTCCTGGACCTTTATCCAATTTCACTTATATGCATTTTTTGGAAGTACACCATAACTCTTTAATATTTCAGCTGCCGAGAGTGGTGGATCTTTGCTTTGAATGCTAATATTTCGGAGATCAGGGAGCAGAGACAACGTTCTACCTGGGAGTTTGCATTACATCGAGCCCAAGATGCAGTTTCCTACACTGACATGTATTATAGCAAGTTGAAGGGGGAACCACTTTCTACTACAGAGCAGGTATTTAGATTTGAGAGGGTTTTTGTCTGTTGTGTTTTTTTTGTTTTGTTTGTTTTTTTTTTTTTTTACAGTGTCAACCATCTTGTTTGATTTATTTGCTCTTTTCAGAATTTAAATCTCTTCTGTAGTAGCTTATGTGCCTTCAATCTACCTTAAACATACCTTCAAAAGAACTGCAAGTTATTTTCCCTGAATAAACTGTCTTTTTACCAAAACTGAGTTTTTAATGCTTGAAACCTACAGTTATGGAGGCTTGCGTGTGTCAGGGTTTTTAACATTTTCCATAGCGAAATAAAAATGTGTGTGTCTGATGGAAAAACTGTTACAGCTCAAAATACAGCATTTACACTTACAAAATTTTTATGTCAGTCTGCCAGATACTTTCCTAACTCTTGTTCTCTATAGAATCAAGAAGCATTTAAAAATCAGAAGTGTTCCAGAAATGTGTGGCTAGGTGTCTAGTTGGCTGTGTTTGAGGGTGCTTCAGTTTTTCCATTGTTTTTTAAGATGAAGTTTTAGAGGAAATGTGCCCCCAATAATAAATCTGTGTTCCGCAGCAGGAAAATAGTCCTGCAATTAGCTGCTTTTTATTTCTAGGTATACTGAGACTTTTCTTAAAACAGTTCAGGGCAGCGTCTACCTCAGCGGTCTCAATTACAGGGAGTGATTCCACTGATACTTTAAGTTACATAATGCAAGTAAGGATTATATATAAATATGAACTGCAGAAGTAGGCCAAGGTACTGAAAATTTTGTAGTCACTGGAATGGAGAATCATAAGAAAGAGTATATATGAGACTTTTATTCTCATACTATGTGAAAACTTCAATTAGCTTCTTCAATTAGTTTTCTGATTCAATTAGCTTCTTAATCAGTATGGATTATGTAAAGATACTTTATTTTGCAATCCAAATAGTATTTGAAATAGAAGAAAATGTCATTTTAAGTGGCCCATGTGTCTGCTGTTTATGTCCTTGTGAATAGAAACTTGGATATGGTCATTAGTGCCTTGTTAGTTTTTCCATGAATTTCATTCTCATTCACTGCACAGATGTTTGGCACATTCATGAATGGCAAAGCTACATTATTTTAGTCTAATTAATTTACCTTTTTTATCTTTTCAGGCAGAAATGCTTCGTATTGAGGATGAGCAAACTTACGAGGAGTTGAAGATACTGTTGGAGATAGTTCATGATAAATTTCATGAACTAGCTGAGGTGAGAAACATTCTGTGAATATTCTTTGGTTGATGCTTAGAATCTTCAAGTGAATTATTCCGAGGTATTGTGTTGTGTTCCGCTAATGAGTGTTTGTGTTTTGAATGTTTGAGTGTGGTGTCAGTGTTAAAATTGCAAACAGTGCTCAGTTCCTTTGGTTTTCCTGTTATCACTTGCACAGTGAACTCTTGCTTAGTCATACAAAGGCCTACCTCAATAGTATCCTTGCCAGAATTTCTACAGCAAATATTCTACATCTTCAAAACAGAGAATGAAAATGAAATGCAGAATGAGTATGACGGAACTGGACCTTGTGTAAAGGAGTTTCTGAGCAAACTTCGTAAAATACTTACTGACCTCTTTTACAATCTGTTTTTATTTTTGTCTTACTACAGTGACTTGAAACAGCTGTATTTTATAGCATGTATCAAATGATATCTTATCGGGCTTAGTATTTCTAAAGTAAGGTTCAGATAATTCTGTATGACTTCATTTATGAACAGGTAACTGATGGCATGTTTGCTATTTCTTAACCTATTAGGAAAGCAGCTGCAGATTAACTGAACTTGTGTGCTTCATAAGTAGTAGATGAAATCATAATGTTATGGTGACATTTCTGTGCACACTTGATATATTTGTTCATTTATTAGCACTAATGTGCGTATCTTTGTTACTCAAACGCAGAGTGTTAAAGAGCCTTTGCCTGATTCCCCCGGAGTTTGTCCTACAGCCGTATCCACCCCTGGCAGTAGCACTGGGATGCTGCAGTACCTTCAGTCCTGGTTTCCTGGATGGGGAGGTTGGTATGGATATGCTCAGCAAACATGTGAAGGAGAACCTTTTGAAGGACTGCTGCCTGACCCACGGGAACAGTGGAATCCGGAAGGCATGCTGGGTATGGAAATGCACATTTTTCTGTTTATATGGTTGTAGTGTTCCTCTTGGTAAAGAGGAACCAAAACACCTCCTTGTTTCTGCACTGTTAAAAAGATGTATTAGGTTGGTGAGGTCTTTTGAATTTTATGCTTAAACTACCTTACCTACCGAATATTCTGTTTTGCTAAGGTTTACCTACTTTGTTTTTTTCTTTTTTCTTTCCCCTCCATAGAGCTTGGAAAAAATCTATGCTATTGAATTTCTGAGAAACCTTTTTATTCTTCAATAATCTTCCTGAAACTTCACTTATTTAACATTGGTTGCTTTTTCATTTTTAATTAGGTGCAGATGAGTTTTTTGATCCTGCCGCAGATGCTTCTAGCATGAATACATTTACGAAGAGAGATCATGTTTTTGCTAAATTAAATCTTCAGTTGCAAGGTGGCTCTGTCACTCTGTTGCATACGGAGAAGAAGGTGTTGTGTGCCGAAGAGAGTGCTTTCATGCAGCTGGAGTTTTCAGGTATTGGATCAATTTTTAATCGTCCCTTCTCAAAAAGGACAAAATCTTTGTCCACCTTAAGACCTCAGAGGCTTCTCCCCTTTAAACTACTATGCTGAAATGAAATTTGGAGTGAGCATGGAACCCATCTGCTGCTGTTGATGTGTCAAGTGAAAAGATTTTCTTCTTGGAATTTAAGTGATTTTAATATAGAAATCTAACTCTAGATCTGCGAAGGAAGACAGTGATAGAAATATTTGCATCACAATCGTTGTATCCCAAATTTCAGTGTTTAATCTGTTTTTTCTAGAAACAAATATAAACACTTCTAACAGACCTGTTCTTAATAAGATCATCCATCATCATTTTCATCCATAAAATTTAAATAAAAGTTATGTTGTGTACAAAAAAAAAAAAAGGGGGGAAAAATAACAATGTTATATGTTTTTTATCTTTCAGGTGTAAAGATTCTAGCAGAATCCCTTCCTCGCAGAAATTCTTCCCTTCTCAAAGTTCAGCTTGGTGGTCTTTTTCTGCGGGATTTGGCAACAGAAGGGACCATATTTCCTGTTCTTGTTTTCCCTAATCCTGTAGGTGAAAAAATTCTTCTGTTTTGATAAGTTACTGTATAGGATGCATGCATCATCCCTTTGTTTGCTGTGCATGTAACATTAGTCATGTGTGTTGGGAAGAATAACTTGTTGAACAATTGAACAATTTACGTTTCAAACTTCAGTCTGTTTACTAAACAGACTTCTTCAATAGTTACATTTCTTCAATAGTTGCTTCTTCAGTAGTTATATTCTTTCTCTTGTTTGGCTATGTACAGAAAAAGAGCATATCATAAATTATGTGTATCATGCATGTGGGAAGTGACCAGAAGATTAATACTGAAAAAAACTTTAATTTTGTTGATATCAATTAGTTTGTTTCATTTATCTAACTATTTTTTTTTCTTTTTCCCCTAAATTCTTCTCAGCAAAAAGAAGTTGGCTGTGTGTCTTCCTTTGGTCTCCAGAATTTGTCCTCAGAAGTGACTAATCAAAACACTGGTAAAGATTTCATTGTATGTTAGACCAGAACGTGCATATGAGAATTCCTGCAAACCAGAAATTTCGATTGAATCATTGACTTCAATTTAAATTGCCTTTTGCAAATATCTAAAGAAAGTCTTTGAAACTTTGTTGAGACATGAATGCATGCAAGCTACCCTTTAATAAAAAACAGACAAACAAAAAAAAACTTGCTGTTTTTTTTTTTTTTTTTTGGTAAAACAGAATTACTTCTGATTTCAGTTGTAGGACCCCAGTTCTGAAAGTGTTTTTGTGTATACAGGCAAGTTAATTTATGTGGATAGTAGAAGTTGATTTACTTGTTTGTCCATATTTCTGTTACTGAAGAATTTTCAGACAAGAAAACTTCTTCCTATTGTACTGATTAAAAAATAGTTTTAAAATACATTGGCGTTCTTTTGATAATTCTTTTTTGTAACTCATTTTTATTTAGTTACAGATCCTGATGCCCCTGTATTTGAAATGCTTTATGAAAGAAATCCAGTCCACAGCAATTTTGAGAGGCGCCTGGAAGTCAGTACCAGACCTCTAAATATTATTTACAATCCACAAGCCATTAAGAAAGTAGCCGACTTCTTCTACAAGGGAAGGGTTCATACCTCAGGTTAACCTTTAAAGTTGTTTTTTTGTGGTGTGTGTGGCTTTTCTTTTTTTCTGCTTTTCTGATCCCTCATTCTTAGCCCTCTAAAATGCTATTTTTTTTTTTCAGAGCAAATTCAAACTAGGGAAGACCCTGAGTCTTCTTGTGATTTCTTTTTTTGGTTTAATTGAATAAGGGTTTTCCTTCAGGTGATGCTTCTTTAAAATTGCAAGTTGCTGCTGTGCCACACAGTGGATGTTTCTGCTGCCTATAGTGAAATACTAAATCAGGAGGCTTATTTCCTTAAGGTCTGCTGGAAATGTGT
>NW_010583742.1:86477-144908 GCF_000705375.1 Tinamus guttatus | reverse complement strand
TTTGCAGTTCAAGGGAGTGTGGTAACTAGGGGCAACTGTCCTAATTCCTCTTGTAAGTTTTCTGTTATATAGATGAGGTTTGACCTTTTGTTACAGCTGCCTGAGGTACCTTGTTTTTAAAATGCTGAACATGCATCTTTCTCAAACTTCTAAAGCAAGCAAGCATTAGGAGTCTGTGACATTATAAATTGACTACGTTTGCAGTTTAATTGTTAAAGTTTGGTTTCTGAGGATAAGAGATGAAAATAAGCAACATTTAAAACTTCTTAATGCACCACCTTCTTTCTGTTGAATTCTGAAAATATTAGAAGATTTAAGTACCGAACATAAAAGCATGAATGAGACTTACTATAGCAATAATTATCTCTTCATACAAGATGACATTATTCTGTAAGTGTTATGGGTAGAGTGTTAAGAAAGTGGGCTTTCTTAAAGTGGAAAGTGGACACATTTCACAAACTTCTAAGAAAATTTAGTGTGAATTTTGCCCCGTTCTTTCCCATATGTACTGACTCTTTTCAGGTCTTTCTCCCCACTACTCTACCCCAACCAGGAACTCAAGTTGAAGGTCTGACAAATACTAACAGCAAGCAGGAAGGTTGGGAATTGCTCTAGGTGCTTGGACACTTGATTTTTGTTATTTATTTATTTATTCTTCTGGAAACTGGTTGATTTTTAGGTAGAGCCAGTGGCTTTCCACTGTTACATTTTCCTGCCTTACATTTTACTGCTATAATTGAAGTAATTTTCTGTCAACTCAGAATACATTTTGGCATTCTTTCGGTTGGTTGGATTGTTTGTTTTCCCTGATTCTCTGGAGATATTCCAAACCCACTTGGACGCGATCCTGTGCCACATGCTCTAGGTGGCCTTGCGTGTGCAGGTTGTTTGGACTAGATGTTCTCTAGAGGTCCCTTCCAAACTTGACCTTTCTGTGATTCTATGATTAAATCCCAGATGAAGAGAACTATGTCCAGTAAGCCTCTATGTCTTGTGCAGGTTTCGGATATCAGTCTGAACTAGAGGCAAGAGTGGCTGAAGCTGCCAGAAGACAGTACAACAAACTGAAAATGCAGACAAAAGCTGAAATCAGGCAAACTATTGATCGTTTACTAGTGGGAGAATTCATTGTAAGCTTTTACGTTTCCTTTTTTTTTTTTTTTTCTTCAAAAATGGTCTAAATAAAATGGTTATTTAGCCTCTATTGACATACACTTCAGGAATTGAAATCCAAAGGAGTGTATGTGTGTGGCTCTAGTGTGCAATAGTGTTCTGTTACATCAAAGCTAAATTGAGTATAATTTATTTAAAGATTATTTTCTGACTTGAGGGTTGTTTCATCTTATTCATGATTGTTTCACCTTATTTGTGCTGCAAAAGTAATAGGTAGATGTATGGTAAATCACTGTCAAATACATGTTTTATTCGTGGAGACTCTTGACAGATTTTTATCATCCAAGGTTATTCATGTAAAAGGCAGAAGTCTTCTCAAAGCTATTGCTTTCATCTCAGTCGAAGGAACAGGGGCCTCTCCAAAGAAAAAAATATCTCAGCAATCTTAGGATGGGATGTATCATCTTTTGGAAACATCTGTTCATTGTAATTAGAGTATGGAGAACTACCTTAAAGAGTTACTGAGCCCTTGAGGATAGGTTAGCTCTCAAGGTGAAAAATGGCCAGCTGAAGTTATTTATTTATGTGAGGAGAATCTGTTTCTTGGGTACTACTCTCTTTTTCCTTTTTAATTTTTAGGAAAACAGCAAAAGTTGGACTGTATGCCTTGATATTTCTGCTCCTCAGGTGATCTTTCCTGATGATTTCAAATTTGTGGATCCAGTGTTAGTTGTTGTAGATCTGGGAAGAATATTACTTACCAATTCACAAGGTACGTTCTAGAATTACTGCTGCTTTTTCCTTATGCCTTCTACCAGAAATGTTTATGCAGTTGTAGAAAGTGGAGCTGTCTTAGGAACTTTTTCTTGCTCTTATTACTCTTGTATACAGAGAGGGTAGCATTAATTTTTAAATGAAAGGATCTCCTGTTTTTTCTTTAAACAAATGTTGATTAAGAATAAATCTTGTAGCAACAGTAAGTGGGTGCCAAAAATGAGGCATTGGTAAAGAATCTATTAAAAGACACTACATTATCACTGAGCATCACATGAAAAAGTGTAAGAGATTTCCTGTTAAGAAAAATGACAGTGCAGGGGGTCAGGGGCCATTTTGGGTAAACTCTGTGTTAAAAAAGTAGAACTTGAGACTAGATGATCTGGTAAGAGGGGAAACATCCCAGAATAGGGGGAAAATACTTTCTTTTTTAAAAAATTATTTTATTTTACTTCACAGATGAAGCCAAAAAGAATGCAGATGCTTTTTCATCAGAAGTCAATGAATTAAGTGACGAGGAATATAAAACACCTCTAGCAACTCCTCCCAATACTCCCCCGCCAGAATCTACCACTAATAGTGATACCAAATTACCAGATTTTACTGGAGCAGAAATAAGTGAGGAGCAGCTACAAGCGCACTTAATGAGTAAAAAAATGTATGAGAGATACACGCTTTCATTTATGGATCTTCAAATCATGGTTGGAAGAGTAAAAGACAACTGGAAACATGTTCAGGATAGTGATGTGGGTCCAACTCACGTGGTGGAAAAATTCAATGTTCACCTGCAATTGGAGCGTAGATTGATATATACATCTGACCCAAGATACCCAGGGGCTGTTTTGTCTGGTAGTTTACCAGATTTGAAAATTCATGTCAATGAAGATAAGATATTAGCTCTGAAGAACTGTTTTACACAGCTCAGTACATCTGAAAGTAAGCCTTCAGACGTTCTACATTTAGGGAAAGACAAGATTTTTACAGAGGTTGAGCAGCTTGGCAGCTTGCATGATTCTGTAATGAATCTAACACAGAGTGTTGTAATGCTAGAGCAGCACACTAGGGAAGTTCTTGTTGAATCTCAGCTTCTCCTGGCTGAATTCAAAGTCAACTGTATGCAGTTGGGTGTTGAGAGTAATGGACGATATATCTCTGTACTCAAGGTTTTTGGCACCAATGCCCATTTTGTGAAAAGGCCATATGATGCAGAAGTTTCCCTTACTGTTCATGGCCTGTTGCTAGTTGATACTATGCAAACGTATGGCACAGATTTCGATCTTTTGATGGCTTCTCATAAGAATCTTAGTTTTGATGTACCCACAGGAAGTCTTCGAGACAGCAGGGCTCAGTCCCCTGTTTATGGACCCTATGACGCACATCCTTTTGTGTCTAGTCTGACAGAGAGATGTACAGCCTCAAATGTTCCCTCTGGTACCCATAGAAAAGATCAAGAGTCCCTGATAAAATTAGAGTATCAGTTTGTGAGTGCAGAATGCCCGTCAATGAATTTGGATAGCAGTTTGCAGGTGATCTCTGTGCAGGTAAACAATTTGGATATCATCCTTAATCCAGAGACTATTGTTGAGTTGATTGGGTTTCTCCAGAAATCTTTCCCAAAAGAGAAAGAAGATTCTAGTCCTCAGCCTTTAATGACTGACTTGGAAAGAGATTATCGGGAACAGGAAACCTTTCAGTCTACTTATGCACAGAATACAGAGGTAGCAGTGGATATTCACTGGTTAAATATACTCCTACTCAGGACAGTTGGCATGACAAATGGAGAAAAATATGGCAGAAAAATAGCAACAGCAAGTATTGGTGGCACCAAAGTCAATGTCTCTATGTGTAGTAAGTTTGATATAAACGGCTCTCTTGGATGTCTTCACCTTATGGATCTAACACAAGATAGTGTTAAGAACCAGTATGTTGTCAGTATAGGCAATGCAGTAAGATATGAAAATCTCATTAGTGATACAGGTTACTTTGAATCTTTATTCTTTAGACTTGATGAGGGAAGTGGCCTTCCAGATGCTTTAAGTTTCACTTTTGCAGAAAAGTCAAAAGAAGAGTGTTCTCTTAGCCTCAAAATGGCTTCCTTGCACTACAACCACTCACCTAAATTTTTGAAAGAACTGACTTTGTCAATGGATGAATTGGAAGAGAATTTCCGCAGCATGCTGAAAAGTGCAGCATCAAAAGTCACTACAGTCTTGGCAACTAAAACGGCTGAGTACAGTGAAATGGTTTCACTATTTGATACAACACCACGATCAAGAGATCTTGCCAACCTAGAAGATAATGATGGCTATGGATTTGGATCCCAACCTCTCAAAAGTGATACTATTAAACTTATCTTAAATGTTAACATTGAATCGCCAATTGTCTCAATACCTCGAAAGCCAGGTAGCCCTGAACTGCTAGTAGGTCATCTGGGACAAATATCTATTCAGAATTTCATACCAGGAGAAGATGACTCTACAAGTGACAGACTGCAAGTTGAAATTAAAGATATTAAAATGTATTCTTTAAATAGCAGTCAGTTCATGAGCAAGAAAGAGTCTGCAAGTGAGCTATCTCATGGCCTGCATTCTTCTTCAGGTCCTGCCAGTCTTAACAGCCAGGAAGAATCCCATTTTACACGCCATGATTTCTTTGAATCATTACATAAAGGCTATGGTATGTTTATCAGGGGACTCCTAATTGTTTTATTATGACTAGTAGATATTATTAAAAATGTTTATTTGACTGTATCCAATTATATATGTTCTGTCTCCTGCCCTGCCGTAAAATATACCCCTTAATTTTAGAGTGAGCAAGTTCTCTTTTACTTATATATTTTAATTCTTTTAATAATGACAATGATGGCGACTTGCATGCAAAAATGTAATGAAACATAACCAGATACACATATATCAGCATTACTACAAATTCTGAATAAGTTAAACAGCAAGTATGTTATCTCTGCTGAATAGTTCCTATATGCTAATCAATTCACTGATTATGATGTGGTAATGTTGTTTTCATTTCCCTTCTTAACAGCTTTCCATATTCTGAATAACACCACCATCCAATTTAAACTGGAAAAAATACCATTAGAGAGAGATTTGGAGTTGACTTTCCCTTTGAGTAATGAAGACTTTGGAATATCAAGTGTTATGAAGATTGAGGGGAAATTTGTCAACCCTCTTCAGGTATTATAAACCACTACTTTCAGTCTTAGTATACAATGTTTGTCTGCACAGAAGACAAGTGTATTTCAGGCAAATCTCCCCAAATTTAAGATATAGATAGTTTAGGAGTCAGAGTCTTTGACATATGACTGAAACCTTCTCACAACAACAATGACAAATACTGAATTTTTTGAGGCTTTTTTTTTGTATTTTTCTTGTGTGTGTGGTAACTAAAAATCAGACATTCAGACATACAAAAGGGAAAACAAATAAGTGCAATTGTCCAAACTGGTGTACTTATTTGAAGTTCTAGCAGAAACTAATAATTAAAATGTTGTTCTCTTGGAAAAAATGCTTACAAATAATAACAAAAAGGAGTAGGGGCAGAGTCTTTAAACAGAGGAAAGCTGAAAACATCTACAACTATACAGACAAGCAATGATGACTAGAATGTTTTTTTTTTAACCACATAGTGCTGTGTCACCTCAGCATGCTAAGTTAAGGGTAGTGTGTATGATAAGTTATTTTAAATTGGCTTCATGTGTGTGGATGTTTTTTACCTAGGAAAAACGCTTTCCTATACTGGGACTCTTTATGCTTCCAGAAGTATGTCATCCTGCAAAATTAGTACAAGAGAGTGATGATCTTCAGCTTTGCATTGTTTCTCATTCTGCATTATTTTTTTGCTTGTGGACAGACTTCATTTTTCCACTTAAATTGTGAGGTTTTTAGAAATATACAGACTGATTTTATTTATTTAGAGAGCTAACATTATGTTTTTGGTTTTTTTTCTGCATTGCAGGTGGTGTTAGCAAAACATGTATATGAGCAAGTCCTGCAAACTCTGGATAATTTAATTTACAGTGAAGACTTAAATAAGTTTCCAACCACTTCTGTATCTTCAACTTGTCTTAGTTCTCCTTCAGCGTCACTTCATAGTGTAGGCACAGAATTCTCAAATGAATGGAAGGAAAACAGCTTATTCAGCCATTCTGGTTTCTCTTCTGTTCCAAGTAAGTCATTGCCTATCAGGGAAACAAAATCTTTTACTCAGATTCAAGCCACTTTTCATATATCAGAGCTCCAGGTTCAGCTAAGTGGTGATCTAACACTTGGTGCACAAGGCCTTGTCAGTCTTAAGTTTCAGGATTTTGATGTGGAGTTTGCTAAAGATCATCCTCAGACTTTATCTATCCAGATTGCGTTGCGCTCTCTGCTAATGGAAGATCTTCTGGAAAAAAACCCAGACTCTATGTATAAGAATCTCATGGTGTCCCGTGGAGCACCGAAGCCATCCAGTTTAGCACACAAGGAATATCTTTCTCAGTCTTGCCCCTCAGTATCCAATATAGAATATCCGGATATGCCCCGTTCTCTACCTTCTCATATGGAAGAAGCACCTAATGTCTTTCAGCTGTACCAAAGACCAACTTGTGCCTCCCGTAAGAAGCAAAAAGAAGATGCTGATTCGGAATATCCTCTGACTCCACCTCCTTCTCCAACAACAGATAGATGCAAATTGCCCTGTGGAAAAAGTAACTTTGATGATTCTTTGGTTCATATCAATATATTTTTAGTGGACAGGAAACATCCTGAGTTTTCTTCACGCTACAAGAAGATTAACCGTAGTGTAGATGTTGATTTTAACTGTCTAGATGTATTAATAACTTTGCAGACTTGGGTAGTGATACTGGATTTCTTTGGAATTGGATCCACTGCTGACAATCATGCAATGAAACTGCAACCAGAGGATGCTCAGCAGACAGTCAAGTCGGAAATAAATACCCTGTCAGCTTCGGAAGCCCATGAACCTGTGAACACTAAACTGGATCTGAAGGTATATTTGAGATGCAAAATATTATTTAGTTTGGCAGTCATTAATCTTGTTTGGCAGTCATTAATCAGAGTATACTTAAAATGTGCCTAGTAACATGCAGAAGTTACAAAAGATAAAAATCTGCCAAAATAATAGTAAATTTCAATGTTACGTGATAAGGGCTAAGAGAACAGCTTTCGTATTTTAGAAAGCTGTGACTTGAATGATCAGTGTGGGGGGTTATATGTACTTTATTCTCGTGCTGCAGAATAAGTAAAGAATCCTTTTCATGCAGCCACCTTGTCTAAGCTTTGGGCTACACATTGAGCTTGTTTCCATTTCAGATTAAGAGTAAGTAGTTTTTACTCTTGTCCTACATGTCCTAATGACTCCTTTTTTAATTTTACTTTTTTCCATCCCTTAACTGGGGGCAGATGGCCCATGAGAAGGTATTTTCCATCCCCAAAGTGTTGATGGCTTTGCTCTGAGATCCTCCTCCTCACATCTATCTGCCATTTAGAGAGGCCAAAGTAGAATGTGCCATGTTGCTCCAAGTAGGACCCACATGGGTAGTTTGAGACTCCCCTTGCTGAGTCTGCTCTATGACTTAGAGGTGAAAGAAAGTGCCCAAGTCTTCTGGACAGTGATTATTATTTCCCTTGGAGAACACAGGGCACAGACTTAAGTGTTTGTGATTCCTGAAATTATGAGGAACCTTCAACATGGAAGAGCAGCCGTACTAAACCCAGAACTTTGCTGCCCAAGGTACAGGGAGTGTCCTTGGTAGGAGTTTCATTTTAAAAAATATGTATGTATACGCAGACATGTGGGTGGGTATCCACAGGTATGCTTGCAGACTTGCTCTCTCTGCTTCTCTCCTTATCATAAAGGTCCTGCAGTCTTAAGTTACAAAGGACAAATCTTGAAAGAGCAGGGGACAAAGATGTGGTAGGTTTTTGTTGACCCGAGCATTCTTTATTATTTGAGAGACCCTTCAAACCCTTCAGTGTGCAAATGAGGATGTGAAAAGGTTGCTTACTTCCTGTGTCTCCTCTTTTGTCATTGACATGTTATAGTGAAATTGTCGTGGAAGAATATAACACACGAGATGTTACAGCTACAGAATCATAGTGTGTAATACCAACCTGCTCCTTTTTGTTTGACCAGGTCCATTCTCTGTCTTTAGTATTGAATAAGACAACTAGTGAGCTTGCTAAAGCCAATGTGTCAAAACTTGTGGCTCAGCTGGAAATGATCGGTGAGTAGAAGAGAGAGCTAAGATTGTATGCAGATTAAAATAAAATAAAGTATGCATCAGAATAGTGATTTGAAATTGTTTTATTATTTATTTATTTATTTGTTGTTAAAGCTTTTGTTTTCAGGGGAAGATGTTCTTTGTCTTCCCACTCCCTGCCTTGCCCTGCTCTTTCAGTGTTGATTTTAAAACTCATTTTAGTTCTGCTTTAATCACAAGATTTCAGAGGTGGATTGTGAAGAGAAGATTATTTTCAGAACTTTTTTGATATAAAACCTTGATAAATCATAAGAGATTATTTAATAAATTGTATGTCTTAAGTTGGTTCCCTTACAGATTATAAAAGACCTGATACTTGTCACATGTGTTGGTTATTTGACCTTGATTGCTATTGATATGTTTTATCCAAGTGTGAACAATTAATTCCCCTTATACAATCTTATTAAGAAGTTTCTTCTGCTTTTAGTACTTTATTTGTGTTTAAGTGTATTCTGTTGCCTTGTAGATGGAGACTTAGCCTTGCAAGGAAGTATTGGTAGTCTGTCCTTAAGTGACCTTACAGCTCATGGAGAATTTTACAGAGAACGTTTTACTACAAGTGGTGAAGAAGCACTCATTTTCCAAATATATAAGTATGAATTTAAACCTTTTCTTGTTGCCAAATATTAACAAGAACTCATAACCCTCAATCTTTTACTAGTTTCCTCTCTTGCCTCAGAAAAAAAAGTTTCCACTCTGCAGGCTTCTGCTTTTGAAAGCTTGTGACTTAAATGATACTTTGAACATTCTCATTCATAAACTCCTGAAACATTTTTATGTCTTTTGTTCTCCTGCAGCATACGTGTTTCATCAGTGAAAAATAACATTTCCTCCCCCATAAAGCAGTTCTTCAAACTATTTAGTTGATAGTTTGTTCCTAAATAAAATAGTTTTGGTTTTTTTTAATTCAGAAAAGTTTTCTACTGATGAAACTTCTTTTTTCCTCATTGTTTCTTGTATTTAAATTTTGGAGTTACTAGTTTTTTGGACATACCGTATTCTTCTGCTTAATATTTCCTCTCTTATTTTTCAAGGTTTTCCTCTCCTTTTGCGCATAAGAATCAATCAAATTAGAAATTGCCCACTTAGTGTTATGGAATTACAGTTGCAACACATAGTGGGAGAGATTAGAATTAACATTCTGTGCTTAAAATTTTTCTATTGTGTTAGATAATACTTAGTAGTGTCAAAATACTTGAAATTTAGAAATAACCCCCCTTTTCAGATTTGAAATAGGAATTGTTTTAGTTTTATCCTGTGAGCCATCAGCTATAAGTTCTCTATTGTTATTTTTGAATGCAAAACCTGAATAACTGGATTTGTGAAATATTGGCAGGATAGCAAAACTTTCCTTTTGATCTTTATCATAGATACGGGCGGCCAGATCCGTTGCTGCAGAGGGAGTGTGATACTCGTGTTACTCTGCGGATGGCGTCTGTTCAGTATGTGCATACCCAGCGTTTCCAGGCAGAAGTGGTATCTTTCATCCAACATTTTACTCAGCTTCAGGATGTCTTGGGGCGCCAAAGAGCAGCAATTGAAGGGCAAACAGTACGTCTTCCTCCTGCCCTGCCTGCTTTTTTTTTCCCCCTTACTGCATGAAATGAGGAGTTTGAAGTGAAAGGTGGTTTTATAGTTGGTAGCAAAGAACGATATGTACTCTGTAGTTAAAAGACCTTATTTAGGGACATTCTGCTGCAATTCAAAATCGTAGAATACTAGATCTTCCACACTATTGAAAATTTTGCCCCCTGGGTCTTGCAGTATGTGCTGGTGCAGTTGTCTTCCTGTCTTCGTGGTGATGGAAGTACAGGGTTCAGTATATTATGTTGCCTATTTCTTCACCGTGCAGCAGCTAGGTGAATAGGAAGTCTCCTACCTGAGTAAGGAGAACCAAGTGGGAAGTCCTTTTTGCACACGAGTTTGTATGTTTGATTAAATAGAATGGCTGGTGGAATGAGAAAACATCCTCTGAAAATCAGATGCTGGACTTGTTTGAAATGGAGGAGGAGATAAAGCACAGCAAAATTATTATGCTTTTACAACAGCTGTTTCCAAATGTGTTCTTAAGTATACAGAGATGCACCAAAAGGCAGAAGGAAACTCCTCCCTGTGAAGGAGGGGTTTGTTAAAATGAGGCCTGTTTTTTTGTTTGTTTGTTTATTTGTTTTCTGAAAATGTTATTACAGAGAACCAATACAGAAGAATACTAAAAGGTTAGCAAAAAAGCAAGGTTAGCAATATATATGCTTGTTCTGATGCCACAAACTAGTTTTAAAAGGAAATGTTTTATCTTTCCAGGTAAGAGATAAAGCACAACGAGCTTCCCGAGTTCTTCTTGACATTGAAGCTGGTGCTCCTGTCCTGCTTATACCTGAAAGTTCGAAGTCTAACTATCTCATTGTAGCTAATCTTGGGAAGCTGAAGGTCAAGAACAGATTTTTGTTTGCGGGTATGCCAGGTACCTTCTCATTAAAGAACAAGGTAAAAACAGAACCTTATTTCTGAATTTAGCAGCTGTCAGTTTTACTAGTTCTTGTGCATTTAATTTCTATACCAAAATAGTCCATGGCTCTTTCTTAAATTTCACTTCTATATTTAATGCAACTGGTAGTGAAACCCTTTATGCCATCATGTATCTGAACATGTGGATCTCGTCTGCTGCTGATTGTACCCAGCTGTCCCTTTGGCAGCTGCACCTGGGCTCCCTTTGAGGGACTGGGGCAGAGGTGGCTGTTTTGTAGAACTCGCTGGAATTTGCCCACCCTGACCACGTGGAGCGCAAACTGGAAAGGGGCAACTTAGAAGGGCTTTCATCTAATCCTGTTTAGCAGCTTCTTCAGCTTTCCAAAAACAAATTTTCTACCAGATGAGTATCAGACATTGAGGTTTCGTGGCTGAGAGATGCTGGAACATGTTGGACAAGAGCGTTGTTCTTAATTTCGTTGTTGTTTTATTTTTCCCCTGCTTTCTCCTTTTACTCAGTGAAACCAAGTGGTGTCCCTGTGCAAGGTGCAGGAGGGGAATTAGTGTGTGTTGCTGCTGAGAGATGTGGCTACAAAATTTGGGGTTAGGAAAATCCATCTTGAAAGGCTTTCTGAATCCAGACATAGCAACAAAATAGCAACAAACTTAGCTCTGTTCTGGGAATTAGCTATTTCCTTAAAAAGGACAATTGAGGAAAACTTAGGCTCTTCTACCACTGCAGTTTTGTGGCATGCCTATGCTGTTGTCTTTGAAGTTTGTATTGAAACTCATTTGACTGTGTTTATGTGACTTGTAGCAAACTGTAAAATGACAGTGTGAAAATGTTTGATGCTATTGATCTTTCAAGCCTATTTTTTTCTCTTTACCTACAGTGTCTTTATTGCAAAGTTGCTTTGAATTGTAAGGTTGAGTTGTCCTATGTACTCTAAAGAGGAGAGATTCAGAAGTATGGGATTCCCAAATTAATGTTAGGAGATTAAAAGATGTGTATATAATAATTTTCTTCTAACCTAAAAGTACTGTGTTACCTAGCACTGTAGAATTTGGGGCTTTAGTTAAAAATGTGGGGTTTCTCTCAGTTTTCATTTTTTTTCCTCTGTCCTATGTTTGTTTTTGAGGATCTGATTTTACAAGGCAATGCGTACAAGGATCCCATTTTATTTGAGGTATTTCACTTGTTTATAGGAGTGTTCAGGTGCTCCTCATTCATTTATAAATTATTTCTAATTAAAGAAGTTCCTTGAAATAGTAAAGAAGTATGTTTTATGATAACGACTTTAAAGAACTCCATAAGAATTGGATTTATGTTTGAGTTGTGCTCTTTATGCATGTCTGAGGAGCTGCTGGTTTGGGTGTACTATGTAAATTCGTAGATTCATAGGCGATGTGATATGATTTTTCTTTGCATGTGCTTTTCACTCCTGTCTTTATGATACAAGCTTAAATACTAATATTTTCAAATCTCTAATTTTATTATCTTGGATCATAGCTATAATGAAAATTTCTAAACAATTATTCAAATCCATAATTGGAAACTAAAAGGAAGGTGTATGGGTAAGGGTTGTGCTCTGATATCAGAGGTTGAATATGAAATTAAGACAGGAAAGGGTTGTTGAAATACTGCAGTTACAGGAAAGACAGCATTCACAGAGTATGGAGGCAAGTGGATTAGTAAACACACATGAGTACTTGCTTGGGCAAATGAACTTGTGTAAAATTGAAATATGAGGTTCACAAACTGAAAGCAAACTAAGTGATTGTTGAAACTGGCTTTGGGGTATAAAGGTAGTGCATATTTTCATTATTTGAAGAAAAACATTCTTTTGCTTGAAAAAATAGCTTCTAAATATTTAGCAATCATTACTCTGCAGAGATATTTAATATTTTGGCTGTCTTACTGTACTGTTTTCCATTAATTTCTTCTAGGTTGGGGGCTTTTATGCTAAGAATACTCATTTGAAATTGATTTCTTATTAAAAATCACAGTACTTTGAAAAACTACTGAAGAAAATGTTTTTATTTGCTGCTAAGGTGAAAGGAAAAGAGCTCAACTATCTTTTGGTAGTGGTAAAAGATACTGACATTTATGTTAGATGCTTAGTTTTTTAACATTGATTGTCAAAGCTTCAGTCTTAGTGCACTGATTCCATAGTGTTTAAATAATCATTCTTAATTGTAGAATTACTTTTGTTCAGCATAGGATTCGGTTGAATTTTCATCTCCTTCGGGAACCCCAAAGCACAGCATGAAGAAAAAGACAAGTGCAGAAGAATCAAAAGTAGTGACAGAAGGACTGTTCATGAAAAAGACGTCAGGAACAAACATTTCTAAGCTGAAGAGTGAGCCTATGCTGAATAGCTTGAGTAAACAGCAAGGACAACAAGTGAAATTACCTGTTGTACCAAATCCTGAGAGCCCAGGTATGTGATAAATGGTAGAAGACTTATTAATTCTTCTTTTTTTTTTTATTGTAATAAATGTGCAGTATTCATGCTGTATTGTTTTACATATATCTTACATTATACTGACAACAGACTGAAAAAATAAGGTCCTGGCTCTAAAGAGATTAAAAGTCTAAATAACATATACATAGAAAAATTGCAGTATTAACTGGTAGGGATTTTGGATTATGTGACTTATGACCTTGAGATTTCTTAACTAGTAATATGTATAAAGAGTGCAGAGACTTAATTTTTAGAATTTCATTTGCTTATACAGGTTGTAAGGTCAAAAAGAAATTAGTTTCAAGCTGTTTTTTTGCAACTTAAAGAATTAGAGTTGTGTAGTTCGGATACTGGAAGAAAAAAAATCTGCAATCTTATGTGCATTTGAGATGCATTTTGTGGACATATAATGATATAAATACAAGTTAACATTTATCCAAGAATAAAGTCAATATTTTTTTAGTTGCAGCTATTAGTGAATGTGTTTAATAAAAAAAAAATCATATTAACTTCAGAATAATGACTAAACAAGCTTGTTTTTAGAGTAAGTTATGTTAGTTTTGTACATACCTTTTACTCTCTTTCTCTTGCTTAATCCTTTGTGCACTTGCAGAGGATCACATCTGCCTCTTAGACTGCATTATGGTTGATCTGCAGGACATGGACATATTTGCTGCACAGAGGTATCAGAGAGAGTACTCTAAACCTGTGGAAAATACGAGTGCAGATTTGACCTTTCCATCCTACTTCGTCAGGCAAATGGGAGGAAGCTTGTTAACAGAACCCTTCAGATTGAAATTACAAGTAGAGAGAAACTTAGACAAGTGAGTTGATGGAAACATAATCACTTTATGCTGTTTAAATGTTTCACAGTCTTTTGCATACCTCTATTATATCTTAAATACTATTACAGTACCTTGAAATGCTGTGTCTTTCTTCCTTTGTTGTAGAGAGCTCAGTCATTCAGTGGCAGACATATCGATACATGGTAATCTGTCCTCGGTCCATTGTTCTCTGGATCTGAATAAATATAAACTGATCCGTGGACTTTTGGAGAACAATCTTGGGGAACCTATTGAAGAGTTCATGCGGCCTTATGATTTGCAGGATCCAAGAATTCATGTAAGAGAAACTGTGGGTTTACACAGTTGAAATTCTGTGTTGGAAGAATTTGTCAGCATCTCCTCTAAAATTCTAAATAAGATTAATTTTTGTAATAGTTTCAGAAGCTCCAAAACTGATTTAAGAATAGAAGGTGTTTGAAACAATTTGAAAGAATTGTTGGCTGTTTTGTGGTGAGGTTTATTCGTGCGATGGGTTGTTTTGTAAAATATTATTCCAGTTGCAGGGTACAGTTTTTTGAGATGTAATTTTTGTCCAGCATGGTTATTGAAACTTTTGTCTCAAGCAAAAATTCTTAATTCATAAATGAAAAGTTAAACAGATATTCTTAAAAAAAATGTTGGTGTTTTCCATTTTCAGACAGTTTTGAGTGGAGAAGTATACACTTCTATGTCTTTTCTCATTGACATGGTTAATGTGAGCCTGGAGCTGATGGATCCAAAAGGAAAAGATGGTTGCAGCTCTTTAGCAAGGTATGACTTTTCTTTTGTTTCTGAGTAGATCCTTCTAAAGGCTACATTGCTCTAAGGTATTGGAGAACAAGTAACATAATAAGTAAAAGTATAGATTGAAGCAGCATTGCTTAACTGGAGTCCAAATTGAGAGCTTGGATTGTCTGACAGATGCGAGAGAATGTTACTAGTTCAAAGGCACCAGCTCTGTCTTACAGCTGTTCTGGAAATCACAGTGAACAAATCAGTTAACTCGGCCAAGAGAAATATTGTTGTATGTAATAAAGCAGATGAAGGAAAACTTATAAACAGAGGAGATGAGGAGGTGTTCACCATGCTTTTTTAATCCAGAAAGTTCTATATCAATGGAAAGTATTATTGAATAAAAGAGGGATCGGTTTTATGTCTTAACTTGGTATATGTGATTAAAGATGTCACAGAAAATACGTATATGAATGGTATTAGCTATATATCATGTATACTTTGTGACTTATTGAAATAAGTATGTTGCAGGATGTAATGCAGTGTTTTGTTTTTTTTCTGCCAGGTTTGATTTTAAGAAGTCAAAGTTGCTTTATGAAAGCTGTTCAAATGCAACAAAATCTGTAAATTTGGTTTCTCATTCCATGATGGCATTTGATACCCGTTATGCTGGACAGAAGACTACTGCAGGCATGCCCAATGTGTTCAACTGCATCTTTCAGTCATCAAAGAACACGAGTAGTCCGGGAGCAATCCAGATCGAATTGCACTTCAGGTTGGTAATTTTGGGAATTTATTTACTTATTTTTACCCTTTTCCACGACATTTTAAGTGTGCCAGGAGGTTATTTTGTCCTTAATGTCGTTGTTATTCTTGCAAACAAATTTCTTGCTGGCTTTATTTCTAAACTTGAAAGCATTTCTTGCTGTGAGTGACCAGTGGTACTTGACAGATTGAAATCTGCAATTCTTCATTAACTGAAGGATGTTATGTTTTAGTTTTTTTGCTTGTTTTTAATGAAACGGTGAAAAAATAACTTTAGATTAAGTTCTGGCCTGTTAAAATCAGTCATATGAAGGCTGTGCTTTGTCACTTGTGTGTTTGCATGTAGTTGTATTATAGAATTAATAGATAGAATTAATTAGAGAATTAATATAGAATTAATAGATAGAATTAATAATAGAATTAATTATAGAATTATATTCTGGCATAGAAGCCATTTTCCAGTAGGTGTCACTCTTGCCTTTTTAAGAGGATCAAATAAATACATAAAAAGGCAATTCTTTTAAACAAACAGTTGTCCTGTATTTTCTTTTACATTGCTTTTTCTCATCTAAATCTCATGGAATGCTTAAAAGCATCAGAGTGTGGAAATCCATTCTGTGCTCATTTTAATATTGAAAACAGTAGTATAAAGCATAATGTCAAAATACCACTTTATTAACATAGTGTTCTGTTCGGGGATATTACCTAATGAAAGGGATATATGTGATATGTTGTGCTCACTTCTGGCCAGCCTCACTCACATTCAGCTTTCTAACTTGTTATTTTGAGAATAAGTATGATACCTTCTGAAATAGTTGCAGGAACAATGTATTAAAAAAAATGGACCATATTTTAATCCACCAGAAAATTTTGAAGGTGTCTGTTCTTAGAGTTTTTAAGCGAACATCTGGTGTATGGTTTTGGAGAATGTATGAAGCTTTTAAGTGCTTAGAGAATAAGTTTTCATTCAGAAAGATTTCAGGATTTCAAGATTTTCAGGATTACTTTAAACTGTGATGGGATGCTCTTTAAAAACGCATTCAAAGACTGCATGTACTGCTTGATCCAGTGTCTGCCTAGAGTGGAGCTTAACTTGCAAAATAAAGCCTAATCTGGTTTGAGTGATGTGGTTCCTTTCCCTTTTTTCTCTCCGTTACTGCTATGCCTTTAAACTGTAGCTACATAAGCATGTGTTACATTTTTACTGCTGAGAGCATCATTGGCACTACATACAAGCTTTTGCAGAGCGCAGTGATGGTGTTAACTGGCTCATTCTTTCTGGAAATATCCTGGAGGATAGGCTACGTTAAAGAATTTTCCTGTTGGAAGTAAAGCAGGCAGGCTGCTTCTCACTAAGGAGTTACATGTTTGTTTGTTTGTAGTTCAGAATATGTTGGATATAGAATTGTTTCATAGTATTTAAGCATGTGGATTAGTTTCTGGTTTGCATGACCAAATATATTTGATAGTCCAGGTTATAAAGTCAAACACTTTGACTTTTCCCTCTTAAAATACAATGCTTAAGTGCTCAGAAAGTGTAGCATTTTTTTCTGAATGACAAAGAAGCTTCCTGTGCTACAAAATGCTATCAGGGTGTGAAAGGAAACACGCTGTAAGTCTGATCTTTCAGAGGAGCATGAAGCCAGGTTCAAATTTCACATGTTCTACATCAGATTCGATACTGAACAGATTTTTTTTTTTTTTTTTAAAGGAAAAAGTTTTCAGTTTTAAGAATTGGCATTTTTGTGAATGACTAATCTTCATATATGAAGATGCTTTTATAAGTAAATTTCTTGTTGCACAGGGTCTTTCAAGTTCATCTTTTATAACATTGTAGCTTAGAAGCACTTTAGGCTTCTTGGAGTAGAGATCAGATAGGTTGCTCTGTGTACAGCAAGTTGGATTTCAATCTGTTTAAACAAATGAACAAACAAAAAAACAATTAGGTACTCTAAACGAAGTGTATCTCTATGAAGTTCCATGTAGTTCTTACTTGCCAGATACTAGGAGCTTCTTGAAAAAATTGATGTGAAAAACAGATTGTGAAAACGGTAAAATTCATGTTCTCTCAATTCCTATTCTCTTAATAGGTCTACTAAGGATTCCTCCAGTTTCACAGTTGTTCTGAACAACCTTCGTGTATTTCTAATATTTGACTGGTTGTTACTTGTTCATGAATTTTTATATACTCCTGGGGATACCAAAAAACGAGAAAATCTCCTTCCTTCCCGGCAACGCAGTTGTAGCAGTGAAACAGCTGTAGTTCCAAAAACAGTGAAAAGTGGAGTTGTTACAAAACGTTCATCTCTACAAGTGTCTACAGAAAAACAACTGGAAGTTAAGGTCAACGTGACAGGTAAACACATTGTTTTCTGATGATGCCTCTAGATACCTCATGGTTTAAAAGCCATTTGCTAGTTAAAACAAGTTCTTTACTCCTGACAGATATGCTTGAAGCTAGTGGCATTTCAGATTTCCTTTTTGTTTTATTTGTGTTTTTGTTTTTTTCAGGAACTGAGTTTGTGGTTGTTGAAGACATGTCTTGTTTTGATACCAATGCAATTATTTTGAAAGGGACTACTGTTCTCACTTACAAGCCGAAGTTGTTGGATCGTCCTTTCTCCGGTAGTTTGTTTGGTATCGAGGTAAGAAAAACTATTCATTCTTTTATAAAAAGTCTAAAATGAGATTAACTGATGAGGGTAGTTCACTGTTAGTATTTAGTTTGAAAGCCATGAGTACAACCTCTTCTACTCCTGCAGTAATCCACAGATTTGGAATGGAATACACTGTTTGGAAAAGCTTCAAGTTTTTTGCTGCCTTAAAGTTTATAAGGAAATTGTCCATAAAGAATAGTGTGGCTACAGTTTATGCTGTTTTATGGTAGATACTGTTTCACTTCAGGGTTTTTGTCAGACTTATTTTCTCAGATTCTAACTTTTTTTTTTTCCCCACTATTTCTAATTGATTAGGTTTTTTCTTGCCGATTAGGAAATGAGCAGGAGACTGCATTGTCAATTATTGATCCAGTACAAATTCAGATGGAACTTGTTGGGAATGCTTCCTACCCCAGTGGTTCTGGACTGCTGGATGCTTTCAATAGTGAGGATTTTCCTCCTGTTTTAGAGGTAATATAAGCGACTGAGCGAGACAGTATGCACTAGAGAATAATAGATCGTGGTCTTGCAGAGATACTCTTTTAGCCCAAGAATTAAGTAGAATATTTTCAAATGTATAACAAAAGAAGTAAGGTCGATTCTGTCTGAAAGGAAAATTCAAAGAAATGAGCATAGAAAAAAATACTTTTACTGGCGAGGAGGGAGTGATTTCTGGAATATATTACAGAAATTAATAGTGGAAAGAATAAGTACACTTACATTGCAGACAAAGAATTCTTTCTCTAGGACTCCATTAGGAAATAGTAATGGAAGTTTTTGGTAATTTTACTATTGAAGCTTTAAAACTCAACATCGTCATATTTAAATACGAAATTTTGATCTCCCTTTGGGAAACATTTTGTTATTAACTACAGTATAAAAGAAAAATGTGTAGAAAAGAACAACTTAATCTTATTTCTTCTAAATTTTCATTTAGATTCAGTTGCAAGCACTGGATATCAGATTGTCTTACAATGATGTTCAGCTGTTCTTGGCCATTGCGAAGTCCATTCCTCAACAGACTAGTGCAGCTGTGTCTGACTCCAATGTACTGGTTGCTGATAGTACTACTAATCATTCTAGTTTAGTATCAGTTAATGAGACCTCCTCCTTGACATGTGAAAACAAAGAGATGTCCAAACGTGCATTGGATCCTGTTCTTGGTATGTTTTCAACTGTCACAGTGACACCATTTTTTATGGCAGAAGACACATTTAAAAAAAAAAAAAAAAAGAAATGAAAACCAGTTATGTAAATAACTCTAGAGTATTTATGGTTCCCTAATTGTTTAATTGTAGAAGTACAGCTGGCTCGCCTTCAGGAGCTGGGATTCAGTATGGAAGACTGTCGTAAAGCTCTTTTGATCTGCCAAGGTAACCTCTAATTTTTAGCTGGCCTTTCAGAATACTCATGTTTTCTAACCTGTGTTATCTGAACTCTCAGTTGGTAACATACTTGATGTACAGACAGTATTTCTTCTCTACTTTGCTTTGGCTTGCTACTCTTGAAATTGTCTCTGTGTGTGCATTTTTTAAGCGTTCTCACTTTTATTTTCTGCTGCTCTATATAGTTAATCCCTTTTTGGTCACCTAACACAAAGAGTTTTTCTATTCATAATGCATATCTCTCCAGATTGTTATGTTAGTATCCTTTATTTGTAGTGCAACGAACTAACTTCCCAGTCAGAATACAACACTACTTGGTTATCCACACACAGGCACCCCTTACCACCAAAAGATTCTTTTTTTCCTTTTGAAATGAATCTTTTTTTCAGTAATTTTTACCCCTATCACTTTCCTCCTTCGAATCTTGTGTTTTATTACTACTTCGTACAAAAAAGGGAAGCTTTCAAGCCTGGCATTCTTTTTCTTCAGCATTGTCACGTTCCCATCTCCTTATTTATAGGTATTCCTAATATTAATACAGATGTATGTTATTTCGTCTGTGAATGAATCCCATTCATTATATATATATACGTGTGTATATATATATAAAATTAAAATTATCGTATATTACATCATATTTCTAGAGAACAGTTGTATTTATAATTTCATCGTACTTGTTTTATTAAATAGAGCACATTAAGTACTGTTTCTGTGTTCTGCTGTACTTTTTAGGGAAGACAATTAATTTGGTTTTAGATATTTTTACATTGAGTACACTTCACTGAGAAAGAAAGAGATGATTGCTTCGTTTTGTCTTATAAGGTGAACTGAAAAAAGCAGCAAGTTGGTTATTCAAGAATGCTGAACCTCTGAAATCACTCTCCCTGACTTCTGGTCGAGATAGTGGGACTGTGCCTTATCAGTTCATCTCTGGAGTGGAAATAAAAGCAGAAAATATATGCATTTGCTTTATTGATGACTGCATGGACTGTGATGTTCCCCTTGCTGAGTTAACCTTTTCACGTGAGCATCTGTTTTATTGAAAGAGTTACATTAAATTACTGTCAGTACACAGTGTCAATTGTCCTTTGAGGAAGCAGACTTCTGCTTCCCTAAAAATAACTTGCTTTTGGGGTGATGAAGGAGGTCATTTGAAGTATTTATGGAAAATGGGACTAGGGAAGAGAGCATGGTGTGTGTGCTTTGGGTGCGTGTGTTTTGTGTTTTGAAGTTGTTATTTTTAACATTATCAAAGTGTTCTTTTTTATGAATAGGTTTGAATTTTCTACAACATTTGAGAGCCAACCCTGAAGGCTATGCTCATTTTACACTCTCTGGAGATTATTATAACCGTGAGCTTTCAGGTACGATAACAATAGTTAATGGAGGGAGAGAAAGTAGATTGCTGATATAGAAGTTATACTGAAATTGTTTTACATTGAGTGGCATGTCTTTGGATTGTCCCTTTATCTAATTAGCTGTCTTGTTAACCTGCGTTTTTTGGTATTTCTTTGATACACCCAGTTCATTATATATTTCAGAAAAAAAAAGCATATGAGGATGTAGGGGAATTAGGTTGAAGACAATGAATATGCTTAATGAGGCCATCGTAACTTTTATTTTATTTAAAAGGCACCAGGGATTTGACCTAAACTCATAAGTCAGCAACTGATAAGCAAAATAATTTAGCTGTGTGTTTTCTGTGAATTGAAAAACAATTGTTTTTTTCTTACAGTATTTATAATAAAAAACACAGGAATTATCTGTCAATCACCTAGTAATCTTTTGTATTAAAATCATATCATTAGATTTTCTGAATAGCTTTTATATCTTTTTTGATGCTGAATGGTAGGCATATGTATTTATTGTTGAATTATTTAAAATTTTATAATGTATTTTTAAATCCCTTAAAGAAATTTTAGTTCTAGTTGCATCACTTCAAAATTCTTTCCAACACATTTTTTTTAGGGTTGGGTTGTATGTAGTGTATACACTGGCACAAACAGAAGAGCTGGGGTATCTTGTATTAGCTAGTAAATTAAATCTGTAGGTTTACAAGTTCATTTTGAATGCAAATTGAAAGTAAAATATCTCATTATTAAAGATGCATTCTTAAACCCTCAAGTATGTAAACAGCATTCCAACATGGCCTTCAAATGTGTAATACATGTGGTGTTTTCTGTTTGTTCTCAGGCTGGGAACCATTTATTGAGCCGTGGCCGTGTTCAGTGTTTTGGCAACAACAAGCTTCAAGCCGTCTCCACCCTTCCCGACTGAAGCTGGAAGTAAAGGCTAAACACCGTTTGGACATAAACATTACGTCTGTCTTCATAGGTGTGTAGGAAGATTGCCAGAGAAATCCTTATAGTGTCTCAGTTTTAATACACTGAATTGATAGACATTTCTAACTGAGTCCTGCTGGTGTCCTACGGATGAAGAGAAGGGAGACTGGCTATAAGCCCCTAGATTCTTAAGATGATATTGTACACAAGTGTACATTTAGGCAACCTGTGTTTTATCATACATTGTGGAAATGTAAAGGCTTGAGATACGTATTTTGAAGTGTAGTAGGAAATCTTTTTCTTGCCATATGAATTCTATCAAATTCATGTTACTTGAAATTCATTTTTAATCAGAAACACACTTTCTGTACTCTACAGTACTTCAAAAATATTTTGATAAACTCATTGATTTTGGGCACATTGACAGTCATAGTGGGGAACTGCTCATTCAGTTCTGTGATCTGTGAAAACCTGAGTGGTCAGTTCCTACCTGGGGAAATGAAAATTCCTAAGGATGGAAAGAGATTTTCCTTTCAAAGACACTGCTGTGATTTCAGGAGCTATTATTCGTCTTTAGAATGTCTTTGAATCTTAGCAAAAGCGGTGAAGTAAAACTTGAAGCAAACTTGCCTCACCATGAAAATGGAATAATTTTAGCTTCATAAATTTAACATACTTCTTAATTACTGACACTTTGACAAACACTTACTGTCTCTGCTTATATTTCTACAGAACAGTACACAAGTACCAAACAGTCATGGATGGAAGATTACTGTAAACAGGACAAAGAAGTAAATGTGATCGGTTCAGAAGATTGGATGGGTTCTTCTGTGGATCCACCGTGTTTTGGGCAGAGTAGGATATTCACTATTGCACTACTTTATTTGAAACACTCCTCACACATACAGATATTTGTCTAACATATTACAAACAAATAAGTATTTGGTCTTTGCAGCTTATAATACATTGGTAGAGACATTTGACCAAAAAGATGAACACAATAGTTTGAGTTAAGTTGCATTAAATCATTGAAAAAGTTATTTTTGGCTACTTAGCTTTTAGCAAGAACTTGGCGCTGGTAGTTTTGCTTCTACTTTCGTCACCTTTTTTCAGTTAATGGGAGGCTGTCCTGTAAAAAGACCAAATAAGAGTGTTGGTTTTTGGAATGTGTGCAGTTTGCAGGGATGGTATCTACCAGAATTTTGGAGGTAATCTTTTTCTTTTATGTGACAGTAAGGATGGGAAAATTTTTCCCTATCCTCTCTAATTAGAAGGATGGTAACTTCTGACATAACATGACTGAAGACAGACAGGACCCCAGTTAACAAACAGCTTTGCATTCATATTTGTATGCAGAATGTATTTTTTGAGAAGTGCTCAAGTAGGTAAACCTTTACTAGTTGCTCACATGCTTTCTACTGTTAAGTGTGAAATGTGGTTCTCCCTCTCACAGCTTCCTCCCCACCACCAAGCCTCAAAGACTTGATTTAATGATTTAATTTCTGGGAAAAAAAAATGCTGTTATATTAGTGAAACAAATCTCTAAGAGCTCATGATAGGTAGCAGTTCTTCCAGGCTTTTTTTCCAGTGCTACCGCACTAAGAAGTTTTAGCAGCTTACATTCCAGCTTAGGATAAGCAAGTGGATAGACACTCATACACTGGATGCATGATGCTGACTGTCTATATCTTTCTTGATGCATGAATCTTGTATCTATATATCTGCATTTTTTTCTTACCTGCTAACTTTGTCTTTCCTGTCCGCCAGGCCTTCCTCTTGTCTACCTTAGAACTAGGAGTACAGCCAGTTTGACTAACCTAGAACATCAGATCTATGCTAGAGGTACTGTAAAGCAGAGGGAGGTGAAAAGGTTTTCTTCCCTGGCTTGGAAAGCTCTTATACAATAAATAACATTGTATGTGTGACTTGCCGGTAAATTGGCCTGTGTGAAAGTTAACAGCTGCTCTGCTTTTAAGTTGCTTAACTTAAATCCTGTCTTTCATCCTGTCTGTCTTTCATGCTCCTTTGTGGGCCCTCAAGAAAGAAGGGAGCATTATAACTAATTCTGTGTGAGAAAATCAGCTGTTGTTTTGAGGCAGGGTTCTGAATTGTTAAATAGTCAATGTCCATTTTCTACAGAGATGATACAATGTAAAAACAGCTCAATGAGTGTTTTAAATTTTATATTCTAGAAAGATCTAACAGTATTTTCAATATACATACTTACACTTGAATTAGCATTCATATTTAGCTATTTAAAACTTCAGAAGCAATTTAATGTCTTCAGTGAGCCTTAATAAGTAAGGCCTTCTTCATATATGAGCTGTTGTTTGTTTGTTTTATATTTGACATCACTGTCTGTGGGCAAAACTATCCAGTTTAAAGTTTCGTTTTAGAATTTGTGGCAATATGGAAAAAAAATCAGCACACTTATTAAACATGCTTTCCATGTGGAAACACTGACAAATAAAAGCAGGGAAAAGCTTTCTATATATCTAAACTCGTGAGTGGTTTATATTGCCCTTTGCAAATGTTTGTGCTGGGTGGTATGCAGACAGTTCATAGTCACCAAGCTTAAAAAAATGAACTATGAAGAGAACAGATTTAAGTCTCCACCAGTAATGTAAGCAATATAGTAATCTGATGTAGATTTGGAAGCAAGCTGAATGTGATCAACTGTAACTCCCTCAAAAACCTAACTGCCCACCTTGCCTCTCCTTCCTTGCTCCTATAAATTTCTTCTTAAGTTACTGTTAATTAACTGCATGCTCCTGCAGGATGAGTATGTCTCAGAACACAACATATTTGAACTTATCAGTAACCTTTAGAGTGAGAGCAGATAAAAGCCGTGGAATATATTTAATACTTTATGTACTTTAATACTTTAATACTTTTCCAGCAAGTGTATGAGTTATTGAGTCAGCTCAGTATTGGGTTTTGTGTGTGGTTTTTGGCAAGTCCAAACACAGCATTTTCATTAAGTACTGGAATAGGGATGAGTAGAATAACACTTGTGTGCTTTTTAATAACATGCACTTGGAAAAAGTCAAATACAATAGGTGCGGTTCCTTGGATTGTGCTTCACACCTTTCTTTAGCAGGTTTTATCTTCCGTAGGAGGATGTTTCTACTTTTCAGCCTTAAGAATCAAAATTACACTGAAGGGGGGTGTGCTGAGAACTCTGAATTTATCCCATGTAAAATAATGCCATAAAATTATTGTTGTTTTTGGTACTCTACTTTGCTGTTTCTTTTACCTGTTTTTCTTGAGTTGGTGCAGGTTATGGTTCGCCATCCATTGTGTCTTCATTCTACATCAGAATTTAAGGAATGCCTCTCACATAACTGTTTTGACATGTTTTTATTCTGCTTTATAGCTGAAATGAAGACCCCAAAACGTAGGCAGCCTTTTGTGCCATTTGCTCTAAGAAATCATACTGGATGCACTCTGTGGTTTGCCACTCTAACTACAACCCCTACTCGGTAAGAAACTGTTTTGAGATCACTTTGACAAAATTTGACAATTAATATCACTTTGACAGGCTTCTGCGGTCCAAACTCCATTGTCTTCAATTCTTTTGTTAATTTTGCAGAGGAGCGTAGGCAACTGGCAGTAATTCTTAGTGTTTTCTTCAACAGTGAGATAGAGATTTATTTTGAGACCAGAGGGGATTCGAAAATCACGTGGATACACATCATGTGATATGTTAACTGTAGGATTCTATGGAGTGGGGTATGCTAAAAAAAAAAAAAAAAGAAAAAAACAAACTGTTCCTTTAAGTAGTTACTTTGTCTGTTCATAAAATACTATGATTCTCTTTACAGGGCTGCACTGTCTCACAGTGGGAGTCCAGGTGTTGTTCCTGAGGAAAATGGGACATTCCTGGATGATGCTCATAATGTGAGTGAGTGGCAAGAAGTTACCACGGGGGAAGAGGTTCCCTTTGAATTTGAAGCCAGAGGGAAACTCAGACACAGGTAAAGGAAGCAAGTTGTGAGATGTATTTTGACACACTGGCATGGAACTTGGGATGATAATTGTGAGGATGCTTTAATCACTTTTTAATCACCGTTTAATATTAAAATAGTGAAAACTTGAATAGAGCGGCATTGTTAATGAGCTAGCAAAAAGTTTATATTAATGTAAGCAGGAGCAATTCATAAGTGTGAGTTCTGATCACTAAAATCTTGTAGAAAAATTTAAAGCTTCAACTGCAAATCGTATGTCTTCTTTTATAGGACTATGGTTTGTGGGAGATTTTAGTGGTTTGAGCATGTTGTATTATGTGTATGTGAGTATGTGTTAAAGACTGGTCAATAATTATTTAACTTATTTTTTATTGTGGCTTATATCTCTGGAATTTACAATGAAAGACAGTGGTTAATAATAATTTAACTTCATCTAAACTAATAGGCACACACATGACCTAAGAATTCATCAGTTGCAAGTCAGAGTAAATGGCTGGGAAGAAGTCAGTCCAGTATCTGTAGACAAAGTTGGAACCTTCTTCCGATACGCTGCCCCAGACAAGAACACATCATCTTCCACAGTAAGTTCCAATTTTGAGTATTAGCTTTATTGCAACGTGTAGTTTTAGAGTATTGGTTTCTGCAGGACTTTAATCTTAAAGCAGATGGAATTTTAGATTTGTCTCCTTTCCAGTTAGCTCACTACCTGGCAATTTTATACATAACAAAAATATGAACAAATTAATCGGCTGTTAGCCAGTGCTTAGTCAGAGCTTTTAATGGCAAAACCATTTTAATGGCAATATATTAGGGACAGGGCAAGGGGTAGGATTGAACTAGTGAACGTCTGGTATGTGGAAAAGATCAGAAAAATAAGCGAAAGTATTTGGGCTATTCTTCTGCCATGGTGTTCAGCATTGCAACTCACTGTAACAATGAAAAATGATCACTTGTAATTTTTATTTTTTGTTTATTTTTTTCCCCAGGTTGGAAGCCCAATAAGTAGAACAAATATCATACATCCACAAGTCTATGTAAGTACATATTTGCATTTTCCTAGAGCTACATTAACAAGACTATAGCATAATTCTACAAGTGAGCTGGCTTTCTTCTTCTTTCTCTTCACTAGAATTGAAAGAGAAGTCAAGCAAAGTCCTATTTTTTGAAATTCTTTTACATGTCTTCCAGTTTTCTTCATTGCCACCAGTTCGTGTGGTATTTGAAGTTACCATGGAAGGCAGCGCTCGGAAAGTGATAACTGTGCGCTCAGCCTTGATTGTAAAGAACAAGCTGGAAACACCAATGGAGCTAAGACTAGATAGTCCTTCTGCTCCTGACAGTAAGTGTTATAATATGTTAATTCCACACTGTAAGAAATCTTTAGTTACCAGTATTACTTTCATATGCAGATGCTGTATCTTTGAGCACTAGTCTTGTAGGTTTCAAGTGGATGCAATGGTGGAGTCCAGAAATGTAGTTATATATTGATAATATACTTGAAATGTAATGAAAGCAGTCTTGTCAGAATATGCATTTTTAACTAAACCAACCTAGAAAACAAAAATTGAATTCCAGCAAATTTTTAATCTTTTTTAAGTGCAGATTTATAGCTCTGGATTTTTTTGCTGCCAGATTTTTAACAGAGCTTGAAAAACAAGTGTGGGGCTTGAAATATATAGAAGTTTGAAATATATAGAAGCAGCTAGGGTTTTACTATAAAATGAAATTTGAAATTTGTCACTTTGAAGTTTTACGACATGTATTATTTTAAAAAAATTATGGCCCTTTTCAGCAAAGGACATGATTTGATGCATTTACTTTATTTTCTGTTTGGTTGCAGAACCTGTAGTCCTTCCAGCAGTTATGCCAGGAGATTCCTTTGCTATTCCATTACATCTTACATCTTGGCGTCTGCAAGCCAGGCCTAAAGGAATGGGAGTCTTTTTCTGCAAGGCTCCAATTCATTGGACTAATGTTCAGAAGACAGCAGAAGTTTGTAGCAGTAAGCGAGAGTGCCATTCGATGGAGTCTGAAAATAGCCGATTTTTCAGGTAATAAAAACCTAATTTTTTCTCTGTAAACTCTGTTTTCTGGTATTGAAACAAATAATAGGAAATAAAATATTTCGAGATTAAAAACTTCAACACTTTAATGTGGTTAACATGCTGTTCTTATCAGTCCTCTTGATGATGTGGCATGACATGAGGCCTAGTTCAATGCTCAATTATTCCATTGCGGTTTTCTGTTTTATTTATTTGTTTTATTTTAATGCATCTGCTTCTCTTTGTAGGTTTTGTGTGGCCATAAAGAAAGAAAACTATCCAGATTATATGCCCTCCAACATATTTTCTGACAGTGCTAAACAGATTTTCAGACAGCCTGGGCATACAGTTTATCTCTTGCCAACTGTCGTAATCTGTAACTTGCTGCCTTGTGAACTTGAATTTTATGTTAAAGGAATGCCAATTAATGGGACACTAAAACCTGGCAAGGAGGCAGCATTGCATACAGCTGATACATCTCAGAACCTTGAGCTTGGTAAGGTGCTTTTATAGGTAGCACAATACGAGTAGATTTAAAAGTTAAGCCAGAAAGACCAAGCTGTATACTGATCAGAAGCCAACATTCCCATGTATTCTGTTTTAGGGGTATTGCTAGAAAACTTTCCAATTTGCAAAGAGTTGTTGATTCCTCCTGGGACACAGAACTATATGGTACGGATGCGATTGTATGATGTCAACAAACGTCTGCTAAATTTGACCATAAGGATCGTATGTCGAGCAGAAGGGTCTCTAAAAATATTCATTTCGGCACCATATTGGTTAATCAACAAAACAGGTACATTTGTAGTATTTGCTTTTATAAATTTACGTTATTTTCTTTTGTAAATATATACTGAAGTTGGAAATGAAGGTTTCATTTAGTATTTTGATTTGCTCTCTAGCCAAGTGGAGCGTTACAAAAACACTGAAGAGGAATGAAACTTTCAAGAGTGATGATTAGAATACCAGTAGCTATTTTTTAATGAATGTTATAACTGATACTTCAAATTACAGATTTTTAGACTTAAGCTAATTAGCAGACTTTATCTCTTTAAATAAATCAAAATAGGATGGATGACTTAAGAATGTGCTTTTCAAAGACTGAAATACCTTCATAGAATCATTATGGTTGGAAAAGACCTTGGAGATCATCGAATCCTATCATAAAGCAGAAAGCAACAGGTGTTGAACCATAACTAAATTGCAGTTATTCTGTGTTAGTATCCATTGGTACTGTCAGAACTACTAATACCTTTCTGCATGAAACAAACTTCATGGCTTGCAGCTGTAGCAACTTTATCCCTTAGGCAAGTTAGACAAAAAATGAGAGAGAATGCTGTGAACTAGTGGCTAATCTGCCAAAAATATTTAGGTGGTTCTTTGATTTGAAGTAGCTTTTACAATTCCCATTTCACATATTTGTGAAGTTTGACATTTCTGTGTGTGTGTTTGCTTAAAGGATTACCCCTTATCTTC
This sequence comes from Tinamus guttatus, assembly GCF_000705375.1. The sequence goes on along the minus strand of NW_010583742.1, from coordinate 115,679 downwards.
AGACAAGATAATGCAAAAACAGATGCTGCAGGTCAGTTTGAGGAGCACGAGCTTGCCAGAAGCCTCAGCCCACTTCTGTTCTGTTATGCTGACAAAGAACAGCCAAACTTGTAAGTAACATTAAGAAAAGAGCGGAGAGGGGGAACTTTGTGAAGTATGAAAGTAACTGGCAGATCAGTTCTGATATTTCAGTATGAATATCACGTAGGAAAAACATTTTGCTCTTAAGATGACCTGTTAAGTGACTACATTTTTAAAGATTGAAATGAGTATTGGGTAGTTAGGCATTTGATGCTGAAAACTGGTTGGCTAAAATGTGTCTGCAAGCTGCTTTGATTTTATTGTATGTATTTTGAACTCCTGTGTCTTTTTCCAAAGAAAATCTATACCAACTGTAAAGAAAATTATAAAGTTGCATAAATAACTTCAATTGAGATTTAAAAAAAAAGGCATTTTTTTGTTTAAGTATACAGATGTTCTTCTTAAGCCTATGTATGTTTTTTAATTATTATTATTAGCATCTTATTGATGCCTGAATCCTTCATTTAAATCAGTAAATTGTTTTCTTCTTGTTCTTAGTTGTACAATGCGAGTTGGAAAAGGAATTCACCCTGAAGGCATGCCTGGCTGGTGCCAGGGATTCTCCCTGGATGGTGGTAGTGGTGTAAGAGCCCTTAAAGTGATCCAGCATGGAAACAGACCAGGCCTCATTTATAACATTGGTATGTGCTCATGGGAGCGTTAAAAAAGATATGGTAAAACTTGCTAGCACGTAATATTAGTGACACTAGAATACAGAAGGTCCAGGGGAAAATGTTGAACAAGGTAGTATGTTAAACCTCCTAGGTAGTATTCTAACTTCTAAGTCTTTATTTCAAATTTTAAGAGCTTAAAAGTAAGTATTGAATTACTATTTTTTTTTTCTCCCCATCATTGTTTAAAATAATAGGTTAGTATATGCCAGGAACATGACAGAAAGAATGCTTTTCAGGACCCTATTGAAGAGAAAGTTTTTCTTGTGTGCAGTGTATTTTGGCCGATACGTTTTGTTTTCATTTGTAAGTAACAGCTTTATTTTTAACTTTTTATTGCTAGGTATTGATGTTAAAAAAGGCAGAGGCCGTTATATTGATACTTGCATGGTTACATTTGCACCTCGTTACTTGTTAGATAACAAATCAACCTACAAGCTTGCCTTCGTTCAGCGGGAATTTGCCAGAGGTCAGGTAAGATGATTCTTTCTGCTCAAGAAATGTGTGTGCCTGTGTGCGTGCACACATTTTCCTTTCAAAAGGAAAAATATAAAAAATTAATGATGTTGGGGAAGTTGATTCAGATTGTCTTCGCAAATGTTTTGTGTTCACGTTTCATATCCTTTGGCCACGTTAATGTTTGGGGTTTTGTTTTGCTTCTTTTAATGATACCAACATTTAAAACATATGAACGTGGAACACCTACTCTTCTTTTTCCTGTTTTGTGATACTTGGTATATGTTTTTATTTTTGTCTGAGACACAAGGGAGCATTAGTGCTACTGCACCACATATAGGTAGTCACAGCATTTTCCTAACCAAGAAGAATGCAAACATTATACTTTAAACTATTGTTTAACAAGTATATGGGTTATACTGTATTCTTTAACATTTGAAAGGTATATTTACTTACCAACTTCTGTTACTAGGGCACTTCCAATCCTGATGGCTATATCTCCACACTTCCTGGTTCCAGCGTTGTTTTCCACTGGCCACGTAATGATTATGATCAACTTCTATGTGTGCGACTGATGGATGTTCCAAACTGCATTTGGTCGGGGGGCTTTGAGGTCAACAAAAATAGCTCCTTCCATATTAATATGAGGTAGCTGCTGCATGTAAATCTGCAACGTATTTCCATTTTCTAATATAAGCAGCTGTTTAACACTTAAGACTTCAGCAGTTCAAATCAGCAGCCTACCTCCCTTGTTTTTCTTCTTCAGGGACACTTTGGGAAAATGTTATTTCTTAAGGGTAGAAATTACTCTCCGAGGAGCCACCTATCGCATTGCGTTCAGTGACACAGATCAGTTACCGCCACCTTTTCGCATAGACAATTTTTCTAAGGTAAAGACCAAAAAATCATGATTTTTTTTTAAAGAAAAATAGCAGTTCTAATATTAAGTAGGAGATGCCGACTAGCTTGCATAGTGAAATAAAGCAAGAATATCTGTAGCAAAAAGTATTTTTATGTAATAATTGTTTTATGTATTAGTATATAGTATTTTGAGCCCTGGATAATGGCTAAAATCCTACTTGTAAGAATGAATGAAAGTGCTCATGAAACTATCAGGGTGGGGTTGGTAGTGAGGTGGACACACCTTAGTCATTGCCTGTTAAAAAGTGAGCAAATGATATCAAAAAATCTTACTGCTAAAGAATTTCTGTATTAAATTAAATGCTCTTTTATATCTGTTACAGGTGCCAATTGTTTTTAATCAGCATGGTGTTGCTGAGCCAAGACTATATACAGAAGTGAAGCCCATGACCTCGCTGAATTATGCGTGGGATGAACCTATTCTACCACCTTTTATAATGCTGACAGTTAAAGGGGCAGGCTCCTCAGAAATCACCTGTAGCATGAATGACTTTCAAGACAGCAAGCAGCTTTATTATGAAAACTTCATTTATATTGCTGCTACTTATACCTTCTCAGGGTAATTCTGTTTATATTGCATGAAAATATCTTGCACACTCATTGTGTTCCTTAGGCTATAAATCATTGTCGTCTTAACAGTTGGCATTTTACAAATTTTTCCAAGTATTTCAGAGGCAGCTAAAATTTTAACAAGCTGTAGCTAGCGGAAGGAATGCCAAAATTCAGAAGAAGAATCTAGAGTTGTATATCTTGTATATCTAAGGGCCTGGTTTGAGAATTTGGTTTCATTTGGTGGGTTAAGAGCCACCAGCCTCTTGACTGGTGAGCCACTGTCTCCTACAGTACAATGATTGCTTGTGTGATCTACCTGTGATTTTTTCAGCTTGCACAGTTGATATACTAGTGAAAACAGTCATAATAATAATAAAAAAAGCTCTATTCTTTTCCTTAGTATAAGGTAGAAATTTTTACTGACTTCATAGGATTTGACTGTTAAGTTCCTTCTAGCAGTAAGAAGTCAAGCTTCTTTTAAAAGTATATTTAAATGGAGAGCTTACACCAGTAAGTCCATATATACAAATAACTATATTTAGACAACAGGGCAAAGTGATGTAAGCAATTGTTGGATTTAACTATATAAGGTAAGGATAAGTTTCCTTGGTTGGTTTTTGATACGAGTTCTCGATGATTTAGCTTACAGGAAACAACTGTACGACCAGTTGCTACAAATAAGGATGCTGCATATGCAGAGCTTGTCCTTGATGTTTCTCCAAAGACACAACGAGTTGTGCTGAAAAAGAAGGTACCAAACTGAATGTGCTGGAACAAGGAAGAAGAGGCGGGGAGGAAAAAATGGTTTTTCATGATAACTTTTAAGGACACAGTCAGAGATGCATCTGAAAGGACAAGTTATTAACAGTTCAGGTTTCTTTAATTACAGTGGTGATTCATATAAACGTGAGTGTTCTTGCACCATTAGTACTCAAGGCATTGATTCAGGGAAAGGTTTAATTACCTTTGACCCAGTAAAATTGCAAGTGTGACAGCAACCAAACTGTCTAAGAGCAAGGACAGAGCCAACCATAAACAAATATTTGGGAATTTTGGAATGTTTGCAATTAAGTGGGGAAAAAAGTAGATTAAAATATTCTTTTATGAGCAAACTTCCAAGTTAGTGCTTTGAAAGCTGAATGTGTATGCAAGTCATTCCAAAGCTTATGATTTAAAGCATCTGATGGCAGAGCAGAATGGAAATATTTGCTCTCTACTGCTTCATAATCATTTAAATACTGAATTTTTAATCAACAGGAGCCAGGAAAACGATCCCAACTTTGGAGAATGACTGGCACGGGAATGCTTTGCCATGAAGGTTCTTCAGTTCCTCATAATCCCAATAAACCTTCTCCTCGGTCTGTGGACTCTTCTATGATTTTAGATATTGCAGGTCTGGCAGCTGTCACAGATAACAGGTATGACACATTTATGGTTGAACTAATGTAGATCCTGATCAGCTGAATAAGTTGTAATATCTGTACAGCATTCCAGTAATTAAACAGCTGTGGATATTTAAAATCCCAGTGTTAAAGTAATGAGTGACTTCAGCAATGCAGCTATGAAATGTGACTGTATCTCTAGTGTGCTGGTAAATCACCTAAGTAAGTTCTGAGATAATTCCTTTAGTGTCAGAACAATGAGGAAGTTTGTGAGGAAGTGTCAACCATCAAAAGTGTTTTAAAGCAGCGTCAGCAAATATGCCTATTATAGTATGGGTGGGTAGTCAAAATGATTCCCAGATGATTTTGAAATATCTCTGAAATTCAGTGTTCTTTGAGTAAAGAAAGAAATGACTCCAAAGTCGTGTGGAAGAGCTAAATCTTACCTATGTTCATGAGGAGATCTTATGATCACTTTTGTGACTCAGGAATACATTTTTAAAAATAAATACATTAAAACTAACTTATTTATTTTCAGCAGCAGATTTTTAAAACAGCACTTCAAAAGTGCAATTATGGAAACAAGAATAAATAAAATCAGACCAGATGAGGAATTAGAAACCTCTAGTTCTTGGTGTGCTTTTTCTTACAGATACGAGCCGCTGATGTTGAGGAAGCCTGATCGACGGCGCAGTACTACCCAGACGTGGAGTTTTCGTGATGGGAAGTTGACCTGTGGTATTGATGGACTTGTCGTACAGGTTATATTTTGAATTTGTTTTGGCAAACTGTTGCTGAGATAAATGGTTGAGTCATGTGAGCTTCATATTACAGTGAGTTGTAAGCTTTGAGGGGAAAGTTCAGCATACAGAAAAGACCAGCTTTGAAGGAACCATCGAGGCTCAAGTGTTTTCATCAATTACAAATAATTAAGCACTTTGCACTATTAATTTGAAAGTAAAGCATTAGAAAATTAATGGTATATCACTGTTGAAAATAAACAGCATGATGTTAAATAGGCAACTGATATTTGTATACATACCCAAATTTGAAAATGATATGGAGTCTGCTAGGATCTCTGGTGAAAGTTACCCGTGCTAGAAGACTGCTCACATCAGTTATTAACTGATTTCTCCTCCAACTGTGTAAGGAGGAAAAAAGTAAAATACCCCTTTAATTTAATGTATTTAAGTATAGTTATCTGAACCTTTCACCTGTATTTCTTTTCTTTTTTTCTATTTCTTTCTCCAGGCAAAAGGAGGAATATTAGGTCTTTATGATGGAGCAGAAGTTGTTCTTGGTCCTGACACTTCTCTTGAGTTTTTGGGGCCAGTTCCGCCTGAACAGCAGTTCATAAACCAGAAGATGAGGCCTGGATCAGGAGTCTTAGCTGTGAGAGTCATTCCAGATGGACCAACTCGAGTTCTACAGGTAAAGGTCCTTCAGTAACTGGAATAACTTTCATTATTTGATATATCTTTCTCTATCTTGTGTATCTAAATCCTTGTTGAGGCATTAACTTTATAATAATATAAAGAAGGGAATCACATAAAACAGAAATAACTGCAAGGAAGGTTTTCAGTGTATTTGCTTTTTGAAAGAATAGCTTTATAAGATAAGACAGTGTAATTGTCATTTGTAAATCATAGTAGGAATTTATATTTTTTATTAGATAACAGATTTTAACCAGCGTAGAAACGATCGTTTATCCTGTGAAGGAGATGAGTTTCCAGTTACGGAACAAGATCTGCGCAAGTTAAAAAATCCAGACACAGAGCAGGAATTGGAAGTAAGATATTGCAACTAATACCTGTCTTTTTTTTTTCTAGTACTTTTGTATCTAGCTTTTAAAACTTATTTCATTGTGTTTTTTTTTAATCTTGATCTCTTATGCAAATTTATATATTTTTTTCTGCTAAAACTCATCATTCTTCCAAGATAGATTTAAGTATGTGAGATGTCTTTAATTGAAGACTTCATCAGCAAATTTATCAGACTTCAGTCAGCTGTTCAGCATCTCTCAAGATGTGTCTAAAGAAAAACACCTCTTTGCAGAAATATTCGTCTGTATTTATCCATTGGTTTTCTCTCCAAATATTATTTTCTCAGCTGCTTGTGAAACTGGAAGGTGGAATAGGATTATCTTTAGTCAACAAAGTCCCTGAAGAGCTCGTATTTGCAAGCCTCACAAAGATTAATGTCCACTACACGCAGCTATCGACAAGTCAGGTGCTAGAACTTAGTGTACAAGATGTACAGGTAATTGTCATTTTGAAAACACAAAAGTCATTCATGCTGCTCTCACTCTCTCAGTAGAGAGCAAGTCTCTACTGAGACTCTATTCCAATTCTTTTATCTACCTTGTTCACTCTGTAGGTAGACAACCAGCTTATTGGCACCACACAGCCTTTTATGCTCTTTCTGACACCTAAGATGAGTGAAAATGAGCCCGTTGAGACTGGTCCTGCAGTGCAAGTAAATGCAATGAAATTTCCCAGTAAAAATGCTCTGACTGATATATACAAGGTAAACGAAATAATCTGTCGAGTAGAACAGTGTATCCTTTTGAATGTCTTATGCAGATCATATTTCTAGTATTCTTACTGTAAGCTGAGATTTGTTTATTTCTTGTAGCATCTGATGATCACTGCCCGGAAGTTCACAGTTCAAATTGAGGAGAAACTGCTTCTGAAGTTACTGAGTTTCTTTGGCTATGATCAGTCTGAATCGGGTATGATAAATTAGAAAGACCATGCCTTCCAAAGGCAGAATTATTGTCATTTTTGCTTGTAGAATTAAGCTCAAGTAACCTTGCAGACTGTGTTAGAATGCCTTTAGCTGTTTAGAAACTTTCACTGTTAATCAAAGGAGCAAAAAATGTAGAAAAAAGAATCCTTGTTGGACCATTTGAAAACATAAGAACAGCTAGCTTGGATGACAAGGAAGAAAAGCTGAAAAAGCTCTCTATGTCTTACAGCAGGTAGGGCTGACATTCTACAAAAACAAAATAGATATGGAAATTGTAAGAGATTTGCCTGATAATGGCATCTTGGACAGTTAAGATATCCTCTGAAGTATTCAAGCAGCTATTTCTTCTGACATGTAATATCTGTTGCCCAATATAGTAAAAAGTTCTATTAATTAAAATAAAAATGGAATTGAAAATGCTTGTGTAGCTGTGTAGTTCTGATCATTCTTTAAGAAATGTGCATTCCTGTCTAGCCATATTCTTATATACAATCTGTTTTGATTCCTGTGTTATGTCTGGATGCAGAGGTTGAAAAGTATGATGAAAATCTCCACGAAAAGGTTGTTGAACAGAGTGGAGGCCAAAAGCGATACTACTTTGAAAATCTCAAAATCAGTGTGCCTCAGATAAAACTGAGTGTCTTCACTTCCAACAAGCTTCCTTTGGATCTCAAGGTGAGCCACTGTTTTCGTAGAATGTGCTTCCAAATAAAGGTACCCTATTGTAGGAAGAAAAAATACGATAAACTTTTCAAATTTTATACTATTAAGTTCCATTTATGTGGTATATTGACCAGCAGCTGTTTCAAAACAGAAAACCCCACTGTATGCATTCTGGTACCCCAACAGAGACTTAAAACTTTAAGTTGTATATGAGTGATAAGGTGAGAATGGAGCAAGGTGAGAAGTTAATTAGCTTAGCAGAAATACAGGAAAAATCAGTTGTGCCATTTTCGGGAAAATAATATTTTCTCATTGAATTAGGAGTGGTTGCACAAACGCTCTCTAACTTAGTTAGATATTAATGTCAATTCAAAAGTTGGGTTTTATGTTGTAAGAGTGTATCATGGAGTCCAAACACAATGACCCACAATGTCCTCCAACCTGCAGTCTTATACTGCTTTTAACAAATGCTTGTGCAGAGGAGGATAGTTTAATATCAACCTATAAATACTCTTTGCCATTCAGCAACACTGTGGAAGTGTAGGACTTTGCACGTTAGCTTCAACACAAGCTTGCTCATTATCTAACTATCTCTGCATTGAGAAACAGTGTCAGTGGTAAGTGGAGAAACAGCCTATATGTGCATTAGTTGGGAGAGAAGATTTTCCAAAAGCATCTACTTAGTAGACAAGACTGGAGTCTAGTTGAGCACTTACTGCCTTTTTGCAGTGGTTTTTGATTGTTTTATTTGGAAAATGTAGTATTTTATGCACTTCTATGCGGAATTTTGTCTTTAACAAACTCATGTGCACTTCCTGGTTTAGCTTTTCCACCACCTTCGGTAAAAAAAGATGTGCCAGCATTGTTATCAAGAGAAATCCTGGCATGTGTGGTATATTAATATACATATTTTTACTCATGTTAACAGGCACTGACTGTATTCTGTATATTAAGTTTCACACAAGGAGTCCTGTTCAGTTCTTTGTAGCACAGGAGCATTCAGGGAAGGGGGGAGAACATAATCACAGTAGAGCCTTTGTAGAATTTTTTTTAAGCACCTCACATGATTTTGGAAGGTTTGGACGTTGCTCTCTGGTAACGTGGTACAGGCAGATTATTTTTATTAGCTTCCAGTAGCAACAAGGTTGCCTTATTTAATGTCTCATAATTAAACATATTACTTCCTAAATCATGAGGTCTACTCTACTCGTTTGTTCATTCATTTACTGAAAAAATAAATAGGCCCTTTCTTACATTCAAACTTAAATCAGACATGTAATTTACCTGAATTGCCTGAAGATGGCAGAAAAACTCACATACTGCGAGGCATGCTCCACTGGTTAATGTGGAAAGGTGCCACATAAGTGTATCAGTGTTTTTGATATTAATAACTGTGCAAATGCCATTATTATGAAGAACTGAAATAGAAGCAATCTTTTTGTTTCTTAGAAATATATATTTCTTGTTAATTCTGTTAATTCTTCCAGAGTTACGAAATATATCTGCAAATAGTACTGGGGACCAATAGCGTGATTCTGTCTTGCAAGTTACAATGTTTTTATTTATTCACTCATTTATTTATTATTCTTGCCCACCTCTGTGTCCAGCAGGTATTAGCATTAATAATGTTGATACTTTCAGTGCAAAAAAGTTACAAGTGTGCAAGAGTTACTGTTGAGATTCTTTTTCTTTGCTACCAAGGTAGAGGTGTTGTAGGTTGTGTTTGTCAGTCAAGATGGACAACGTTAATTTGAAAGTTAGTGATATAGTTGCAGTACTTTCTGAAGTGACAGTTCATTTGAATGTGTCAATTGTATTCTCAAAAAAATGACATTGCCTTAAATGTGTTCTTTATTAATAGACTGTACATGGTACTGATGGCCCGTGTGCTTATTACTCTGTTTTCTTCCTTGAAAATGGTTGAAAAAGCTAGTTTTAAAGAATAGCTGTATACCAAATAAGAAGAAACAAGCCTCAGGCTTCCAGGAAATTGTGTAGGTTATCCCACCTCATCGTGATCCTTAATCGTGATCCTGTTCATAGTGCTCCAGCAAAGTGGAAAACATCCAATTTTGTCTTGACTACACATCACAGAGCTTTTTCAGCCTCAGAATTAGGGTTCAATTTAATAAAACATTTGAACAAGTATTACAAAGTGCAAAGCATGGAATCATATAAACGTATTCGGTTTTGAAGTATGAATGTCCACTGCAGGAGATGAAATGCATCAGGAAGTCCATTTAATTACTTAGGAGTATTGAACAAATGGAGTTCTAATAGCTGTATCATTGCTTATATGTCAAAGGCTTGTGGAATGATTTCCCCATATTTAAAAGAATCCCCATGGCAGAAGTAAACTCTTTTAGCTGCTTCTGATAATCTTTGCTTGTTATCCTTTTAGGGATAAATTTGGGTGCTAAAAATAAATATTTTTTTTAATTAGGCTTTGAAAAGCACGCTGGGATTTCCCCTAATCCGATTTGAAGATGCTGTGATTAATCTGGATCCTTTCACTAGGGTCCATCCATATGAAACACGGGAGTTTATCATTAATGACATTCTGAAACACTTCCAAGAGGTAAGTGTCACACACATTTTATTGTGGCAAGGGCTGAAAGTCTTGATTTGAGGCCCCTCCTAAGACCAGGGGGATCTGTTCCCCGAATATAAGCTTAAGTGTTAATGTTGTATTATTGCTTTGGTATCCTGAGAAATAACATTGCATACTTCTATGCAGAATACACTTCATTTAAGATGAATATCCTGCAGATATTTTTGTGTTGCTGTGTTGAATCTCTTCATTTCTTCAGTAAAACTCTTTATCTGTGTTTGTACAGGCTTTCATTGCAGGCTGATGTTACAGGGTGGGTTTTTTGTTTGTTTGGGCTTTGGTTGGTGGTTTAGTGAAGGTTTGTTGGTGTTAATGTGTGATCCAGAAGTGATACTGTGCCTTTTCATTTGGTTTTGCAGGAGCTGCTTAGTCAGGCCGCAAGGATTCTAGGTTCTGTGGATTTCCTTGGCAACCCTATGGGTCTGTTGAATGATGTTTCCGAAGGTGTTACTGGACTAATAAAATACGGCAATGTTGGAGGCCTTATAAGAAATGTCACACATGGAGTATCCAACTCAGCTGCAAAGGTAAATAAATATGGCATGGCAGTTTGCTTTAGAGAAAAAGAAGCAGTAAAAATAATTAGATAGCAGATAGTGATTGATCATATTTATTAATATAGTCTGTCTTTTTTGTAAAATTGTATTTGAAACATAGATTTTTGAAATGGTTACATACATGCTTTAGGGATGTCAAAAGCACTGCAGGATTTAATGAAGATATTCAGAGCAAAATTCATTGCGTGAATTTTGCAGATTTAATTCAGTAGTTGGCAACATTTTAGTTCTCCCTGGTTAAAATGTGGCATTGCCTGGTACTTTCAGATGAACAAAGCTATATTGGTTATTAAAATTTCAGAATTGGATTTGGAATATTTGAAGATTGTTTAGTATAACACGTTAAATTTGTCATTTTATTGTTGAAAGTAGTTAAGCTGATATAAATATGTATTTTTACATTATACTTGTTTTAATCTTTTTTTCCTGTACCACTTAAATTCTGAAGCACTTAATTTTAAATTGCTACATATACATTTTAATTATTATTGCTTATTGTTTATATTTACTATATATCTATTCCTAAAAGTCATGAAATCAAGTTTAGTTTATATATTTTTTGGTTCTTCTGGATAACGGTAGAGAGAATGCTGTTACATCAGTGTTAGTCGTCAAAAAAAACAGGTTTCGTGCTCAAGAGACACACAGTCTAAATGCAGCATCCAAAAATAGGGAATGATTTTGGTTGTGGGCTGGGTTATTGCTACTGAACAAACATAGGTTGACTTAAACCAAACAAAAACCTTGAATTTTATTTTTTTTAATGGTGTGTCCACACATACTGCAAAAAAGACCCTTAGTGGTTGTGTGTGGGTGTGTTGCTTTGCTCCTAATGAAATGTAGGCCGCGTAAAAAGTCTATCTTTAGCAGGTATTTTTTTGCGTATTTGCAGGTAGGTGACATGCTGATAATAACAATTGATATAGGAAAATATTCCCGGTGTTCATCTCTGGCACACTGGGGGGCTTTTGGATTGTTGATACTTTCATACAGTCTGTCTGTACTGATTGGACTGTAATCTTCTGGAGATATTTTAATGCAGCTCATTTTCAAAAGCTGGGGAAGGAAATAAAATTAACCTCCAATATTTTCCCTGTGTTTTCTCAAAAAAATACAGTATTTAGGTTACTCATTTTCAAAAGCTGGGGAAGGAAATAACTTCCAAATTTTCCTTGTGTTTTCTCAAAAAATACAGTATTTAGGTTACCGATATTTTTCTCCCTTTATCTAAAGAATAGTCAAGCAAAAAATAAATAGGCTTAATGCATGAAAACTTTGTAACATTCAGTGTAATGATTTAAATACATGCTAGTTTCTTATTTCACTTAATGTTTATCCCTTTATTCCTGGGCTGAAGATAAAAGCATGGGGAAGACTTTATATGAGAATTGATAATTTTTGTGAGCGTGCCTTGTTTACCAACAGGAGAACTTGCCTATTGTTTTCATTTTTCAGATTATATGTATATGTAGTCATACTTCCTCATTTCACAATTTGTTCCCTTTAACCAGATATGTGGAAATCTTCTTGTTTTCCACATTATTGGGAAAAGGATCATCCAGAAGATGAGAAATGTGAGATGTAGAATCCAATATAAGGAGTTCAAACAAATATGCCTGTTGATAGTCTGTCTTAATCCACGTGGGCAGTACGAGGTCTTCTGAGTTTTCTTATAGAGCATTTGAAGCATGTGATCTTTAAGATCTCTTACAGTTTCACCATGCATTCTTAGCATTATCAACACTACAATTCCAGGCTTGTTCATGCAATGTGGAGGGCAACTTTCTGAGCTTCTGTAAGGCAGTGTCCTTCTGTGCAAATGAGTGTTTTTGCCCATATTTTCTACTCATGGTTCTGCAGCCTCTTGTGACCCATCTACTCCACCCAATAGAATATGTTTCTTTAGTGCTTCCTTTCTATAAAGTGTTGTTTCCCCATTGCAATCACATCTGCAGCAAGTCTCATAAATCTTTCTTTAAAAGGCACGAGCCTTCCTATGTTTCCCACAAGGGCAAGGTCATTCTTTGAACTTTGGAGTCATTTGTAACCAAGGTTTTGCGAAGGAAGATTTTGAAAGGCAGAAGAGCAGTTGGATGCTGAACTCCCATCAAAATTCAACGGGAGTTGAGTGCCTGCCTCCCATTTATACCTTTGAAAATCACCCCATGTACTATTTATCTTCCCAGTTTTTTTTTTTATTATTTTTTTTTCCTTCTTGATGCATCCCAAATGTCTCAGGTGCAAGTTTTGGACAGATTCCTTTTAAGGGTTTTTTTTTGCATGAACTCAGTTTTTGTTCCTTCAGAACAAGGAGTGGAATTTATCCTTCAGGAAGGCTTAACTGGCCAGTTTCAAAAGGGGAACATTAATACTGCTACCTAGAAGACAAAGGCTAAAAATAATCATTATAAATTCTTCTGTATCTCTTACTGCTTTTGGATGTCTATACATGCTAGAAAAGTAAGCAAGGAAGATCAACATCGAACACACAGTTGACATTTTGAGTACAATTTGTGACATGTCACGTACATGGTGTAAAGTGGGACTCAGTCTACTCCTATTCTAACACATATGTGCCTTATAGTCTCATGTAGGATATAATGGGTTTTGGTGAAGGCTCCTTATATTGTGGGGCTGGCAACTTAGGCTGCCAAAACTTTTATTTGCAGAATGATCTTCTGCAAATAATCTGGTTGCTGGAAAAAAAAAAAAGAAAAAAGAAACCTATTGTGGTGGTTTCAGTTTTCTGGCTTGGAAAGTGTCCTTAAGAAAATCTATACTCAGTTTTAAGATGGGTCATTTTTTAAGGTGTAATGGATTATCTAATCTAATGGATAAATCACCTCCGTTCATAAAATTACGCAAGGAACCTTTAATACCAGAATGATCACTTTAAAAGAAATACTTCTCGGCAGAATTGACAAGCAAACTATTTGAGTTGTGTCTGGTTTTGTCATTTTATTGCTTTTCTATTTTATAGTTCAGTTGATTATCCCTGTAATGGCTTTTCCATGCATTTCAGAACACGCAGTGGGTAATGCCTTCTTTCAAGTGGAGAGCTTCAGTGTATTTAAGTTGGCACAAAATCTTAGGTTAAATAAAGTTCACTACAGACAGTTTTGTAGTTTTTATCCCTTGGAGACTCCACATTCTGTATTATAAAAAGTTCTTTGATCCTAAATATAGACACCTGAGGGAATTTCATTCTCTCTGAATGGAGACTTCTATAGTTGCCATATGCGTAGAAATGTCTTGAATTCTTGGCATCCACCCTCCCCCCACCCTTTTAGGCATGATAATACTAAATCCTAAATTATTCCATTTTCAGCAGCATTTCAGTTGTAAGTGAAAGCTGAAGGCTGAGCTAGCACCTGAACAGAAGTAGATGGTTGTATCTATTACTGGCAAATGGATGTGCTGACATAATGTAAGGCCTGGTAGTTAACAGAAGTGATTATTCAGTTTCTCAATATGTATGTAATTTGTTTGATACTTTCATTCCTTACAAAGAACTCCAGCGTCTTGCATATATTATGAGCACATAAGTGCTGCAGTTATTACAACCGTACAGGTAGTTTCAATTCTGTATATAAATATTGGATGGAAATGAAAATAAAATAAGAGATATATATGCTTTCATAATTTTCTCTTGACTCCCTGCCCTTCTAATTAACTGCCAACAGCAGAATGTGTATGACTGGCGAAGACTCATGCTAGCCAAAATTAGGAAGGCTGAAATTTTTTCTGGGGAGCTTTCCAGATTTACGTTTGGTTCTACTTTGTTCATGGTTGTCTTCACAGGAGAACTGAGTATTGAACTTAGGTGATTCAGCAGCGATTGCCATAAGCAGCTTTTCCTATTCCTAGAAGTCAACATGATTTCCACAGCTCAGTGTAAACATAAATTTGCTTTCTTAGCTTTATGGTAATGCTGGTTGTCTCTGTTATGATTTACTTGATTAAGGTTTAACTTGCATTTCATACACAGCTCTAGCAGTATGCTTGCAGGTTCAAGAGCAGTGAGAATTCATACGAAAATGCCTAGCTTCTAGGAGTGTGTGACAAAAAGTAATTGAAATTCCTGGCAGGACCTGGGTTTTAAGGTTAGCTGATTTTAGTCTCTATGCAGCAGTCTGACTACATCTCCCTACTGTTTATTTGAAGAGGAAGCACATATAAAACTAAGTCAAATCATAGAAATTTGAACTTGCAGTTCCCTGGCTGTGTATCCCCAGGGAGGGAAGACGAGGTTTTTGTGTCAAAGGCGATGGCTGGGACGTCTCCTGAAGCTGTAACTGTAGAGTAGATGATTGGCAACAGTTTTACAGGTCTGAAAGAGTCCTCTTTTGAAGAATTACTAGCAGTGTGTGCTGCACAAAGGATGGTAAAGTAGCAGCACAGCCTCTGGAAAGGAAAATGAAGCTGTTGCATGCGTACGCGTATACAGTATCAGCAGGGGATAAAGATGATGTGAAAAGCAAACTTAATCTGGTAAGCTCCAGATACATTGCTGCTAGGTATTATCTCCAGAAACTGGACTAGATCCCCTCTTCTTTTTTTTTTCCCTCAGGTTTTCAGTATATAAAGTTGGGGAGGGGGTGTTTTGTTTTGTTGAAGGTGTGTAACAGGGCAAGCAATTCCACTGGCCAAAATAAACAAACAAAAAGAGCTGAAAGATTTGCAAGAGTTAAAGCTGGGGCAGTGGTGGGGGTGGAATTATCTGTTAAGAGTATTAGTTGTTTAATAAAGCACAGTTGTCCTCCAGATGAACCCGCCAGTGACTCTGCAATTGGGGTCATTCCAAGTTCATGCTGTGGACTTTTGACTGCCTTCTGTGTATGTGAAAACAGCCGGCAGTTCCTGCAGGGATCACTCATTCAACCCTGTAACACAAAACTATGGCCAGCGGGCACCTGCTGGCGCAGCTCCCCGGGAGGGCCCTGGGGAAGCTCCCCGGCCCCTGAGGCATCTGCGCGGCTAAAAGCAGCGGGGGCTTCTCGGGGATACCCGGCTAATCAGGGCTCCACGCAGGCTGCTCCTCAGGGGGCTTCACAGATTACCCAGCCAACAGGCCCTTGTCAGGAGCCATTAGGAAGCTCGGCTAACGATGGGATGTGAGCTAATTAAGGCGCCTTTCCTTGGGTATATGACATAAAGAGGGTAGGGAACACTGCGTGGAATCTTGGGAAACATGTTTCTTCAGTGGGAAAAGTGATTGCCAATAGAGAGATGAAAATTTCTATATGTCTTAAAATCAGAAGCTGATGATAGCAGTTTGTAGATTTAATGTTTTCTAAATGAAGGGCACACCAGATCCAGTCATGGTTCCATTGTACATTTCTTTTTGGACGATTATGGCTTGATCATAAAAGCTTTTTGGCTTGACCTGAACAGTCCTATGTGTCGAGGACGGTTTTTAACAATTGCTCTGCACATGTGTTAACATGGGAAGGCAAATGTAACAAGTATGTAACATAGGTTAAATGAAACTTTAAACTTTTCTGCCTGAACCTCTGAGTAATTATGATTTCTTCTTAGAGATTGATAAAAGACAAGGTTAAAGTGTTTTGGGGAACACCTTCACATAGTGGGGTTCAACAGAAACACCTAAAAGCTTTTCAAATACTTAAAAAATTTCATTTAAACTTAAAGCCTTAAAACAGTTGACCAAACAGGGATTTAAAAGGAGGAAGCTGTGTTGCCTTTCTGGTTGCTGATGCTTTGTAAAGCTAAATGTACTGTTTGTACCTTCCATTTCATAGCAGTGCACAATGTAAAGAAAAGTGGTATGACAAATTTTGTAATATTTATATAGTATAAACTTAAGGATTATTTCAAAATTTACCAGCAACTATTTACTTTTTGTTATTTATTGACTAGCATTGTATTGCTAGGTTCATAGTGTACACTGATTAGTGAGATATTTATTCCTTTCAGACTCTGTGTGGTGACAGATAATGCTTTTGTCAGCAATGCATCAGGCAGGAAGCAAATATCAAAGCAGCAGAGAGAAAAATGAAGGGCCGAAGTCAGTGTCGTGCGTAGGGCTGTAAGGAAGTGTCTGTTGACAGTATCTCCTGTTTGGAAATCTGATTATCACTGTTGTTTTGCTGTTAACTAATCATATAGCCTTTGTAGCAGCTCCTTGTTTTTCAAGTGTATTTAGGGGAGTTATTGCTGAAACCGGGGAATGACTTTTAATCATCACGTCTAGGGATTTTCCTGCTTTGGAAAATGTAAGAATGTGTGTGAGAAATGGAGATCACATAATTCACAGTTTACATTAGACTTTCCAAATTAAATAAGTTTGAAATACTCCTTTCTCCCCTGTTGAAATAACAGGCTTATATGCTTTGGTCTTGGAGAATCGCCCTTGATTATGGAGGAAGAAGTAGGAGACAGCAGCAAGGTGCTGTGGTGGGGAGGGCTTTCTGGAAGGAGCTGCATGGAGTTTAACCAGGTATTCTCTTTTAAAGGAAATCTGCAAAGCAGAAGTGACAACTGGGTAAATCTGCTGATCTCTAATTTAAATGCATTTGGCTGTGAGGTTTACACAAAATTTGTACCTGGCCTCAAATTCCTTTCTCCCTTTAAATTCCATCTTGCAGTTTGACTTTGCTCAGTCAATATTTTAAAATGTGCAATTCTCTGGTGTAACACTGCAAGAGTTAGTGGGATGTTTGGGCTAACGTCATAATTGATTATTTGTCCTTTTGGGATGTCCTTAGTGAACCTTGCAATGCCAAGAGCTTAAAAAGCTTTAAAAGATTGCTTAAACTCATTCCCATGCCGTGTGATTCATGCGTTTCAGAGGGAACATGCAGTACAGTCCCGAACTAACTCCATTTTAATTCTTGCACCACATAAGCCTTATATTATTTGGCACACACTTTGATTCACAAAACACTCTTTTTTCTATTACTTGAAACAGCTAAGGATGCATTGTCTGTTGTTTAAGTTTTTATGGCCTATTTTAAACATTGTGCATTTTATTAAAACAAAAAAAAAAAAACATGAATAGATGCGTGTTTGTTACACGGGTGTTTTTCAGTCCCTCTTGCAGAATGTGGTGGGCAGTCCATATCGATCAGAGGCAAAGTGTAAAGGTAGGAAAGAAATGATGAACGACCGGCTTCCTTGAGCCTCCCGAGGCAGCTTGGGCATGCGGGATATAGCAACAGCATGGCCAGCAGGGCCTGGCTTACACAAGTGCAATAATATTTTCCATAATCATAAAGTGTTGAGAGTGGTTTACATCTTCTTCCAAAGATCAGTAGCATAATGTCCTGGAAATTCGGCTACGGCCTCCAGCTGGAAAATGTTGGGAAGGGATGCAATGCAATAGCGTTCCTGGAGGCAACCTGCTGTGTTCTGCATATAAGGTAGAGCTGCCTGCAAATGTTTGACTTCAGCCTTTGTTACATAAAACCAGAAGACAAAACCCCAATTTACTTAGTTATTTTAGTCAAAAAGCAACTCCATATGAAGTCCATAGTTTGTAATTAAACTCTTGTTTAGTGTCACTTGAGTCGGGGTGGAACTGGAACTGAAGTGTTTCTTGGTCCATTAGAGTTCTCATGGGAATTTTAGTGTTATTTTCTAGGTAATGTGAACAAAAAGCTCCCTGATTAATCTTGTTTTTTTTACACTTCACACATATGAGTTATACCATGTGAGGACAAGATGAATATTTAACTTGGTTACTTAAGATTTTTTGCTTCTTACTCTCCTAAGAAAATAATTATTTCTATATATTAAAACAGAATTGTTATTGACTATAAGAGGTCAGGTTCTTTTTTCATAGAGAGAATAAAATGAGAGGAACTGCATACATTTACTAGAAAAGCTGGAATAGTAGATTTGACCACTTCAAGGGAGGAAAAAAAAAAAATAGACTGTTAAGAGAGTTTACTGGTTTTCATCGATAATAATTTGTTGTTTTATTTCTGCTAGCCGTAGTTTGATATGCACTGATGCAACTTTCAAAATGTTCTTGAAAATCACTTTCTAGACTTGACAGATTCCTTAATGTGATTTGAATTTTAGAGCTTGTAGAACCTTTTGATTTTTATAGCAACTCTTCTAATCCTCTTAAAGCAAACTATCTCCTCTCCCTCCTATTCTCCACCCTCCGCCTCTAAAAAAGCAAAACAAAACATGGTTCTAGGACGGTTTCAGGGCAGTTTGTATTTCTAGGCTAATTAAAAATAACAACTACATTAAGTTCACCAAGAGGTCAGCAGTAATGCAGTCAGCGGTCTGTGTGCTCTTCTTTGTGTCCCTGTGATCAAGTCATAGGAAGGGTCATGGGATTTCATTTTCATTCACGTGACTAAAGGCTCCTTCTTGAGATAACTGGAGCTATTGGGTTGGTCGTCGTTCTTGGCTCGCAAGTACCTAAAAGGAGGAATCATGTCAGAAGCACCCGCTGCCCCCAGCCCTGAAAAGCTCCAGGGAGAAGGGAGGGAGCCTTGGTGTTCACACATGGTTTAACCACACTTCACAGACTGGATCTACTTTGCCTTGGCCACTAGAGTTGGGCACCTGAGGTGGTTTTCTGTCATCTTAGGCCTTGAAAGCACCTAAGTAATTGTACAGGGCTTCCTTCATGGCAGAACAACTGGAATGATTGTATATGCGTGAGAAAATGATCTGTATAAATCTGCAATTCACAACCAAAACTCAGGATTTTTTTTCAATAAAGCTATCTAAGGAAAGTACCTTTTGTCCTTTTAATAACAGGAAAAGTTGCTCTCTTGCAGTTTGCTGGGACCTTATCGGATGGTTTGGGAAAGACGATGGATAACAGACATCAAACTGAGCGGGAATACATTCGATACCACGCTGCCACCAGTGGAGAGCATCTTGTTGCTGGAATCCATGGGCTTGCACATGGTAACCTCAGCTGCAATTTTATCCCCTTTATCTCTTAGCAAAGTAATGAGTGGGTTAAATGGAAGAGGGCATTATATCTTGTGTTATTTGAGTGCCAGATGTTAACATGCGAATGATTATGGTTGGACTGTAACTTTCCCATGCTTGCTTTCTGTTCCCCAAACCCAAGACGCGCAAGAACTAGAACAGCAGATAAAATTGTTTTGTGTAAAATTTTTTATGGGGTGCATATGCATGAAAAAATACAGGTAAAAGAAATTATAGCTGTTTACATATACACAGCATAAGATTGCAAGCTAATACAGTCAGTTTTGAAATAGTTCTTGTATTACTTTAAATGCACAATGCATCTCTCAACTTTGAAAGTAAACCATTTAGACAGACAGCATCAACTATGAAGAGTCTGTATTTTGCTTTATGTTCAGAGGCAGTACTTCTGACACTTTTGCTGTTCTTGTCCCTGCTAGGTATCATTGGAGGACTGACAAGTGTAATAACTTCTACAGTTGAAGGTGTGAAAACTGAAGGAGGTGTCAGTGGTTTCATTTCAGGCCTTGGAAAGGGGCTGGTTGGGACAGTAACCAAACCAGTGGCTGGAGCTTTGGATTTTGCATCAGAAACAGCACAGGCAGTGAGAGACACTGCAAGTCTAAGTGGCCCCAGGTCAGTGAGCAGTTTCTATTTCCAATTAATAATATTTAAAACGCCTACTGCAATATCTGTTGCATTTTCCAGTCTGATTATCCTTCTTGACCAAAGGAACTGTAATTGAGTAAGTTTAAATGGGAGGGTTTTTTTTCCCTGTGCAATCCACTGCACCATTTAACTCTGTAGGAAAGCAAATCTTTAAAAGATGGAAGAGTTCTGGAGCATATACTGTCATTACCTTTTAATTTTCCTTTTGTACGACCATTGACATTTACAGAAAGTGTGAATGTTTGCCTTTTGTGCATATGTTTACCTTTGTATATGGATGCTAAGTCAGCACATCTGGACAGATGCTTTGACTTCCTCCCTGTGCTCAGTAACTACCATAATGTGGTCTCCACAAAATGATGGTGTTTGTTTAAAGTAAATGAATATTCATTAGTACTGACCGTGAATGTGGGAGAGGGAAAGGGCATAAGCTCTAAGAAGGCTTCTCTGAGAGAAGACTCCCCTACTCCTTGTAGCCAAGCAAAAATTGCTTTATATGATGACACTGTGTGTGTCAAGAAGTCCTGCTCTTGTACACAAGATCCTGCATGCTAAAGGAGTGGGAAGAACAATCGTAAGTACATTTTATTTCCAGAGAGCTTTAAGGTAAATGTTTGCAAAGCTTTGGGGTTTCTGGTTATTTGTCTTCCCATTTGGTTTTTCCATTTCCTGTGTTTTATTATGCCACGCGTGGAATCCTGAGATGTCTACCATCAGGCTTTCAGTAAGGAACAATAAGCTTGATGAAGTGTGAGTGAGGTGCAGGAAACTTCCAGGAATGAACCCAGAGGTACTTTGTTGTGAAAATAGAAGTGTTTGCATGTGTATCTTAAGTAATTTGGTACTTTACTTGATTTGCAAATCAGGAGATCAAGGATTACAATTTGGTAAGTAAATATGCATACACAAAATTATACTAGAACTGTAACAGTGCATCCCCGAGAAACAGATTTACTATTTTGCTTGCATATTTCTTGATCCTGTAACTGTGCAGATTTTTTAACAGGGATGGGGAGGACACCTGGCTGTATTCTGCTAGTTGCTGCATGAGTTGACCCGTGTTTTTTATTAGTGTGTTTCAAGAGCACATATACTTAAAATTCATGTTTTGAAATACTTACGTTAATGCAACACAAGCCAATACGCAGTAGTGATGTTATCAACAGCTGTGAAACTAGACACCAACTGGGAAAGGGAGACCACAGGAACCTTTATCTGTAGCCCGTGTGTCTTTGCAACGCAGTTCCCTTCAACTTATTAGCTGACAATTAAGAGATGAAGTTTAGGACATCTGAGCTTTCACAGAATTTTGAAATACTACTATAATAGACCACTACTGTGGAATGATTTTAATCTTAATGCACTTTTCATAAATACAAGCATTACACAGAAGCTTTGTGTTATGACCAGCATTCTGTGAAATGGCTCTGATCTATGAACAAGTCAAAATCCAAAAGAAAAACCATTTTCACTTAATTTGGGAAACGTGGATGTACGTGTGTGTGTTTTGAAGGGTTAAGGGCTATGCAGAGAGGAGTTTTGTTGCTTTTCAAGTTCACAGAATCTCATCAAAGCTTATTTTTAAACAGAAGATGAATATACTTGAGAATACTTAGATAATGGGGGTAAGAAATCCTTAAGCACTCCTGTACCAAGGGTTTTTTTTTTTTTAATATACTTATAATCAAGCAACCAAAGTGTTCTTTAGGGGCTTAAAAAAAGAACAACAAAGCATTTGGACATTTTTTTGACTGCTGTGTACCAATATCCCCCTGTTGCATTTGTTAACAGTTCAAATATGTGTGGTTTGGAATCAGAATAATATAGTGTTCCAAACCGAAGCTGTTGGCTTAGGGTGAGTATTCTGCATTCTGGGCCACGCAGACTCTTCCAAACGAAGGATACAAGAACAGCAGTGCGTAATGAAAATAAGTTTATGGCATTAACTCATCTCAAGTGTAGTTCTGAACAGCTTAACGATGCAAGTCAATAAACATGGCAACAGCCCCCTGAGCCTATTTGGAGACTTTCTCAACTAATGTACTGCAGTGACTATATTCTCAAGAGTTTCATGTTTTGAAGATAAAATTAAATATTGCTCACCTAGTGCTGAACCAGGACCCTGCTGTGCACGAGTCAAACTCGGTCCTTGGACCTGGTCCAGACGTGATTCCGAGGGTCGTCGCACTAGTGCCGATGACAAGACTGGCAAAGCAGACATTGCCCTTCCCAGGATTTACCTAGAAGGCAGGGAGTATGTGTATCAACTAGCACTCATTGCATTGCATAGATCTGGAGGTGTTGTTTTATTGGTCTAACCTGTAAATGACTTGGACAGTGTGATTTCTTTCATATCCTTTTTTTTTCCCGCTCTCTTCCCCTGTCCACCATGAAGAAACAGACTTTTATTATGAACAGCTCTCCCAAATGATGTTTCCTTTGTGTGTCCCTCTTGCTCCTTGGCACCCTGTTAGATGGCTGCAGACACTTGCTTTTCCTCAGGTCGCGCCACCTCCCATGTCAGTCACCACCACGCTTGCTATTATGGGTGTGCATTTTCTGTCACTAGTTCACGCAGATTCTCATCACTTTTGTTGCACTGCTTTGAAATCCCCCAGCCTGTAAGTTCCCATCAGCATTGGACACTCACCTCCCTGTTCCGTGACAAGTTCTGGTCTTCGAGTCATCCAGAACTGTCCTGGCTGGCTTTCCTGCCATATCACATTGCAAACTGATATCCAGCTTTCTGCTTACTATTCTCCCCTAAGACTTCTGTAGTTGTAATTTTGTTTTATTCCTTTGCAAAGATCTTCTTGTCATTTAATATTTGTGTTCTGGATTATTTTTCCCAAGATGAACTAGGTTGCAATTTTTTAGGTTGAATCCCATTTCATTTCCTGCCATATTTCTAACCTCTGCAGGTTCTTTAGGGCTTCAGTGTCCTCACTGGAGTTTTAAATGCCTCTTAGTTATTGTCCTCTGCAAATAGAATTTTATATGCTACTTTGACCTGATCCTTAAAGTAAAGTAAGTCTCCTTTTGTGCCCACACATCTTGCAGCACTTCAGTGTAGATGTGTTTCCCTGTTTCACTGATCATAGTGTTATCAGTCCTATCTGCCTTCTGCTCCATTTTAATTTATATTTGGTGACTCTCTGTAGTTCTGCTGGAGGTTCAGTTCCTCACATGTTTGTTTGTGCGTGTTCATAATGACTGTAGATTCTTCTTGTGGTGGAAGTTGCTTATCAAACCACAGGGCCTGTGTCTCTGCAGTATGGGTACTTTTATCTCAAAACCTTAAGCTGAATTTTCTCAGAAAATGCACCTCTTAGCTCTGCTATTAGCTAGAAACAGACAGTAATCCAGCATCCAAGACCTAAACAAAGACTCTCAAGAGTGACTGGAAAACAGTTATCTATTCCTTCTATTCCCTTTATACATTTAAAGAAGGTTTCTTACTGCTATGAGACACTTAGAGTGTGTAATTGTGGTTGCAGTTTTTCCTTTTTTCAGCTTTCCAGAAGAATGAATTGTTTCTTCCCCTTATTCAGAATTATTTTCCAAAAGGATGACTCAGATAAGAAACAGTATAGTCTTTCCTAGACAGCAGTCCCCAGAAAACAGAAAAGTCTTGCGTGCTATCCCTGTCCAAACTTATGTGACCAGGACAGATGTTGTACTGAAGATCTGGGAATGAATCAGTAAATATTCCAGGTCATATTTTTGCTATGTTCCTGTAAAGCTAAAAGGTGACAATTACATACATGTAGTTTTTGCAGCTCTGTCTTAGAGGTCAACTGATACTTTCTTAAATGTCAAGGATTGCCTGGTAGAGGTGCAGGACTCCATAGTCCTCCATGGATATGATGACTCTTCCTGAGGGCATCTCAGTTCTTGACAGTGGTGGGAATTTTCAGATGTCAGTAATAATTATTTGCCAATAAGCGTCGTCCTTTTGGGATTTCCTTGCATATTCCCTCCTCCTGTCAAATTCCTCTTAGGGCCCTATGCAAGGAACTTGAACAGCAGAGGCATCTGCCCAAACCAGGGTAGCTGGAGCGCAGCTCTGTGTTTCACCCTGTTTTGGAAGCTGCATGTTCTCAAGCAATGACTAATCCTTGAAAGTCAATCTTAAGTTGTAAGACTGGCTATTTCAAAAAATACACGTATCGTTTGTAGACCAATAAATAATTTATTTTGCATTTTATTCTATCTGAGATCCAGAAAGAGACGAGAGACAAATTTGTGTGACAGAGAAATACACCGGCTGCAATATTGTAACCAGAAAGAAGCAAGGGAAAAAAAACCTTTTTCTCAGTCTTCCCCACTTCCCCTCCCCGAGTCGACACACTGACATCTCACAATTTGTTCCCTTTGCCATCCCCCTCTAGGACAAAGAGCTGAAGAATAATTACTTGGGAGCATAGCCTGTTTTTCACAATAAAGCAGAATTAGCTATGCATGATTGAAGGAAGTAGGCCTGATGCATGCAGTTTTCCTGATTCTGCAATGCACAGGATATAGCTCAAAAAAAAGGAAAAAAGACAAAAAACACCTCAAGTTGCTTCATACTGTTTTATTTGTAAGGTCTATAATCCTGCACTCACGTTTCATTCTGTGAAAACACTGTTCACTGCTTATCACCCAGCAGAACTCCAGGTAAATGGGAGAATCCAAACTCTGCTCTGACACCTCTCCCTCTCCCCTCTTAGAGGAAGAAAATGGACTTAGATTGGTCCATATGCCAAGCTAATACCTCTTTATGTGTTTTTTTCACTGTAGTATTGGTGTTTAATTTGACATTTGAGGGCAGAAGGATACTGATTGAGCACAGGCTGTTGGGTAAGGGGCCGAAATGGCTGAGCACACCGGAACGGAATCTGGTGAGGGCAGGACAGATGAGTGGAAAGGGGAAATATTAAATAACTGAATAGTGCTGAGTAGTTACTAGAGCATAAAATGTGCAGTTACCTTCTTCTTGAGATGTCCATTCATGGTGATCAGCAAATAGTTTTGAAAAGATGAACATAGTTCTTGCTGTGATATTCCCTGCAAAAGGCAACATTTACTAGTGGCTTGAGAAGCTGCAGCTAGAGACAAGTGCTTTACACTAAATTTCCGTAGTTTGGCTATTTTTTTTAGTCCTCCTCATTTAGAAAGCTCTCAACTAAGTGATGTTGCTCTTTCAGTGCATTTTATGTCACAGTTGTTTTGGTTCTAAATAACTAGACAAAGCTGTAGATTTAACCAGTCTGCAAGGGTGCAAATCATTTGCAAGGGTATCTCCCAGAATGGTACTGGAGGGGGCCTGAAAACCCAGATTCATCTGCTAGCAACAGCAGAGCAAACTAAAAAGTCAGTGAGGATCAGGCAATGCAGTATTCACAATTTCTATTCACAAATCTAGCTGCTTAGAATTAGGTGGGTTCAGTGAAAAACGTGTATGCACCAGAAAGGAACAAAAGTGTTATTCAAAACAGCCGTCTCTGCTGGAATGTACCAGGACAAATCATCAGGCTGCATTAAACCACTCAGACTTGATTCCCATTGCTGAAAACATGTAATGCACATTCTGAGGGGGTGGGTTTCAATCTATAAAAATTAATAGAAAAGATGAAACTAGTGTTAATATTGCATGTATTTACTTCAAGCCCAAAAGCTATGGATTGCTCAGCAATGCAGTGGCGTTATGACCTCATGTCCAGAAACATCTGTCTGTTGTGCCACCTCTAGGAAGTAATTACTTCTTGGAAGTCATTTTTACTAGTCCTCCTTGCACTAAGTGGTGAGAGTAAAAGCACGTTATGAGTATTCAAGAGCAAGTATAGCAAGTACATGGATATCTTCTGGGATAGATAAGGAGCAAGTGTGTATGTGAAGCACTCCCTACAAACAGCTATCTCCATGTCATGATGCTACCCTGGTTCCTGTGACTTCCCCTGCACTTCCCTGTTTCTGCTGCATGTTTGGCACACACATGTACTTCTCATGTACGAAATGAGGCCTTGTGCTGGGTTTGCAGGGGTGCTTGTTTGTGTGTTACAAGGATTACTTCATGCACCTTTGAAATGGTAGAACTGTTCAAACATGCTGACGAACAGGTGTAAACAGGTAATGCTGAAGATTCTGTCTTCAAATTAAAAGATGTGGCACTGCCTTATAGCTACTATTCCTTTTATGCAGCATGACAAGCCAGATGAGTTTATGTTCATATTTACCATCGAAATTACAGGCTTACTTGAAAGCAGTTGACCTTTTGGCCAGGAATGTGCTAATGTGCTGCACACCCCGATTACCTGTTACCAGCCACAGTTTTTCCCTTTGTCGCTAACGGCCGGTTTTTACGCTCAGTCCCGGTCGCTGGATATGGGAGCCCGGGGCCTGCTGGGATGGGGTTTTACACTTGTGCTGTCCTTTTGCCCTTCCACTGAACTCTTTTCATTTCAGTCATGAGCAAACAGTCAGTGCCTGAACTAACAACCCTGCAATCCTCCAAAGCACGCCTCGCTTACAGTACCAAACAAAGGGAGGCCCGCGTGGGCTGGCCCAAGCCAAGGAATGCAGCTTCGGGGTTCTGCTCCATAAATTTAACCAGCACGACAAAAAGGAGATAATATGAGCTTTCGTGATGATCTGAAAGGGGGAGGTTTGTGTTCCATTGATTGCGGTCTGGCCTATTGCCAGGCCCCAAGCCTGACCGACAGTTGAACCATATCGTTAAGGCGTGTAATACAGCTCAAGTCTTGTACAGCAGCCAATGAGTACATATCCAGAGGGCAAAAGTTTATAAAGAGTTGAGGCTGTCCTGTTTAACCCTCTCACACTGCATGTAATATATACTGCTGCCATTCAGAAATAGTCACGTTGCTATTAAAAATGTAAACCTTCAACTTTTTTTCACTTGGAAAAAATACATGTGTGTCTGATTTCTAATGTGCAACAGATTTATAAAGTGATCTGAGAAAAATATGCAAAACTGATCCTTTAAAAAAAAAAAACAGACCCACAGCTCTGTTCCAATGCTATTTTATCCATAGTTACTTACTTTTCTGCTCAGAGAGATGTTCTGGGTTGTTGAACAAGCTTTTTCATACAAATGGAGCTATTTATTGCCTTGATGTCACCTCATTATGTATGTGGCCAGTATTTTTATGGATAATTTTTTCACCTGATGTTGCTGTTAACATGTGGAAAGCTCTTTATCAGTTTTGCACGTACAGCCAGGTGATTTAACTTTCTTGTAACTCTTAACTTTAAAAATCACCTTTCTCCTTCTGTTAAGTTTGTGGTCGAGGGCTTTGCTGTGCTTCTTGCAGCACTGCTGGTACTGCAGGAAACAGGAACTCGGTCACCATGGTCCGTTTCACTAGCCCTTCATGCAGACCCAGCAGTTAGTACTGTTGTCCTGGATAGGAGCCAGTGGTTGCTTTCTGAGAAAGGATCTTCTTTCCCAGGAAGGTAGAAGCGTAACATGAAAACACTCCCGTTAAATTCAAATGCAGATGACCATGTTTGCTGTTACTACAAATGGCCACTGCTTAGCCAGTGCTGATGGGTTGTTGGTGGGACCATGCATGAGCACAGACGTAAGAGTAGGTGGAACCGTGCTGCCCAGCCTCGGGATACAGCAGCTTGAGTGAATACTGAAGTTACCCAGGCTATAAAGACAAGTTCAGCTGTTATTGTTGAAATAGATGTTTGCAAGTAATCCCTGCTAAGAACTGTGTCTTTTAAGTTGAATCAAAAGGTGAGTGAGAGCATTTTTGAACACATTTGTAAGGCAGGAAATTCTAACATGACAGTTCTAGTAACATCACTCTCTAATCAAAGCGAGAGCTTGGGGAAAAACTGGAAACCGAGACGGCAGTGTTACATTTTGTGCACTTCTTCAACTTAATGATGCTGAAGTACTTGAAAAACTGCTGCAGAGCAGTGAGAGGTGGAGTGAGTGGGAAAGGTTAACATCGGGTAATGCACAGTGAGACTGAGGTGAGTGGCACGCAGCTGGCTGGTATGCAGACATGTGCGGAAGCTCATTCAGATACCAATTTTAATATGGATGTCATAAGAACATTCAGCTGGGTGAGTGAGTACACCTGCTGCTCTCCTGTTTTTAAAGCAGGGACACACGATGCTGTAGTTTTAAGAAAGCAAAGTTCACACTTCCTTTTGAACTTAAAGTGTGAGGAGATGTAATACAGTCGTAAGTGCAATGAATAGTACTCGTTTTGGTTTGATCTTGTAGAGAAAAGAAACGGGGGAGGGAGGTAACTACATCTCCAGGAAGCTTGCAGGAACAGCCTACATGATAAAGCTGCTTCTTCAGCATGCTGTAGTTCTTAAAGAGCATACTGGGTCAGCTAAAGGTCTTCCGCATCTGAGCTGGTAGATCCCTCAGAAGAGGAGGGATTTGACTGTAAGTGGGAGGTTTTAGCCCTAGGCACCACTTGTTTCCATGTTTCTGCCCGAAACTAGCGTTTTGGGAGCGCTCGTAACAAGTACAATATATTCTATGCGTTTGCTGGAATAAACAGTGTATATGAGCTTCCTCAGATATGCAGTCAGCAGGGAGCTGTCTGGCTCATGATTTTACACATTTTTGCAGCTAACTCAGATATTCTAATGCCAAATCCAACACTTGGACGGACTGCACTGCATGTGTGTCTGTAACACACCTTAAAAGCATCTGTCTGAACTGATGAATGAATTCCATTCACTGTGCCAGTTCTCTGGGTTCACGTGGCAGGACTTCAATAAATTATCTTCCTGCACTTTCCCTGAGAACTGTATCTTCAAGACCCAGTACTGCAAAGGAGGCAACTGTATTTACTCTTTACACCATAGCATTACCATCTACCAGTAGTCAAAATGCAAGTTACAAAACACACAGGTTTCTGCAGGTTCTCAGAAACAGGGCAGAAATCATTTAATGTTCATCCTCCCAGATGCAAAAAACGGCACACAGTAAA
>NW_010583742.1:72198-86338 GCF_000705375.1 Tinamus guttatus | reverse complement strand
TCCTGCTGATCTCAGAAATTCACCATATGAAACTGAGTAGGAAGCAACTTCAACAAGGTGAAAATTAATGGAAATAGATTTCTATTATTTTGCAGAAGTGTGACAAGAAATACAGACTGTATCAGAAATTACCTATTTGTTTTCACCTGTTGTCCTTAAGTGCTGTGATACAACTGCATCATCTGTAGCCTGTGTTGCTACTTGACCTTGGAGGTCATTTTTTAAGGGTGTACATCATCATTCGTTTGATTCTAGCACACTTCAGTCTGCTCCACTCACTGCATCCTCCCATTAATTGCTTAGAAGACAGGGAAGGACTGATTGCATTTTGCATTTTATGGAAATGAGAGGCTCAGTATGATGCCACTTAGTAAAGACTGCAGGTGGAATTCAGTCTTAAACAAATGTGACAAGCATTTTAGTCTTTCCATTTCCTGTAACAGAAGATGTAACTCGTTCCTCCATTGATCAGATCTGGTCTCGTCTTAGTGTTTGAAATGCACTAAATCCTCCCTAGATAAAGTACTTCCTACATTATGAAGCAGTCATTTTCCAAAGCCAAGTATGTAACAGACTGAATATTATTTCTTCAAAATACCAGCCGCAATTGAACTTTATCCTAGGTTTCTTACCTGTCCATTTTCCTTTGACTGAACTCAGTTTGTTTTGTATTTATTTCAAGGGAGCAGAAAAAAAAAATCCAAGCACAAAGTCAGTATGCCAAGTTACAGCTTGGAGCAGGCTCTTACAGATAAATTTTATGCAAACCTGAAAAAAGCTCAAATTCTTTCAGACTTTCTATACCAGAACTAGTTAGTTGCTGCTCTAAACGGGTTAGAATGACAAGTTTGTTTTGTATTTATTTCAAGGGAGGGGAAAAAAAAATCCAGGCAGAAAGTCAGTATGCCAAGTTACAGCTTGGAGCAGGCTCTTACAGATAAATTTTATGCCAACCTGAAAAAACAGGTTTTTACGGTAGCTCAAATTCTTTCAGGCTTTCTATACCAGAACTAGTTAGTTGCTGCTCTAAACGGGTTAGAATGACAAGGCTGTTGAACTGGTGAACACACCACGTTGATGATAGTAGCTGGAAGTTCGGGCAGGAGGAAGCGGATCTTGTTATCGTGTGTGTGTGTCTGCCCTGTGGCTAGGGAGAGCTCTTTGGAGGGCTGGGGTGGCTAATTTGCACACCATTATTTGTCACCTAGACTGGACTCTGTGGTTTTGGTGACAGTCGGTCAAGACAACAGTCATAGTGGCTGTGATGAGCCTCTTTTCATTAAGTGCTGTTTTCAGAATGTCACAAATGCTTCCTGCACTTAACACCTATTGCCTGTGCTCGTTTTGGGGTGTCCTCTCTCTTCCAATTATGGATTTATGGATGAAAATCTGTATGTAATTTATGCCTTCTGTCATGCCAAAGCAGTGTGTTCTGAAATCTGGAGGTCTCGAGAAGGAATAATGCAGGCTGCACTGAAAGTCCAGTAACAGGCCAGCAGAAGTATGTAAATACTACTAAATCGGGGGCGGGGGGAGGCGGGGTGGGTTTTTTTGTTTGTTTTTTTCCAAATTTGCCTCTTCAGGGATGTTGTAAGGGGTCTGTGGAATCACTTTTAAGTCATAATGTTTTTTTGGGGGGCGGGGGCTGTGCTAATAGGCTATGAGTGTCTGAAAACTAACAAAGGGTCAATCCAAATATTTCTGACTTAGAATAGAAAAAAAAATCTTTAAAACCTGATGTGTAAAAGCCATGGAAGCTCATTATATGCATTCAAGAGCTTTTTTCTAAGCTGGTAAATAATTATCACCAGTACCTGAAACCTTCCTTGCCTTACTGGGGCAGCGATCGGCTTGATCACACAGCTTTCAACCTAAAGCTGGCCAGCATGAATTCCACGACCTGTTAAGCAAAAGCCAGCCAATTAACACTGTTACAGTAATGTAAGCATTGCAGTTTTTAATGTGCATATGGCCCGCTGAAATAGGATTCTCCAGTGTTCAGCTTTGTCTCAAGGGTGAAGAACGCTCCTGTGTGCTGCAGCCGCCTGACACCATTTCCAATCTCTTTGTGTCCCCATTCAGCAGCGCTCTTCCCTGCTGCGACTAGTAGACACGAGGGCATTTCTGCCTTGTGTTGCCTTTGTGTGCTTATTAAAAAAGAATCAGCAAATCTGTTGAGTGCATGTGTAATGTAACACAGATGTGGGCACACCGCCGTTCATTCTGCTTTGCAAATTTTCAGCTTTTTGCATTTCATCAGTGTTGCTTATTATTTACAGAATGTAACTTGAGACAGTAGAACAAATTTGTAGATTAAAGGAAAAAAAAATCTAGTAGTGTGGAATGTCGTTAGCTATCCAGACCAAACAGACTAGTTTGCCAAGGGCTGATGGACTGGGAGGATCAATGCAATTCCTGCTATCACTAGTGGCACTTTGCTGAAAAGCAGCTGACCTTGTTATCGCCAAGATGAAAATTATCTTTTTCTCACCAAGATGAATGTTTTAGCACACAGGAGTGATGGCGATAGTAAGCACCGTATTAACTAATGTGGTTTAAAAAAAAAATCACAAATTGCCAATTTTGTGAGAAATCCACCATAGTGCCCAGTACTGTTGTGTGGTCTCTCTGACCTGCTTCTATGCCACACATTAGAAGCCAGTCAGTGTTCTCTCATGTCCTGGTTACCACAAAATAGGTCTGATTAAAAGCCTATTTTGTTTCTTTTTTCTTTTTTAAAAGTAGTCTTGCTTCAGATGCCTCTTCTCATGGTGCTGCAGATTAGATAGTGCAGTCGGTTATCTGAAAGATTATTAATACAAAAACCATTATGCTGTGTTGTTGCTCATTCCAGCTGAATGGGTGAACGCTCCATTATCTACCTTTCCTGAATGCACAGTAAAAAAGTGTTCAAAGGACAGGCTAATGACTGGCCTGTAGCTACTGCAGCTAGTTAGAAACTGTCCACGAAGCTTCAGTTGCTCTTTCAACTTGTTGATACAACCTCCAGGTGCTCGGAGCTAAGTGAGATTTTACAGTTATGCTGTTTTTGAAAGTGAAGGAAGTAGGACAGTATAATGCAGTATAATTCATCTGTAACCCTTCACATTTCCTGAAGCCAAATGCTTGTGGTTGTTATTTATTAAGGAGTTAAATGAAAATCTCTTGGCAACAACCTGAGGGTGAAAATGGGGCAGGGGGTGGAAAGCTTGTCCCATCTTGATGTTCAAAAGAACAGTTTAATTTGTAAAGCTCTTAAAAGGTAATGAAGAGAAGAACAACAGGTTTACTGCAGGAGGAACAGGTAACTTTGTGAACAGCTTTTGCTTACAGGTATGCTCCCTAAAAACAAAGGAGAGAAAGAGAGTCTCTTCTGTGTAAGAATTAACACAACTGCCCCCCCTTTTAACGAGGTGTCCAAACACACTGGCTTTGAACTACTTTGTTAAAGAAAACTACATGCTGGTTTTGAGATCATGATTCCATTAATATGCTGCAGCAGACGTAAGTGTATTTCTGCTGAAATACCCAAAATACGATGTGGTTGTTCTGTGGTCATGAAAGGCACAAGATGCTTAATCTGAGAAATGTTATAGTGCACAGACAGGGCTTGATATTCTGTAGTGTTCGACAGCACAAAGTTCTGGTTAAGCAATGGGGTGTGTGTGTATGTACACATATATCTAAAAGCTGGAAAGTAGCAAAATGAGCTTTTGCCAGCTCGGAATTTTATACGGTCATGTATTTTTTGTTTCATTGTTTTGATCTCACAGTAGATAATATTAAAAGCTGTAAGAAAAACTGCCAATAGAGGTACAACTGAAAATCTGACAGATTATATTTTACTGGCAATATTAACTGATTGTTTGTTATGGCTCTTTGCTCTCCTGCTGTTTCGCATTCTTTTATTTGGAGAATTTCCATATATTTCTCATATACGAAGGGACTTTCAGTATAACCATAGCTCGGCTGAAGTGCAGTCACTGAAGTCAGCAGCTGTCTGTCTCTCCTCAGTTTCTTTCCAAAAGGATCAGGGCTAAGTGCTTCTTCCAAGCCACTGTACATTTATTTAAACCAGGTCAGTGACATAATCTAAAGCACAAACTCACTGGATAGTCACAATATACGATCCCTGTAAATTGGTTGAGGTTTTAGTCTGCTGGGTTGTAGCAGCTTTGTATTATCAAAGCCAGTATCTTTGGTGGCTGTACCTTGTTTGCAAAATACGAAACAGATCAATGATAGACGCACTAAATTCAGTCACTCATTAAGAACAAAATGCAGACAAATTTAAATCATGAACAACATTTAAAATACTTTCTTCAAACAACATTAACTGTAGCCAAGACAGAAAGGGGCAAAGAAAAGGTCTGTCATGATTAGAAGACAGGGATGTCAAAGACCCAGAGGAAAACAGATTTTAAAGGGGTACATTTGTAGCAAGTCTCACACAGGATTGCCGAGAGGGAAAGGTACCACAGATACAAGACTCCAGAGAAAACATCTGCAGAAGGCAAAGCTTGCAAGGCGAGTGCTCCAGCGTGCTACTGCCAAGCAGCTTAAAAAGCAAACGCGTTGTTACAGAGGATTCGTTCCCCCATCTTCTGATCAAAAAAGGATAAAAGCAAGTTCACTGTTCAGGGTCTTTACCAAGCACCAAGGCAGGAAGCAGAGCATGCTAACCAGAAGTGCTGCATTTGGTTGGAAAAAAATAACAATAGCAATAGCCTGAAATAGATTAATAAATTAATTAATAAATAAATGAAAAAAAAACAAAAAACAACAACAACAAAAACACTACAGTCCCAGAGTGATGCTGTTGGGAAAGGGCAGAGAATAAAGCAGGGCTAGGCAGCCTGTAACACAATTCTTCAGGGGTAGGGCGTTCCAAGGCTTAAAGGAATTTGGAATATTGTTTTTTAACAAAATACTGCTAAGGGAGGAACCTAGCCTGCAGTTCTTTAGCACTATGGCCAGTATCAAGCTCTCTTAAGCCATGTGTGTGTTGGGCTTTTGGGGGCTGTGTTTTGTTCACATTTTTATGTACACTCAAGAAAAATAATGTACGCTAAACCTGCTATGGCTGCTCTTACTGTGGATTTGATTTTCATCTCTCTTCTCATTTGAAATATGACTGAGCTCTCCTATTACCACAGCCCTTAATTCTTGACCTAATGACACGCTGTCCATCAATGTGGGCTTTATCTAGGTCAGTGCTTTCCACTTTCTGTAGAAAACTGAAAAGAAACAGTCAAATCAGCAGAACTCTATTAATACCTATATGTGAAAACCTGTAGAGTACTGAGTTTAGATTGCTCTTTCATGTCTATTTACCCTACTTCCTCCTAACTGGAATAAAACTGAGAAATGCTTCTTTGAAATGCAAAACTGTATGAACTGACACCATGTCTTCCTATTACAGATGCCATATGCAGTATTAATGAAGACCTTGGATTTTGAATAAATACAACTTTATGTCCTGATGGGTTCAAGTGGAAGGAAAAGCACTGCTGTTGCAATTTGTAATTTTTTTCATCTATCTTGTATGTAGAACCCAAGCTGAGAGGGTGCGCAAGCCGCGCTGCTGTAGAGGCCCTCAAGGACTCTTGCCCCGCTACTCAGAAAGTCAAGCGGAAGGACAGGAACAGCTGTTCAAACTGACCGACAACATCCAAGATGAGTTGTAAGTACCGACTTACACAGTTGCTGAGTAGCTGTCATGTCATTTTTGTCTTTGGGAAAGCGAGGCCGAATTATATCACTCACACACACATTTCCTCTTGATGCTGATGAGCAGCACAGCACAAACACCTGATGACTCTACCATCGTTCATCCCCGACTGTACACAACAAACACTGCTGCAACAGGATTCCCGTATTGCGCTTGTGCTGTCTGTGGAAGGCAGAGCTTTGGTTTCTGACACCTGTATAAGCCCGGCCCCACTCTTATCTTTGCAGAAGAGAAAATCTCAGCCCATTTAACATCTTAGTCTGTCTTTCTGTTATGGTGCTGTGATAAAACAAGTACCTGTTGATAAGGCTCATAGTCGCTTTCACCACACTGATGTACAGACCCAAACCAGCGTCTCTTCAGTTAGCTGTCTCTGCTGGCTGCTGTTTCTCACAGCTGATGGCCTAAATTACTGCTCTGTGGGAGCAGTACATGTGTTTCTCACAGCTGATGGCCTAAATTAGTAGCTGCTCTGTGGGAGCAGTACATTAAATGATCGTTAATTTGTGCACTTTGAAGCGGCCCTGGTTGAATTGTGAGAGAAACTAACTTCAGCCTGTGGTCCATGATATTCATGAGTTCAAGGTGTTCACACTTGGATTGACACAACTGGCAAATACACTGAACCTCTTTGGAGGGCAGGAGAGGCTCAGAAGAGCCGGTACTGAATAACCCGAATGGGTCACATGTGCAAAACTGAGGGAGCACCTATGCTTGAATGCCTTGATTATTTGTGCACGAAACCAAATGAAAACAGCATGTAAGCAATCAGCTTAAAGGGTATCAAAAGCTGTGTATGGAATTAATGCCCAGGACAGTATCTGTATGTTTCTATAGGATATGTGAGTTTGCTGGACTAAGTTTTAAGGTGTAATTCATTACTTAACACTGGTGTGTCTGCACCACTGTTACCTGAAGAGTTTTTTTCAGTGGAGAGGGTAGAATGCTGTTTTCCTGGATTTGTTATTGGTCAGAGCATCTTCCAAGGCAAAGCAGTTGAACTTGTTTCCAACAGATGGAGTGGGATGGTGAAGCCACCATAGGAGAGGGGCTGTACAAACTCAGCAGCGTATTTTAATTCCTCCAGTGCAAAAACCAGGCACTGAGAGCGTTTTGCCCCATACAGATGTTATCTTCAGCAGCCCCTAAGGAAGTCTGCAGTGTGGCACTTACCTGCACTCCCATGGCCTTGCACCTTTCCTGTCCTATTTTCACCTCATTTGACAGACTTTTTGCTGTCACATGAGCAGAGTTTGGCTCTAAGTGGGGAAATTGGAAACGGCCAATTCGTAACACAAATTTTAGCATCAGCTTTTCACAAGTTTACCCTGTAAGCCGATCTGGGGGCTCTTGTCATTGAAAGACACAGTGTTCATTTACTATGACTTGACCATTAGGAACATCACTCAACAAGAAAACAGTGATTCTTGTCACGGAAAATAAGTACAAAATTATGCGTCTGACTTTTATCTTAGTATCATAACCAAAAACACATTTAAAGACCTGATTATTTGCATATTTTCCTTCAGAGTTAAATCCATAAAAAGGGGTTTAATACCTTGCTCTACTGTTCTAACTAAATGTTTCCACATTTTTTTCCAGTTAGGCTCACTGTTTCACTTCTGGAAAATATTGTGTAATTACTTCCTGATGTTATTAAAAACCCACAAATTCTCCAGAGATCTGGTTGCTTCTGCTTTGTTCTACTGGATCATGTTTCATTTTCTTTTATTAATTTGAAATTTTTAATAGTATAAAAGTATGGATTTGTTAAAAAAAAAATTACATCTTAAAAGGTTAAATACGCATGCTGAGGACAAGGCACAGAGAAATAAGCGTTGGCAAGACAGAATGGGTAATGATGCATGACTCAAACTTAGAACAAAACGTAGAGCCTGTATACAAATTATCTAATGTTCTGGGCTTCACCATAAAATTGTTGTCTTCTGTTTCCATTTCTCAAAATACACACGACAGCAGTGACAACTTTGTGAGAAAAATCAGAGCCACAACCTGATCTTCTTAAAAAGAAACGAAAACCAACACTATAGGGCGATTTCCCTCTTTTTTCCACTGAACTTAGAGTAGCTTTTTGTGCTTTGCATCAATGATGAGGAAAGTCTTAAGACTGCAATACCACACATCAGAAAAGCAGCTTTTCTTCTGAGGGCATATACATAACCCTCTAAAATTTCCTGACTTTGTGCTGTGGCAATTACATAAAACAGTGATACTGTATTAGAAATTTATGAAAATCACCCTCTCTCAATTATTTTTTCTTGGTGTAAACCAGCGAGGTAGCCAGCACGCGAGCAGGCTGCCTCCGGTTCTGCTGTTAGTGGATGACTCTGACCTAACTCAAGGCCAAAATCTGCCGCGTTAGTTGGCCTGTCCTTGTGTACCTGTGTGCTCTAAGGCGAGGGACTGATCTGCAGGTCATAATGCTGTTTTAAAATTAAGGCTTTCCTATCTAAATTTTTGAACCCTGAAGGAAAACTGAGACAACTGCTTTTTTTCAAAAACTATGTTAACAATGTTTTCCACCCATTTTTTTAATGCTGAAATTTGTCTGTTTTCTTTTGCATAAAAACACACACTTCACTATCCTGTTCCTGCAGTTCAATTCCATATTATGCATTTTTATATGAAGTACAGCATAGGGAATTTTTAAGATCTGTGCTCTTCTCAGTACTTAAATGGAAGTGTTATTTGTTCTCTTGAATGTGTGTATGCCTTTGTCAAATTTATGGAAGCAAGAGCATTTGTAACATGACATCACTAGGAGGTACAGGGAAAATACATGTTCAGCGCAAAATAACATCTTTCCAAAAATGATTAATGTAAGATTACTGGAATTATTCTTTCATGCCACAAAAAGAAGCTAAGATCTGACCATCTGCACTGGTTTTCTTATAAAAATTCTGTTCTTTGCTAAGGGTTTGTTCAGATACAGCTCAGGGTCACTTGTGCATAGTGCTGTTTAAATGACAGAGCTGGCTGTAGTTCTGGAATTGTAACTCCTCCAGTGCTGGTACCTGGAGGACTGTTTTGCATAATCATTAGTGCAGCAGTGGAGAGATTGTAAAACCAGCGCTTCACAAAACAGCGCTACATTTGAACCACCTGAGATAGGGGAATCTTACTCTTACAGATAAATTTATACCCTTATGGTCTGTTGACGGAACAGGATTATTCCATTCAGCAGGCTTTTTTGAGGATAAACCCCTATCTAGTTCTAAGTTTCAGTAATTTAAAATGCCACAAGATTCTTTTTAGTAACAAATCAGAAGTGGGGAAGAAGTGTTTGTGTATAAAAATATGTATTTCACTTTTGCTTTTTTTATTGCTCTTTTTACGCTTTCACCTTTTTGGACATCGTAATTCTCAATCTCCTTAATTCAGCTTTTCTGCCTCCCCTATTCATCACTCAGACTATTCTCTCCAGGGAAATCTGCTTGCTGCTTAACCTTTCACCCACCATGTTAAGCAGCTAATTTCTCTTTTCTAGCTACTGATCCAGGCAACAAGTTAAACTTGTTCCTTGCTTTTACTGGGGAGGGAAGTACGTGGCAAAATGAAGCACAGTAGGTGTGTAATGTATTATAGATGGATTATGCTGTAGTCATAAATAGCTGCGTACTGTTCACATAATCAGCAATGGAACCAAAGTTACAATTCAACTGCAAAAGCAGGGCACTTGCAGCGTTCAAATGCAAGAAAATTACTCTTACTAAGCATTGTTAAAGGATGCTTTTATATGCCCTTTTATTGCCCAAAGCTAGAAGCTAGTCATTTAGTGATAATAGTTGATCTACAGTATGATTTCTTAACTGTGCGAGGAGGTCCTCATCAGCTCAATTTTTATAGCAGTTTTGAGTAAATACAAATGAACTGTACATATAATCCCCCCCCCCCTTTTTTTTTCCCAAACAAAACAGGTTAAGAAATGTGTTCCTTTTCTGTCTTTTTTTTCCCTTCTAGCTTCATAGCTGTGGAGAACATAGACAGCTACTGTGTTCTCATTTCATCTAAAGCTGTTTATTTCCTGAAGAGTGGAGACTACGCAGACCGCGAGGCCATCTTCCTGGAAGTCAAGTACGATGATCTCTACCACTGCCTTGTTTCCAAAGATCACGGCAAAGTGTACATACAGCTGACAAAGAAAGCTGTTAATACAAGCAGTGGTGTGGCAATGCCCGGCCCATCGCAACAAAAACCCATGGTAAGGATCCAGCCTCTGTGGTTTCGCTCACCCAGGGTTGTTTCCCCCACCCTGAATGCATGCACTATTCTAAAAGTGGTTGCAGTCATGAGTGTTTGGTTTCCTGTGCCGCGTAGCAATGAAAACTGTTTTCTTAACACTGTAACTAGCTGCTGCTAGAAAGGTTTAAGTGACAGAACAACTTGTTCCTTAAACTTGTAAGCAAGCTGAAAGAAAAATCTATCATCTTCTGAAGGCAGAAGTTAAAATAGGAAGAATATTTCTGTAGCTGAAAATGGCTTTTTAATTTTGCAATACATACACTGAACTTAAGTATTTTGCTTTATACTTACTATTTATACTTATAGCTTTCCATTTTCCTTGTATACATACCAATCTTTACCGCAGAATATCTAAGATTGAAAAGGCTCCTTACATCATGCATATAGAAGCTGATCAGAACTCAGTTTTTTGCTTTCTTACAGTAGTTGCTCAGGGGTCTGTTTTACAGACAAGTTTACAAGCTCACCCCTGACCCAAGTCAGTTTACATTCCAAACAGACGAGCTAGATGAAAGGTAGGAAAGGAAGCAAAGGAAGTAACTTCAAATATTGCGAGAAGTTTCTGCTGTCTTCTTAAAATACCTATAGTTACATGCATCACACACTTCTGTACTTCAGCCTCAGCACTGAATAGGAAAGAAAATGTCACCAAACATTGCTATTTGTTAGAGGAGACTTCAAGCATAGCCAATCTAATCCAATTCTTTCAATTTATGTGGTAATGAAAACTATATTCTGCTTTAGAAAAATAGTACTACATTAACAAAGGAAACTTGTCTCTTTGCAGGTCCATGTGAAATCTGAAGTTCTTGCAGTAAAACTATCTCAAGAAATAAACTATGCAAAAAGCCTTTATTATGAACAACAGCTTATGTTAAGACTCAGTGAAAATCAAGAGCAATTAGAGCTGGACTCCTGAAGTATCTTGTGAAGTACAAGTACCAGTCTGCAGGTGATAGTGTTCTGTAACTAGACAAAGTACAACACTGGAAGGAAATAAAGACAATTTTAGTAATGGAATTATTGTGAGAAAATAAGTGTGGTGGGCTGCTTTTTTTTAAAAAAAAAAAAAACATTAGTTATATAACAAAATATAGTTGAAATGCATCTGGTTCTGGGAGAATTCGTGTATTTTGCTAACCTGTATATATGTAAAACGGTGTTTGATGTAAATAAGGAAGTACAGACCACGGTGTTGGTATATATAGAAATCTGTTTATTATGTAAAGAAATCAAAGAAGCTATACTGAGTCCTATTGCACTAAATGTAACTATTCTTATTCATTCTCCTTTTCACAGTACAGGAATGTAGATAAAGGTTAAAAGAAAAAAAAAAAAAGAGGTCATTGCAGTTGTTTGTAGCTCTGTTCAACAATGATAAGGATGAACTTTTTTTTTGGTTGGTTGGTTGGTTTTCCAAATTAGTGGTACAGTTAATTGTATGTGTCCCTACTGTTCTACTGAAATTTCCTCCTCCTTTTTAATAAAAGAATTGTATCGTTTTTGTTAAAAATTGGGGTGAGGGCTCGCTAATTCAGTTTCATTTTCAAAGTATTAGAAAACAACCTGATGAGGTTCTAATTAAAGAACTCAAAACTTTGCAAAGTCTGCACAGCTGGAGGTTCCTGTTTCCAAGTTGTTTTGAGAACAGTTCAAGAGAACAACCTTGGAAATTGAAGTCTTTAACTCCAGTTTTTCCCTCTGTTCTGATCCAGTAAGTGCATCTAGTTGGCTGGTTGCTGTGGAAAGCTGCTAGCATTGGCTTGGACTGAAAAGGCCTTGGAAAAAAAATATACATCACTTGTCCTAATGAAAACCTTTTCAAAGTTAGGACTTTCTGAAATAATACAAATAATACACTTCAAATCCTATATCAAATCTCTATTTGTCTTTCAATTTTAACAAAGACAGAGATTGAGGAATGGGTGTGTGACACCTTTTTTCAAAAAAGCTAAGGAAACTAATGGAACTGTAGGGTTATATATATATATATGTAATGAACAGAGGGAATAGACGTGCAGATGAGTTTTTTTGCTCTTGTTACAATGTTTGTTCTCTGGTGATGGTTCTGCAACTCTGTTAAATGCCTGCATGCAAGATGGCATCTGCTCTGCAAGGCTGAAGCGTGAGCACACGATTTTCCCAAGATGGTTCAATATCTTTTGCAGATTTTGGGAAATGTCCTTGAAGTGTTATTTTGTAAACTTTTGACTCAAAATAAGAAGTCCACTACAGTTTTAGTGAGTTTTCCTTTTAATATCCTTTCATAAAGGCATATAAGAGTAAAGAGTATTTTTAAACTGAGGGCTAGGGTAAAACCATTTTTAACTCCTGTAACGTGAAAGGTAGAGGTTTTCTGTCTGCAGAGAAGATGTGATTATCGGTGGATGTGTGTATGGTCTGTGCCTGGAAATCAAAATCCATAAAGGTCCATTACACAAATGAAACTAATTTAATGCATCACTTTTGTATATTTCTTTGTATTTTTTTAAGTAAAATGTAGAATTCAATGATTGTACTGGCTCAACAGTGCTTTAACATGCCTGTCCTGTTGGACTCTGCCACTGAGGCTTGTTGCTACTCTGTCATGTAAAGTTCTTTCCTTATTGCCCTAAAAAGCTGGTAAGAAGATGGGAGGGAAAAACAACCCGTCAAAACGACCGGTCCCATCTGTGCTCAGGAGTTAGAGGGTAAGGGTTTGCATACTTACATTTTGCAGCAGTTGAATAAGCAAGAGCTGAGTTGAAAACACCTGGAAAAAGTTTGACACTACCCCCCCCCTTTGAGTTACCTGAATTTGGGGAGCCAGGGTAGATAGATCATGAATTAATTTATTTCTTGATTCCTTTTGGAAAAAGCTTAATCGGTTGATTGTGATAATGTCTAAATAAAACATAATCTAAACCTTGAAAGATCATAGCCCAGTGGAACACCAGGGCCATGGACTCTTAAGTGGCTCTTCAGGTATGTCATTACGGAGAACAGGATCGGTCCTAGCAATCAGGTACAATTTCTTGCCCAGACTCCTGTGTGTTCACACGACTCCACTCACACTGGAAAAGATCTGCTGTCTTGTTTAGCCTTCTAGAACAAACCGAGTTAGAACTCTGGTGGGTTTCCTTTGCAGCTCAAATGATGTTATTTGTTGCTCTAAGCCAACTATTTTTATATCATTTTTGAACTCTTTCTGGGAACTTCCTATTGTTATTGGCACTACTAACATTACTGAGTAAACAGAATCTGAAAGTCTCCAACTCCCCCTCAAATTCTTAAGAACTCAACAGAAGCTATAAGCAGACAAGACAATCTGATCATTCCACTTAGTGACTGATGTGAAGGTCTTCACATAGGGAGCATGAGGAAGGCAGTCCTCCTCAGCCTTAGTTCACTGAAGGGATGGGAAGACTCTAGCAACAGAAATGTAAGACTTGATATCAGAAACAAGGTGGTGGTGGAGATGGAGGAGGAAGAGTATTTACTAGGACCCCATAGGCCCTTGAGAAACCCCCATAAGGTCGCATAGGACCCCCGTAGAGCCCCCATAGGGCCTTCTCTAGCCCATAAAGACCCCCTAGGACCACTACAATCCCCTAGGACCCCACAGAGATCCTTTAGGACCCCAGAGATTCCCCCACAGGGCCCCACAGGATGCTTTAGGACCCCATAGAGACCCACTGTTAACCCACTAGGAAACCATAGGCCCCAGAGGGACCCAATAGGGACCCCATAAGCCCCCACTGGATGCCACAAAGACACCCCTGGGTCACAATAGGGCCCTCTGCAACCCCCTAAAAACCACACAGGACCCCTTAGTACCCCATAGCTCTGCATAGGACCTTCTAGGACACCAGAGAGACCACCTAGGACCTTCCATAACCCTACAGAGGACCCCTTAGGACCCTACAGGACCCCAAAGAACCACAGGGCCATAAAAGACCCTCTAGGAACCCCTAGGAAAGCCCATAGGATCCCCTAGCACCCCTCAGAGACCCTCTAGGACCCCCTAAAACCCTGTACAACCCACTAGGGACCCCACAAAGCGCCCCCCAAGATGGAAGAGGTCCCATAGAGACCCCCTTAGAAGCCCTATAGGCCGCACAGGACTCCACAGGGACCCCCCCACCACCACCACCACCATAGAGACCC
>NW_010583742.1:54442-65394 GCF_000705375.1 Tinamus guttatus | reverse complement strand
TGTCATCTGTTCCCTGTCCTCTCCAGCATGTAATTTCTTCCCAATTCTCTGTGACCAGAAATGACTGTCCTGGTTCTACACTGGAATGAATAGCCCCTCTGCAATTAGTGGTGTTAGCTGCAGTGCTTTTAAAACAGCAATTAGACCTATAACACTTTCTCAGCTCAAAACTCAAATCCCTTTCAATTGCTGCTCTCCTCCTGGCCATACTTTATGCTACAGCAAAAGACAGGGAGAGTGATGGTTGTGCTCTGAGTTGTACTCCACCTGTGCAGAACAGGGTGAGGAACAGGTTAGCTGGGTGAAAAGTTCACTGCAAGCTGAGCTGTCTGTTTCTCTTGCTTAATTTATCCACTATTTGGCTAACCTTGGTCTGAACCCAGCCCCCAAGACCCTTCTCCTCTCATCCCTCCCCAGCGGACTCATGACAGCCAAAGACACAGACACCATCCCCTACCCCTTCTCTCTGACCCTGCTGAATGGAGCAGGG
The DNA here is from genome assembly GCF_000705375.1 of Tinamus guttatus. The sequence goes on along the minus strand of NW_010583742.1, from coordinate 64,904 downwards.
GCTGGACACAGGGCCAAGCACAGAGCGAGAGACCTCGCACGTCAGACAGAATCATTATTTATGTACTGAACTCTGACAAGCCCTGCTCTCAGGAGCAGAAATAGAAGTTCTACAGTCAGCAACATTTGCCTGATGTTGTGTTCAAATACACCAGCTTTCCTGAGGCTGGATGGCACCCACCCCACCTCCTCTGCACCCTGTCACTCTTCCAAGAACGCATCACCCCCTAAGGATCTAGTAGCCTATAAAGGAAGCCTGATCCATTCTAGCAGGCTTTGCAGGGAGACTGTTGTGCAGTTGCTACCGTTTTTACCCATTCCTAAGATATTTTTTAGTCCAATATTTCCCTATGTCATTTCTACAAGCTCCAGAGCAATCCTCCAAGAAACACAGTGGAAATAGTTAAAATATCCCAAAAGACAGACGGAAACTGCAGCAACATAGGCAGTAACTGGGAAGACCCCAAATGGATTTCTCCCATTAAAAAAACCCCTTAAGTCAGTAAAGGAAAGGCTGGGCTAGGGAGCACTACAGCTGCTGCTCTTTGGGGAGGAGGAAAACAGGCTCCAAGTGCCTTTATGCAAGATGTAAGCTACTCATAATATGCACTACGGAAAGGTTTTGCTTGTCTTTGCAGATCGAACAGCTTCCAGTTAAATGATGGTGTCTACAACTTTATCACATGCCTTCCCCACCAAGTATACTCTAAAATCACTCCCACCAACCAAACGTGCCATGCTTGTACTGCTCTGCTGAGTAGCCAGTTCTCTCCTTTATACTTTATTTTGCATTTTGAGAAGCAACACATATCCACCTGTTGGATCCACCTCTGCCTCTGCGAGATGGAGAGCTGTTATGTAGACATTTCCAGCAGAGGTCACCACCAGCAGAGGTCACCACCAGCACAGGCCTTGGCGACGCCTGCTCATACCCGGGCACCGGATATGTTTTCAAAACCTCATCACGTCTGTTCTGAAAACCTGACAGTGGGTTGTGGATGAGGATCAAAGGCTCTGCTAACTGATCACAACGATTGCTGTAAACACTAAAACACTTCCCATCACATTTCACTCCCTGGTCAGACAGATGACGTTCTACGGCTTTGGTACAGCTTACCTGCTTTAGTCCCAGGAGAAACATTTTTATGGTGTCATGACCCAATCAGAACCAAGTCCATGTCCCACTGAAGCAAGAGGAGGAGGGAAAAGGCAGTCTGGCAACTTTACGGCAAGTGGAAAGTCCTTGTGGTCTAAGAATAATATTTAACTGGCTTCTTGGGATCATCAAATGACCTTGCCTTGACACAGGGCTTAACTTGCCTGGAAGCAACGGAGACCAGAGTGGTTCTGATGTGGTCACTAATTTGGTGACTCTGTGCATTGCAAAATTCATGGCAAATTCAGAGCAAAAGACCACTCTGCAACAAAAGAGTCCTTGTTGTTGAAGGAATCTTGGGCCCTTACCAAAAGAACAAGATCCAGCACCCCTCACCTAACCCCTGAACATGTTCAGGGCATATAAATTGTCAAGAAGAGCCAAGCAAGACGTTGAGGAAAATGTCAAATTTCAAAAGATTGCATAAGAAAAATGAGAGAATACACACCATTTTAGTCCCTGGAACCTTTAGTTCCATTTTAGTTTAACGGACAATTGTCTTAACTATCATACAAGCAGTTCTTTGTGCAAACTTTCAAAGTGTTTGTTACAGATGGTAACACTCTTCAGAAGTGCTGAAACCTGCTTACAGATAAGTCAAAAGAAAAGGGATCGGTAGAGCAGGTGTCAAGGACAATCAGTATAATCAGTTGCAGGGTTCCAGTGTCCCATGTCCCAGTTCTGTGCTCCTTGCATTCACCATAAAAAAAAAAAGGCAAAATTACTTCAAAGGGAATTATGCTAAATTGGGAAAATTAAAGGCAAAATTAATAGAACTGTATAATTTACAACTTACACTCCAAGAATCATCCATTAAAATACCCGATGCAGAGATTTTAATATTTTTAGCATATTTTTAGCCTTTTCCAACAAAGTCAGCAGTTGTTAATTATAAAGAAGATATTCCAAAAGCTCAACCACCACTCCAAGACAGCACCAGCCTTCACTTCACACTTCAGAAATGTCAACATACATGACAATGATCAACAGGTTGGGTTTTCTATGTATCCAATTTAAAGAATCCTGCTGTGTGTGGGGGGAAAAAAAGCGAATCCCCACCCCATGGCACAAGAATATAACGGGAACACAACTGGAAAGCCCAAATTTCAGCCCTTCTGAAGGTTTCTCTTGTTCAAGCAGACTCCACAGATCAGAGGAAGCCTCTTTCCCCTGAGATCACAGATACAGACCTTCATACACACAAATCCTCCACTTCCAGATACTTATAATTCACTGCATTTCCACTTGATCCCTCTGTCATGAGCACATATCTGGACTTAGCCAGCCAGCAGACCATTGTACCTACAAGAAGCAGACAGACTACACCAAGGTCTTCAGACATTAAGACCGATGTCTTAATGGAAGACATTCCATTCTACGAAACCTCCAACAAAAGGCACCTCTCCCTGAAGCCTTCAGGACATCCACCTGCTTTGTCTGAAGGCGACACCACATTTGGGGAATGGAGAGCAACAGGCAAAGTCATTCTGTAGCCACCAGCCTCACCTGTTGCTATCACAGGCCCATCAGGCACTGTGTGATACTGCTGGCGTTCCTTCCCCGGCTTATAACAAGGACATCACTCCCCAAGAGCAGAAGCTGCTTTTTACCTTCAGCTACATCTATTCACTGCTGTTTATACTCACTTCTGTTGCTGTCGGAGGGGCTCTTTTGCTTAAGGGCTGCTTTCCTCCCCTTGGCGTTTCCACACAACCCAGCTCATGGCCAAGCACATTGCCCAAGTCTCATTCTCATCATCCTTCTGCATCCACCCCAGGTTGAGCCGTGCTTGTACACGGGTGACCAAACTGCTCACAGCTTCCAGATTCGGTTTCAGCTGTGCACCATTCACTGCCATCGGAGCTTCACTACTTTGCAGTAGGTAAAGGGGGCCCCAGTCAGCCCCAGGAGCGCACTTCTTAGGTTTTTGCATGGCTGCAACACGCTGGAGACACTCACACTGCTCAGCCAGTGCATGCAACCCCGCTCCAAATTACCCTTTAATTTACAGCCCCATCTCTCGCCCTCCCTCACTGCGCTGCCTTGCGTTTTGCATGGCTGAGCTTCTTCCACTCACCTCGGCCAAGCTGTCTCCCACACTCTGCTTTTCTATTTTTTTTCCCTGCTAAATTCACGAACAAAAAGAAACCCACACGAAGTAGCTCTGTGCGAACTACCGCTGGCCGCCCACCCCACAAAATGGCCCCTGAGGCGGTGGGGCGGCGAAGAAACATCTTTTTTTCTTTCTTTCTTTCTTGCGTCCAGCTACCACTTCCCGGAAAAAAAATAATAAGGAAAATATATCTTTTAAAAAGTGCATTTTGCGCTCACTCACCTCGCAGCCCGCTGTGCCGCCACCCGCGTTGTCACAGCCTCTCTAGAAGGTTCTGCGCTCGCTGCCTCCTGCTGCGGCCGTTAAGGGCAGTTAACGGCCGTTAATGGGCGCCGAGTGCCCGTGCCCAGACGGAGCTGGGACGTGGTGGGGGACATCCCCTGAGGGCCCGATGGCCTCGTGAGCGGTGCCTCGACTGACCCATATGGCAGTTTTCTCCCCCAAAATGTACGCACGGCCCAAACACAAACATTCCAGCACCGCTGCTGGATGAGACGCGTGCCACGACACTTGAAAAATATGCGTTCCTGGGGTGTAGTGCTGGAGACGGAGGTATTTTGCTGGCAGAACAGCGAGGTGCCACAGCGTATTTTGACAGTGACCTCAGGCATCGACGGGAGACGGAGCCTGCCCGGGCCGGCGCTGCTGGCGAGAGGCGCTGCAGCCAAGACCAACCGTCCCGCAGGCCAACTTGCTACCTACCGAGCAACCAAAATATTAAAAATTGCCAACATGTGGAACCTATTAAGACATTTAGAAGGAATTCGCGTTCATTGTTTCACTTGAAATATAAAGGTTATAAAACTTAACGGCCGCATGACAAGGAAACTATATGAAACACTCGGAGATTTACAGAGCAACTGTTCGTCTCTTTAGGCATGTGGGCCCAAAATCGCTTTACAATCAACCGTGCAACCTGTGTTCTGAGCGTTGAGGTTTTCTGGCAGCTTTTTTTTTCTTCTTTCCTTTTTGACCTTGCAGACTGGTTTTCAGTTACCGCAGCAGCTCCAAAGTAAAACAGAAACACTGCTTGTATCTTCTTTCAAGTATTTATTTCTTTTTGTGCTGTTAACATCAAATAATGAAAGGAATTGTAAGGATTTGGGGAAGGAGGGGGTCTGGAGAAAAAGAATGAAAGCTGGAGAAAGGGGGGGAAAAAATTACCAGCACAATGCCTTAATTTCTCGCAGCATGTGCAGCGCAAATGAACAGTAAACACATACCACAGAAAATGCAAACAAAGGCTACGTTTGCTAAAAGCTCAAAAGAAAAAAGGAAAGAAAAAACACGGTGAGTGCTTCCAAGTGAACATTTCCGTGATTAAACCCTCTGCATTGCTAGGCCAAATTAGCACAGCGATCTCCTCCCTTCCCCCAGTGCTGCACCTCGGCAAGTAGCAGGGAGGAGCCAAAGACCAGGGCTTCGAGTCCGGCTTTATTCTTCTTTTTTTTTTCTTATTTTTTTCTTTCTTTTATTTTTGTTTTTTAAGGAATTGAAATGTTTCAATGATGGCATTAAGAGGAAGCCCTAATCTAATCTAAAGGGTCAAGCGCAAGCCTGAAAATCCGATTACGGATTTGCCATTGGGGTTTGTGCTGAGAAACGCGATTATGTAAGCAATGCCTCGCGGGCAAATACTGGGTTTTGCTGGGCTTGGCAAGCCCGGACCTTGGCACACGCCTCTGGGCCATATGCTGAGGATGTATTTCCTAGCCTGTTACCAGACAGAGGCTTGAGGAAGACCCTAAAGTTTATGCCATCATTGCAGTCACACGCTGTCTCACTCTGTAGCATCAGGCAAGTTTTTCTGTTATATCCATGCCCTATGGATGTGATAGGAACTGAAACGTGGTGCAAGGGCAAGGTTTGCAAAGCACCGTGTGTGTAAAAAAAAGGAACTTGCAGCTTTGCTATAGGACTTTCAATTTTAGACTCAAAAACCACAACCAAGAATGGGAATACGAGCATCAGGAGAACTGCATCATGCTCAGTAGCAAGCAAAACCTTTCTGCTAAGGCACTGTGTTCCCAGTGCGTTTTATATTAGCAGACCTGTTTTCCTACCTTCTTCAGGACATTTGGCTCCCTTTCTACGTTTGCTTGCTTTCCAAATGCAACTTTATTTCATTCATTATTGTATTTTCCTAGTGCAATTGGGGGTGAGTATGCAGCAAAACAAATCCCAAAACATCATAAAGCCACTCCCCTCATATGGAAATATGCCATGTCCTGATGTTGGGAGGTTATTTTTAGAATAATTCCCTTTTTCTAGGTTAACAACACTGGGTTCCTTTTCTGAAAAGTAGAGGCTAAAAGACTGGAAAATAAAAACTGAACGTTTTCTTCTATGAGGCAAGTGGGTTTTTGATTCCCAACATGTTTACTTTTTTTTTTCTTGAAAATATCTACAAGCCTGTTTTTGATCACAAGATTGGAATATGTCATGAGAGTACATTCAAATATGCATTTGCATTAATATTGTTGCCAGAAGGCATCTTACAGTCATCATCAGACATATCGGAGCCCCTTGAAAGCTTTCTGTGGGATTGGAAGTCATCCAGCCAGTGAAAAGAAAAGCCACCATGTGATTTGGACGGCCAATTCCACAGGAAAAAAATACATATAAATGAACGGCAAGTACTCAAAGTGGTAGTTAGGGTGAATAGCTTGCAAACAAATTATTGGCTGAGAACTAGTAAGTATATAAAGTATTTGGTAAACGAATTTTTAAAAGAAGTCACTTTAAAATTAATCCGTATAAAGAAAGTAAGCTAATTTTACGGTGAGAATTGCCTGTGTCAAACAGTGCAGCTAAATGTAATAAAGATCACTAGAATATAAGCTGCCCATTCTGGGATATATGCAACATGATATTCAACTTCACCACTAACGACTCAAAAAGGCCACATTTCAAATGATTTCAGACTGCTAAGGAAGTGGGGGCGGGTTGCACCTAAACCTACATTACCATTCTCGGGGCTTTTCACAAAAACGCTGCCTGTTTCAGCAAAGGTGCCTTCCGTCCTCGACTTTTGTCCCAGGACTTACCTTTAAAATAGGAGATGGATTTTGGGCTAACGGGGAGGTGCGGACGCTGGTGCGCGCCCAAAGGGAAGGTGAGGAGATGAGTAATCTCCATGCACAGCAACAGTCCTCCCCAACAGGAAAAATTGGAAGGGGCAGATGAAACGATGAAAAATGAAGGGATCAGCAAAAAACAAACGCAAAGTAAACAAACCCAGCATGGCTCCTATGTTCTCCCCGAGCCATATGGCCGAGTCCATCCAGCACTCACTCACATAGGACTCAGTTCACTGAATTTAAACTCCCTTACAGTATGACATTAAGATCTATTGTTAAATCTGACTGAAAATATGAAGAAGTTTAAAAGGAAGGAGGTGACTGCAATACAGCCTAGCAGACAGATTGCATCACAGGAAGCATGACATCTCAGGCCAGAAATTGCCAGTGCTCCTAAATATTGGGCTTTTAGAGCTCAAAAGAATTAGTTTCTTTACTCATTTGGGGTATGACAGCTGTGAGTAATTCTTGTCTGAATTAAGAATAAATTTATGGTTTTATATGAGAAAACTTACACATCTGTAATTTGGCTCAACAGAGATGACATGTCTCAGGAAACCTATTTTTAAAACTGGAATGAATGACGCATTGGATCTTTGCTTAAAAAGTCATCAAAACATGTTCAAAGGGTTATAGCTCCCTGCTATAACTCTGTAATGATGGAACCAGAGCAGTCATTTGGCTGAACAACTGTGTGTAGCTTTTTGTATATCACTTTTTTCTCTTTTTTTTGGAACATACATAGAAACTCTTGATGCAGGACATCAACACTTTTGCATACGTATTTTTCTGTGCCAGCATTGGATCCCTTCTAGAAAAATTTAAGGCTATGTTTCGTTTGATTAATGTGCTTGTCAAACCTCTCTTCTACCAGCAGGCTAACAGAAGCCAAATACATTTTAGGATTCATCACCATGGTAATAGCCATGTAAGTGAAGATCCAATTGTGCAATATTAAATAATATTAGAATAGTGAAAGGTAGAGCCTCTTCAGCTACTAAAACACCCACAACGTTGCTTGCTGGTGTCTGTCTCTCTGTGTTCTTGTATAGGGGTACCCTCTCTTAGAACGTTGACAAAATATTGCCCAGCTTTGGCAATATTTATGGGTATACTTATATATATGTATATTTACTCTACATTCAGCAGTTGAAAAGGCAGAAAGAACAAACTTGACACCTCTGGTATTACTTGTGATAGGCAAAGTAGCAGGGGGCAGAGGGACCATGCGGGTCTCAGACTTCACCATGGCATGAAGTCAGAATACCCAGGAAGAGGAATGCTGTATTCTGATATCACTTTTTTCCATTATGACCATTTCCATCTCCTGTTAACATTCTTCTGAGATGATCCCTTTTGATTATAAACCCTTATTCCATATGTCAGCATTTTCAATATAGCCAAAATATTCCAGAAACTCTATCACCCTCCTGTTTATCTCTGCATAAAGACACTACTAGTTGTCCTTCCAGGAAAAGACAGGAATGAATTGTCTCCTTTCAGCTAATAGTAATGTCACCACATGCCTGGGCAGTACCTGGGAGCACTCATCAGGTCAATAGCATAAAGCAGACAAAATCCACAATGCACTTCGTAAATAAAATACAAGGACTACAAAATAAAGGGAAGATGAAGAAGAGTTTTGCTTAACCTTTTCACCACGTCCAATGTTTGCAATTGGAGATCCAAAGGCAATAAGTAGCGCCTGGTCAAATCTAAGGCAGGGTGTCCTGGGAGTGACGCAGCCCCGGTCCTCACAGTACCTTGACATGATGGATTAGTTTTGGATTAGCTATGGATTAGCTTTGCAGCTGGCTAGGAAGAAGTGAGTGGTGAGTCCAAGTGACTCACCTTCTTCTCACATACATGAGTTGCTTTCCCTTCCTCAGAAAACCGAGGGCAGTTTAAATGGTGACTGGTGTGTTTTGAGCCAGCAGGCTATGAAGTTAATAAGCAGCTTTTTGAGGGCATGGTGACCCCTGTGCACTGGCAGTGTAACATGTCCTTTATAAATGTTCTATTTGGGTGAAAATCACGATGCCTCTACTATAACATTAACCCCTGAATGAGAATCTTGCCACTGCCTTTTTGGGGCCACCACACTCCCCCTGAACTTGCATCCCACCCGTGTTTCCTTACATGCTCCTTGCTCACTGGGCAGCTGGACTGTTTCTTTCTTCCCCCATTTAAGGAGCAGCTGTTCTTTTCTAGGTTTGTGCAGAAAAAAATCAGCGTAGACATTTGCTATGATCTTTTCTGCATGTTTATGTCATGATGCCCTAGAAAAGGTGAGCGCCCATGTAATATATCTATTTCTGTTTCTCTTGATGCTTGCCTTCAGTAGAGGAGAAGAACAAGCTCTGAGGAGCATTACCACTTAATGCTAGCACCATCTCCTTGCTTTTAAGTCTTGAAAGGAGCTGACTGTTAGCATAAGAAACCATTAAGCTGAGGCTAATTGGGAGGGTAAGAAGTTAAAAATTGTCTCTTTCACTGTATGAAGTTCATGCTGGATAAAGGAAAATGAGCAGCTTGGGACATGGTAAAGTCATTAGTTTCCTTCAAGGCTTTCTCTTAAGTTAGTTGCTGCACTTCTGTGAGAGATGCTTGCTGCTCTTCAGTTTAAAAGGCAAATCTTCAGAAAAGCACTGCAACCAGGATGATTTTGTTTATTAGAGAATTAACTGCTGCTTGTGACTCACAGATTTCACTGGAGTCTCCAAACTGCTGGCGGGCTAAGGAGTGATCCCAGATCTGAGGGTCTTAGCTCTAGGGAGGAGATAACTACAGAAATGGTGCAGAATGTCTCTGTGCTCATTGTTCAGTGAAAAAAACGCAAAAGATTATATTTGGCATAATTGGCTTTACACCAAAAACTCACGATGAGCACAGTCAAAAGTGGCTGTTGCCCAGACTTAGATTAGCAAAGCTATGTGAAGAAATAAAAAGAAAATAGATGATCCAAGGTCACCGTGTATCCTTTTCTCAGCAGTTAAATTTCAGCTACAGGAAAACAACTAGCCCAAATGTCTGATACAAACAGATGTGTTCTCCTAGAAATAAATGCACCCACTTAGGCTGTGTCTGCATTAGGTTTGTTAGCGTGCTTTTATGAGCTTTGGCAAGTGCAATGCTTAATATCTGGAGGTGGGAGTGCTCTGGGAGTTGTCTGAAAGGCTTGCAAGACTATATCTGATCACATCCACCCACACTAATTAACACATTACATAAAGTACAACAAGTTTCTCTCTGCAAAGCGCTTGCCCAGGCACTTTCTGTGATTCTAGAAGAGCTAGATGGACTCAGTCACTTTTTAACCTCAGCAGAACAAAAGACAGGGAGGGCTTATTTCCCTCTTCCCGGGCTCATGCCTTTCCTCCATCCTGCTAAATTACACCATCAGCAGGGAGGCAGCTGATGTTGACTTTGTGAAGTTCACCAGGGTGCACCAAGGGACAGGAGTATTGTTATTTTTAGAATTGAAATCACAAAATCAAATATGGAAGAAATTAGATTTACTTACAAAGGATGCTTTCTGCTCTTCCCTTTCTCTTCTCACCCTGCCTGACTCAGTCTGAAAGTTAATACGACAAAGCACCAGCTTCTTAAATAGCTAGAACTGAAAAATCCTTCTGTTTAAATATAGGGCCTACTCTCTTTATGCCAGAGTAACACTTGCCTCCATAATAGCTACCGTTTTTTCTGTCATTCCAGTTCAAAGCTCTAATATGGAGTCTTCTTCTCCATAGATTAGAGTAAATAAAACCTGAAGAGCTTAGGCAATTTCTTAAGAAGCTGCAGTGGGGACCTCCTCCTACAACTTCTCCTAGATTTCTCCAGCAGAATAATAAATATATACCTCCGATTTAAATTTATTCCAGACCCCTTGTATGACATCTGGCTTCAAGATGGTGGCACTGAAAAGTGAAGTAATGACATAGGAATACAGAAGGAAAAAAAAAAATGTTGAGTGCAGTGGAAAGCAGGAGGCAATGGAGAGAGCAGGGAAAGCCAAAATTAAAATAAGTCAAAGGGTGGCGGAAATTCCTTTGAAAAAGCCTTAGGCTTCTACAAAGCTCGTCTACATTTGCAGCAGTTCCAGATTACCCAGTAT
>NW_010583742.1:33099-54406 GCF_000705375.1 Tinamus guttatus | reverse complement strand
TGGGGAATCTTTCCTTTAAAAAATGCCTTCAAATGTATCCAGCCGACCTCGTGAGCCGTTCCCCTGGGTGCAGAGTGTTCTACCTCACCGTGCTCACGAGAGAAATAATTCTCTTCCCCAACTCTTCCTTACTATCTAAAAAGCCAAGTCAACGTTTTCCTCGTTATTTGCTGTTTGCTGCATACCTCTCCCCCACTGTGACTGCTATTTGACCTGCTGTCCGCTCAGAGACCCGGAGGGGATGAGAGAGGGAAGTGTGTGTTTGTGTGCAAGGGGGAGAGCCGGACCAGGGAGTCTTAGCTAAATTCTGGCTCATCCGGATGAATTAGAAAGAAATCAACAACACTTAGCGTGTAAGACAACCTCATAGATGGTGAGCATCTTTTATGCAGCTCAGCAAAACAGCACTTTCATCTAAGGAACAGCATGGGGATTAGAGGGGAGGTTGTTTCACTCTGTGCACTGTTTTTTACCTCCTCCTTGCCTTAGGATGTTGTTAATGAATGGACTAGCAACATAAAGGTTTGATTTAAGAGGGACACTGTGGGGTGCCATCTCTCGCCAATCCTGTTTGCTCTTGCATCCACAAGCCTGGTGTGCCTGCCTGTGGTTAATGAGAAAATAGAAGGGCTCAGAGTGCTCAAAGGGAGGTAGCTATAATCATCCCTTCCCCTCCCAAGTGGCTCTTGATTTTTATGGTACCTTTCGTATTCCTGGCAGATCCTGGAAGGGCTCTCCCCTCACTGTAGTTATGTTTTCAACACGCTAGCTTTCTTCTAAAAAAACAGACAAAAGATAAAACTGAAAGCATCTATTAGGGTGGGCGTCAAAATCACAGAGATCAAAGTTTATTTTCATTTTCTCCAGAGAGTCTCAGACATCTAGGAATTCAAAACAAAACTCCACTGTAAGAAATGGACAGGTTGACCACAAGGCAGCAGTGTGTCCTTGTGGCCAAGAAGGCCGATGGGATCCTGGGGTGTGTAAGGAAGAGCATTTCGAGCAGGTCCAGGGAGGGGATCCTGCCCTGCTGAGGCCCACTCAGCCCTGGTGAGGCCACATCTGGAGCACCGTGTCCAGTTCGGGGCTCCTCAGTACAAGAGGGATGTGGAACTTTTGGAGAGAGGGCTACAAGCACAGGGCTACAAGATGATGAGAGGTTGGAGCATCTGCCCTATGAGGAGAGGCTGAGGGAGCTGGGCCTGTTCAGCCTGGAGAAGAGAAGCCTGAGAGATGATCTAATCAGTGTCTATAAATACCTCAAGGGAGGCAGTGAGGAGGATGGTGCTGGCCTCATTTCAGTGGCCAGTGACAGAACTAGAGGAAACAGCCACAAACTGAAGTACCAAAAGTTCCACAGGAACTTAAGGAAACATTTCTTAACAGTGAGGGTGCCAGAGCACTGGAACAGGCTGCCCAGAGAGGGTGTGGAGTCTCCTTCTCTGGAGATCTTCAAACCCGCTTGGACGCAGTCCTGTGCCACGTGCTCTAGGTGACCCTGCGTGTGCAGGGGGTTGGACTAGATGATCCCTAGAGGTCCCTTCTAACCTCAACCATTCTGTGATTCTATAAAATCTTTGCAAAGCTGGCACAGTCCTGAAGCTTCTATGTTCTGCACTCAGAAGGAAAGCACTGACCTAGATAGGAGAATCTGAACATCCAGGCAGATGGGCTTGCATCACTGGCACCCTTTGCAGCATTTGCTTCGTGAACTGTCCAAAAAGAGGCATCTACTGATTTGCAGCAAGGATCAGACTTTCAGATTTTTACATGCTCATCACTGCATCTAAGTAGCTTGTCCCCATTCTCTATGTCAGAACCAAAGAAGTATCTCAAATGCAGCTCACAGCTTTTCTTCTGGAACGCAGATCTCTTCTAAGAAATGATATTCTATTATTTTAGAATATAGATTTTTTTTCCTCTTCTCTGTTTCTGCGTAGCATCTTTTGGTTTATAAACAAAGTCCGGTTTTACTTTTTATGTCATGTTCCATGAATTTGCTTGTTATCTCACAAACATCAAGGTAGTTAGATTTACAGCTTTTGAGGTAGGGAAACACTACAAATATCTGTTTTGAATGTCAGGGTGCACTTTGAGATTAGGTGACTTGTCCAAGGCCACACAGGACATCTATAAAAAGGCTTGAAATTCAAGTCAGGCACTTTAACTTCACTCCTTTAAGAACATGACTTTCCTTGAGGCGCTTCCCTGGTGTTCTCCCATCAGACTTGCTACTCCCTGTATTGCAATTATATTAATTCCTCTTAGTAGCTTTCCAATAACATTTGCATTACATTGCTATACCTCATGCTGCATACTGCACAGGAATGCAGTATTGCTCCTACTAGGCTGTCAAAGAGAGTATATCATTACCAAAACAAATGTCTAGCTGCTTCTGGCATTTCACACCAAGCAGTATTTATCACTTTTGTCTGATCAGTGATTTGATGCCCTAAAAAATAACGGGTATATTCCCACTTGAATTCAATGTGCATTTAATCATGTCTTTGCTAACTTCACACTTTGTGAGCATTGCAGTGCTTCTATTTTTAGCGCATTATTCCACTTCTTTCACTGTGAGGATTGATACAATGGATTTTCTTCTGTATGAATTATGTCAGTGAATGTATATTTGCAAAAGCAGGCTCTAGATTTTGTTCATCCTCAATCCGAAGCCTACGTGTGTGTGCCAGTCAACAGAGTAATGCTTATATATATATAATCATATATATATATATATCATAAATGGACAAAAACATTCAGAAAGAAAATTAAAATTTATATATGAGTGGCAGAAGGAATCTGAATCTTCCATGATTCAAACTGCCTGCTCGTTTGACTGAGCATCCCTGTCCCACCTTCACGGGTGCAGTCAGCTCTCTGGGGCCTGGCCTAAGTGGCCTTTATTAAGGAAAACAGCAGTTTTGCTCCTTCCCTATGATGTGAGTTGGGAACAGCTTCATCAGTGAATGAAAAACACAACCAGTGACGGAAGCTTCCACTAAATGTCCATAATTTGTAGTTCTTCAAATTTTTTTTTTTTTTTTTTCTCCATTTAAAAAGCGGGAAAGAAAACAGTATCAGTTTGTAATTGCAGTTCCTTTGAAGAGATGAGTAAAGTCCGGGATATGATATTCTGCTCTCAGCTGAAACAGCCTATACATATTTTATAAACAAAAATTACATCTTAAAACTGTGAGTAGATTTAACAATGGACTCTAATGAATTAAACATCATATAAACATTTCATTTCACGCTTTCTGTTTTTCTTTCCAAAGGTCCATAGTCTAGTCATTCAGTCCTGTGCAAAGGTCATGTTACTATGGTTATGACCTGCAAGAAATGTGTTGCCTTAGAGCAGCACAAGTCACATGAACAGGCTAAAAGCCAAGACGGCTGATTCAGAGTCTTGACAGGATTCTCATGCTTGCCTTGGTTTCACTGAGGAACAGTCTTTGCACCACCAAGTCTATGTTCGTCCTTTAAAAGTGTTCATGCAGGTGTAGCTTCCAGAAAACTTATGGATTTCTTCAAGTGCTGCCTGAGGGAGAATGCTGTTGGAAAAGCAGAAGGAAAATAAGCCAAACAGACAAACCTTTCAATCTGTTCTAATAAGAGGACATGTAAGTTTGCACGTGTAAACATACATGCTGGCATGATCAGGGAGCTAGTGAAAGCAGAAAAAGCAGCTGTCAGTGTGTATCAGAGCCTGCTGGCTCATAAAATTTTCTCCCCTTTGCTCATATCTCTCTCCTTCATGGGAGGGGAGGAACCAGTCTGGTCCTGGGTATCAGGTAACAGCCAAACTGAAGTTCACCTTGGTGTAGAGGCAGCCGGACTGTAAGCCAGTCATGCCTAACTGTGTAGGCTATAGTTGGGAATGGAAATATTTACCTTTTTAGGATGACGAGCACACGCATGGTCCATGGAAGGAGGAGGAAGGCTTGGTTCGTCTGAACAGCGTCCACTGTCCTCCTAGCCACAGTCTCTGGCTTGAGAGGAGGAAAAAGATTAGGGAACCTGAATAAATAAAGTAAAAAATAAAATAATTACTCATTAACCAAGCTCCTTGTTTAAGATACCAGTCAAAGTCCTGGGGCCCCCTAAGTTATCACTGGTTAGTGGCATTGATACCCCAAAATAGACTAGAAGGAACAGAGAATGAAAGCCAGGTCTGTAATTCTATGTTCCAGTCCTGTACTACTGGATTGGCTAAAGAGTTAAGGAACAAACATGCTGCAGTCCTTAGGAGGCAGTGGCAGAGTGTATTCAGGACCTTGCTTCAGGGATTTGCTTAGGCAATTTGCAAGCTAACATCACAGCTCTGTCTTTTCAGTGCCAATGTTCTTCCTCTCGTCTGCTGTCTGCTTGATTCAAGCTCTCGACAGGTGATCTTCCCTCATTGCTTTTGATACCAAGAATAGGACTTCTCCTGGGTCCAACATGGCACAACATTGCATATTTTCCCTTGGCTAAAGGAGCACAAACTATATTAATGGGTCATTCTGTCCCTTGTAAATGATTAATTTCAGTCTGTGGCTGTCACTCCCTTCACTGGGAAAAAATTAAGAATTTGAATGAATAAAGAAGGAATTTGTACTGTTAATTCTCAAGTAATTCATAGGCTGCTCCCTTTTGAATTACCTCAATTTTCAGATTGCTTCCCCTCCCTCTCTAGTGGCTGCAAATGGCCCCAAAACACTCAGTGAAAAATAGCTTTCAGTTTTCTCTGTAGAAGCAAACGCTGCAGACACATTCTCACACAGCCCAGGCAGTTTGTATGAATGTGGCAGCAAACCCAAGGAACCAGTCTGATGAGTCCCGGGCGGCCTAGGGTGACCCTCTGTTCCCAGGCGGCCAAATGAGACATCGAATTCTCTTAACTAAATGAAGCATTAATTAGGAGTGTATTCTGATGATTCATTTAAAATGAGATGTTTTATGCTAGCTCCCCTGGACTGACCTGATTCTCATGCCCTGAAACATCTCTGTGCTTGTGTGGAAGGGCAGGACTGTTGTGGCATTCACTCCAGGACAGTCTAGCAAGCCCAAGGTCAGGCTCTCCATAAAGGCAAAGGAAGAGGCTTTGGAGGTGCAATAGTCAATGGCACCAGGGATGGCTGACAAGGCCAGGACAGAGTTCAAGCAAACAATGTGTCCATGCTGCAACTCCAGCATCCTTGGCAGGAATGGTTTGGTGGTCTGAAGAACAACAGAGAAGAAAAATAAAAATGTTTTGCTCAGCAGAGATACAACAAAAACAGTAGTGACTGAAAAATTAGGTGACAGAGACAACAAGCTGAACTGAGCTGTCCATTAAGCTAAGAAAGGAGAGAATGCTTTGTTGCCTTGTGATTCTTTGAAAGCTTCTAAACAAAGTTTGTGCAAAAAAGCAAAACCTTTCCTGGCATATATGTGAATGGTGGCCACAGATGAAGGCCATGAACAGAATGCTCTGTATGTTTAAGAAGTTCTTAAAGAGGATAAAGTCTCCAGTAAAGAGATTAGATCACAAAGAACTCATTTTCTTTGTTATTATAATTATTTCTATCTAATTAGAAATGGAATGAGTTCGTGCTAGCTTCCTTCCTTGAGCAATGCAGCCTCGTGCTCCTCTCCACACACATCACTAGGCAGAAAATTCTCCTCTGCGTGCTTGGTTTTTCTCAGAGGAAATCGGATGTTTTACTGGAAATCTCAGAATGGGGATGTAAGAACATCAAATACTGTGTAACTACTGGAAGCTTTTAATATGATATTTTAGAAGTAACTGAAATCCATTTGAGAGAGCCTGTCAAATTTAATTTTTGTTCATCTTCTTTCCTCTGGCCTTTGCCCCTCACACTGTTTTTCCTGTCTCTCTCTTGTGTCAGGCTGATTTTACTAAGCATCATTTAGAAAGGCCGAGCAGCAGCCAAATGTTCACTGGCTGTAATCTGTCACCCTCATTCCCAAATCTGAATACATGAGCTACAAGAGCTCAACTTACCCAGAACTGTCCCAGTGTGTTTATATGTTGTGATTTGAGCAGTGCATCGTCATCGCTGTCCATCAGGCTCTTACCATGGACCACGGCAGCATTGTTCACTAGGATAGTGATATCACCCACCTGCAAAAACACAAATGACTTGTCACAACTAGCACCTCTCCTCACAAACCAGGAGTCACTACTGGCCTTCCAGGAGTGCCTGAATACATTACTATTTTCACAGCTTTTGGCATTTTTGCCCATGGGTTCTGTAATCCTTCTGGATCATGTAAACTGATAACTAGATCTTTGCACAACATCATTTGGATCCATGTTGAATCCAGTCTTTCTCACATACCTCTTCTCTGTCCAAGCTCATCTTGGTATTCTAAGAGTATAAGAATTAATATAAAATTAGGAAGGCAAGTTCTCTGCTACTTTTTTCCTAGTGCAGGTATTTATGTACTAGTATGTAGAAATGACAAAATTTGATTAGTTGTCATTCATACCTTCCTGGTATGGGTGAAAATGTTTACCTTGTGGCAAAAAACACAACAGGACAAAAACCTTCTGACATAAAGAAATGTGTACCTTTGCTTCATTCCTAATTTGCCAGTGGAGGTTTTTTCCCCATCAAAGATGAGTGAATTATTAAATGCTGTTTCCACACATACCAACCTTTTCCCGCACAGCTTTGGCTTGCTGGTAGACCTCCTCTCGGTTTCCTACGTCGCAAATGAAGTAATGGCACTCGGTCCCCATCATCTTGATTTCCTCTGCGGTCTCCTTCAGGCATTTCTCAGTTCGACCCCACAGGATGATCTGCAGCAAGAAACTTTTGTTAAGGTCAAACTCTGCTTTGAATCTAAAATAATTAAAACATGCTTCTAATTCAAACAATTTGAAGAATATCTTTAATGTGCTTTCACTGCCAGCTCTCTTGCCCTTTTTCATTTAAGACTAACAATGATTTCTGAACCATGATTATAAATGATGTATAGGAGATGGGATTCTTCTCTTTACAGGCCTGTGCTTTACAAACAAATCATAGTGAAATCAAAAAATCCTACTTGAGGTATTTCATAAGCTTTGAGAAAATATTTGCAAAATACTGCTCAACTGCAAGCACACACACATTTCACAACTTACAGCTATGTGGAAAGGGGAGGAAAAAAAATCACCACAACTGCCAATGTAAGCATCAAGCTTGATGCCCACAGAGTCATGAGCTTGTGTCAACGTGGACTTGAGCCTCTCAGTAGGGTTGGATGAGTCAAGTGCAAATGCTGAAAAAATAACTGACAAATTGGATAGTGATGGGATACAGAGAAAGAGGAGAGAAAGAGAAATAAGGCATCAGATGGGCTGAGTAATTAAGGCAAGAAATAAACCTCATGTGCCTAGCACTCCATGGCTTCATGCTGCTATTGCAAAATAAAAAGACGAGCCCTCAGTCGTCCCTTTCAGCTGTTTCAAACACCCATATGGCCTCCTGTTCTCGCGGGTTGTCATTGGTGCAATGAATTGTCAGGCAATGCGTATGGAAGGACAGTTAAGCAACAGATGACCTCTTGACATTACATCCGCATGTGATGCAACTCTTGGACATAATTTTTTTTATGACCCGACACTTCATGATCTTTAATATCCTACAGATAATCTTGCAAGATGACCCCATTAAAAGCTAGGCCATTCAGGGTAGAGAGAATTTGCTGATTATCCCTCTAACAGCATGAACTTTAGTGATGATTTTTTCCATTAGAAGTTTTCAAGTCCCTAATGCCATTCACAGTCAGGTGAAGGCTTCAGCCTGCGTAAGAGAAAAGCAGTAAATAAAAGACCATTCGTTTGTGCGAGGTGAGAGTTCCCTAACAGCACAGTGGGAAGTCAGATTTCCTGCTGTCATTTTTGCTACTTTTTACAGATGGATAAACTCAAAATTCAATACACCACATTTCTGGTCCAAATTCAAGCCTGAATGCTCCTGTAAGATCATCTGAGGCTTCAATTTCTCTCTCACATCTAGCCAAGACTTTAAACTGGCACAGACTTTTCTCTGGCCTCCCAAAATATCAAATCTTTAAAAAGGATGAAACTTCTACTTGCTGCTTTAGACTCACATTTGAGTGCTCCTCAGCAGAAGGCTTTCGTTTGCATTACTGCGTAGGCAATAATTCCCTCTTTTCTTCTTGCTTGCAGTGGTTTCATCACTGTTTTTCTAGGTCCTTATTCTACTCTATTGCCTCCTGAGGAGACTGCCTACCAACCAACTTGTAAGTCCTCAACTCTCTGAAATCCACTGGCTGCAGAATCCGCAATTTGGTCCTTCGCTGTTGGGCACTCCTGAGGTTGTATTCACCAAAGCAGATACAGGGCAGAACCTGAGAGTTTAAGCATCAGTGATAAACGTGCAGGCTCTGAATGCTCCTGAACTAAAGGTTTGCTTGCAGTTGAACAGATGAAGGACTGCGGGGCTGAGCCTGGGTCCTTCTGATGCCCCATGAGCTCCAGCCTGAAGTGGAGCAGTTGGTACTTCTCTTTACATGCAAGGACTTCAGTAACTCTCACATCACCCTTTGCTTAGTCAATACCAAGAAAAGCATCTCCCAGCAGCTTCATCCTGCCCTGGTTAGGATTTGAGTGCTCTGCTTTGTAAGCAGTCTAGAGCTGGAGCTTAGGAAATGCTCCCTTTTATTAGGAGGCAGCATTTTCAGTGTATAGACATGAGTCCAAGAGTCTCATCTGTGTTCCCGCTCCCTTTTAATTCTGAATTGGCAGTAACTATATCCCAACTGGAGACTTAGGTCCTGGAGAAAAGGACTTTCAGTCACATAAATTCCTGTCTGAGACAGGGAGAAATGCAGAGGACGGAAAGAGAGCAGAAATGCTGTAGATTGTCCCACAGCTTCCAGGAGGCTGCGCAGCCACCCGCTCCCTGTTATGCAACGGCGGAGGGAAGAATATTTAATCTGTGTCTTGGAGAAGTTCTTGGACAGACAGTTTTCCGCTCTGGAGAGGCTTTCATCTCCCCTTCATCTCGTCATCCTCTCCCTACCGCACTAGACACGCTCTCCTTTCACAAAGTTACTGACCAGAAAATTGCCGAGGGCAGCAGCCCAGCGAGGCGGCTAATCCCCGCTGCTGCGGGCCCTGCGCTTACCTCGCGCTGACCCCGGCGGCCGCCCGCGCAGGTGGAAAGTTAAAGCAATCGCCCGCGCCGCAGCGAGCGGGGAAGGAGCCACCCGGCCACGGCACCCGCTGATGGATTTACCGTGACAGGGGAGCTCGGTGTGTTTCCCCTGCTTAATTAGCTTCCAAGTAGCTAATGGCGGGGTTGTCAGGGTTCAGGGCAGATTTTCTCGGGATTTATTCGTGAACAGGTTTTGCAAAACAAACCTTATCTCTCCACCCGCCAGCAAGTCATGGAGCGCCTTATCTGGCCTTAGGAAAATTGCTGCGGCTGGAGCGGCAGGCTCGGCAGGCGCCACATCCTCCGCTCCCCGAGGACTTGTTTAACTCTGGACTTTAATCTGATAATGAGACATGCCCCGAGGTCGAAGGGGAGCCAAAAGGAAGGTTTCTCTGCTGCTGGCCTAAGGCAAGACCTGCTAACAGAGGCCTGTGCTGGCTACTTGCCAGGAGCCCCAAACTTGAGCAGTTTTGAATCCTGCCTTTTTCCCGCAACGCAAATTGGGCAGAGTTATGCTGCTGAGAGACACAGAATCAGATAAGGCTGCTAATTTATACGAACTTGTCCAGACTGACGCTACTATCACCCTGAACACACACGCATGATCTGCACACCAGAGCCCTCCGTACAATGCTGGCGAAAGAGATAAGGTTAGAATTGATTTTACATCATTTACTAGGCTATTTAGCTGCTTGGTCTGATTTTATTGCTAACACAAGTCAAGAAAAACAGCAAAGGAATGTTACCCTTTTGTATCACCAATTAATTTGGCACTGGATCTTCAGCAAACCTGCTGTGCTAACCTCTGCCCCTCCAAAGAACAAGACCAGCACTAGAAGGAGCCCACAGCAAAAGTGTCTGTTTTGGGGACAGAACACGAACCATTCCTTCACGCTTCCCTGGGATTAGCTCGGTTGTATTTTAGTAGAGTGTTGCTCACGCCTCATCTTTTCCAACGCAACAGCACAGTGTGTGCATAACCCAGTGCCTTATCCCAGGACACCAACACCGGCTACTGGCACCTCACAGGTGGTCCCCCAAAGACATTCCAGGGTGCCCCACAACCCCCGACAGTTTCATCTATTGTGAAAACAGGAGGCTAAACCCTACAGCTTCAAAACCCTTCCCGTATTTTGTGGTCAATGGCATAAAGATTTTTCTCCTCCACCCTTTCCCCTCTCTTGCCCTCAGGGTGAAGTCAGGCAAGTTGCTGCTTGGCCTCTCCAGGGGAAGGCACCGAAGACTAAGGATTATGGGAGCGGGAAAGGTGCGGCTGCTCCCTGCGGAAAAGCTTTGGAGAAGGGAAAAGAACCTTTTGATGCCTGTAGTAGGTCAAAATACTTAACCCAGCCCCTTAGTGACACTTGTGTAAAAGTAAGCAAACAAAGCAAGCGCCGGAAAAAAATTATCAATTCCCACAGCAGAAAGTGAATATCAAAGCTGCAAGGGACTGGTATAACTGCAGATAAGCATGGGGGACTCGAGAGAGTAAGCCCATTTGCCTGGTTTACTCACAAGCTTCTCTAAATCAGCATTTAGAGGTTGTAAAAGTATTTCACTATAAGAGTTTAATTTAAAATTGAATGCTGCCAGCATGCTGAGCACAAGACTCAGTCCTTATTGTGCACTGCCTTGAGTGAAAGCCAGCGTAATAGACAGCAATGAGGATAAAAGGTCTAAAGAGACGTTGTAAGGACAGTAAAGGAGTGAATACAATTCCTTTGGTCTGGAGGCAGAACTTTTAAGTGCATTACTTTATCTTTTAACTTAGCACTCAATGAGATTAGCATTATCCAGCTAAACAAAGCCTCTTTCAACGGTACCCCAGCCACCCCCTTTCCTTCTCTGCGGGAACGGGAACAGCACCTAAAAATCCATGGGAAAGCATGTGAACACCTGCCTGCTGCTCAAGGCAGCTTTCCTTGCAGAGAACCTTTACATTTCTGTCTGCACGCAGCCATTTAGGAGCAGCAGTGAACAAACGGCCACTGTTCTCACACCCAGGACTACTTAAGGACAGGTGCCCTCCCGCTGCCTTTTTTTTCCATTTCTTTTTCTCCATTGCTTTCGTCTGCAGCATGAAATGCGGCTCCAGGCTGCGCTGGGAGCAGCAGTTTGCAGCTCCGCGGTGCAGAGCGGCACAGGAAGGGTGAGGGTTGTTTGCAAGAGGAGGTCATGCAGGAGTCAGCCTTTACAATCCTATTAACGCTGCGACAGGGTCAAACCGAGTGCACGTTCCTGCAAAAGCGCCAAGTGGCCACGGGCTGTCACCCGGCAAAGGCTGAGGGAGGCGGTTGTGGGGGAAAAAACGACAGATTTTTTTTTTAAATGGTAAATGTCTAACACACCATGTGTTAGAACTCGCCTCTGCTCCAGAGAATCAAAGTGCATGGGGAAATATCCAGCAAAGAAAGTCATAGGTTGCAAAGCTGGTAGAAGTGGCAGCACGAGGCTGGGGATGAGAAGAGGGGGCTCTTTTTATTGAAGTTAAAACATTTCATGTAAGATTTTGAAGACGTTTACCAAGGGAAATACAATACTCCATTCTGTAGAAACAGCTAGAGTGCTGCCACTTTTGGCATGCCATCCCTATAACCCAGATTCCTGCAAAAATGTCCATGGAGATCTCAGGAAATTATAGGGAGCGTAAATAACACAGGTGCCAAAAGTCTTTTTGTACCCCAAGGACAGCAGACAGGATAAAAGGATAGAAAGTCAATAAATAACATTTTAAAAGAGAATTTGCTGGATCTGCTTGATGAAAAGGACAAGGTCCAACATGTAATATTGCAACATAACCAAAAGTTTGCTATTTGCTCTTTTTTTTCGTTCTTCCAAAATGCTGCATATGTTTGTGTTGCACAAAACCAATCAGAGAAGAGTTCTTAACATGTGCAAGTAATAGAGTTAAACATTTACTATGATACCACAAAGCTAAGACACCAAAAACTAGGAGTGTTTTTGTAAAGCTAAAAGCAGTAAGAAGTTGAGATTACAGGAATTTAATAGGGGATACCTAAAATCAAAAACATGATCACAATTCACTGCAGGGCTGCGTCTGTCACCTTGTGAAGGCAGAGTGACTCCTGAAATTGCTTGATTCAATTATAGGGGATACCTAAAATCAAAAACATGGTCACAATTCACTGCAGGGCTGTGTCTGTCACCTTGTGAAGGCAGCGTGACTCCTGAAATTGCTTGATTCAATGAAAACTGAAGAGTCTGTTGCCTCTGAACTTTACCTATTTAGATGGGAGGCAGGGGGGATATATAAAACTTCACTACAGTCTCTGTAACCACAGTCCTTGGAGCAATGTGAGGGAAGAAGAACTGGGGGAGTATTTAACGTTGCTAAATTGGCAGAACGGCTTGCAACAAAATCAAACACACCAGCCTAAGGATGAGCAAGGTTTCTAAAGCTGGCATTAGTCATCGCCTTCCAGAAGGGCCCAGGAGATGCTCAGGATCATGCACATGCATCTGCATGTTTGCGATGCAACCCTTTAGTGAAGAGGAGTCTGCAGGGAAGCTAAATGGAGAAGCATTAGCTTTAAAAGAGTCAGCATTAAATCCATAGATAAACTGAATGCTATCAACAGTTTCAGACAAGCTCTTGTATAAGCCTTTTCTCTTCTAAAAAAGAAAATTACTACCATTTAAAAATCATCTAAAGGCTGTCAAAATGAGTTATCCCTACAAGTATTTTATTCAAAGAAAACAAGGGCTGCTACTTGAGAAGAAACCTTTAATATTTGCTTACTTTTCCAGCTTTTTATGCCCTTTTTTTTTTTTTTAATGGTGATTGTTGCTATGCAATTTGGCAGAATTTCTGAGCATTATTATCTGGCGTCTACTTAAAAAAAATGCGAGAAACAGCACAGCTCTAGCTGACCCAAGCCAACTCCAACCAGGTTCGACTGCAATTATATTTATTTAAAATAAAGAGGCTGGCCAGGCTACTGCAAAACCATCTCTGGCACATTAAGCAGTTACTGCTCTTGAGAAGTCCCAGCCTTCAGATGGAGTGGCTGATCACATGCATGCTCTTTAGGCCACTGCAAAACGAAAACACAAAATGAAATTAATTCACTTTGGTGTAAAGATAAAACCAACTAAACTATCACAGAACACAAGTGTTAGTTCCCAGTAGAATAAATTAGATAATCTTCTTTGCAAGAGTCCATGGAAGCCCTAAATCTTGATACAAATAACCTAATTGTGTCTAAACCTTGTGAATCAAAACCAAACCAGAAGCGAGCAGTAAACAAGTGCAATGATGTCATTAGGAGCTGGCTGACCCACTGCTGAAGCTCAGGCTCTAATTTCAGATCATTGCACACACACACGTCTGATGGTATAAAAGGTGTCACACACCAAGCGGCAACTGCTACACGTCACCTAAGGAAATGAAACCCTTAAAAACCCCTTTGATGGCCAAGTGTTTCAAAGAGGCAAAGTTCATGCTTCCATAAAACAGAACTTAAAAACAGGACACAAAAATCTCTAAGATGCCTGGATTAAAATCAAATAGCAATCAACACAAAGAACACTCTGCAGTACTGCGAGATCAGCGTACCGCAAAAGCCCAAGTGAAGCAACTCAGTTCAGTGAGACCAGACTCCTGGTTTCCCAAGGGTCTTGGAAATGTTCTTGCATCATTTCTGACAGCTCACTGTAGTAAGAGCCAGCCCTGCTCTATTATCGCTTTGGGAAAGTATCTGTACCAGCTGCATGGCTTTTATATTGCGTTTGGAAGCACCGCTTCTTCACTTGCAAACAGTAAGCTGAAATTTGTCCTCTTTTTGTACTTTCTGTAGGAGGCAGGGCACAGAGAATTCAGTTTGCAGTCAGATAATTCCAAGTTGCTAAACCAAATCTTATTATATCCCATTCCCTCTGCAGAACATAAGATGGATAAATGCGTCCCAGGGAATGTTCTGTTCAGAGATGGGCTGTCTGTTTACTATTAGCAAGGAGATTAAAATGACAGATCCAAGACAAACACTAACATAATCTCCAAGGAGAAGAGATCTAATTGTCTGCTGTTCCTGTCAATCTCTTCTTTTTAAGGGCCAGGAAAGGTGAAATCTCTTAACAACAGGATTTTCCACTCCCATAAATTTATTCCAAGTCTTGTAATATTTGAGGTGCTTTTTAAAGTCCGTCATCCACAGTCAAACGAGTAGCCAAAAATTGCTGCTTTTGTTTGAAGTGCTGCAAGTTTGTCCACTCCTCAAACGTGCAGAAAATCTTGAAAACTTCACTTGGTTGTACCCAGAGTCACATACAAAGCAAATAAGTAAATAGGATTGGGTTTTCCCTTTAAAACCTCATGCTTCTTTTTGAGTAGTAATTCAACAGCAATAGCAATGGAGGAGACATTTGCTGTACAGCAAAGCTCATTTAAAAAAAAAAATCTGAAATAAGGTTTTGTCAGTGTCTGAAGGTTTCACTGATACAAATGCTCAGCATACACAGAAATGAAACACACACTAGTTGTTTCAGTCCAGGACTTAATGGAAAGGAAAACATATGTAAGAGACAAGCACTACCTATCAGTACAACTAGTGCAAGCTGATGCCTACACTGACTGAGGGGTCAAACACTGACTGCAGCAATGACACGTTTGCTTGGGCAATGTTGGACAGAAATCCCTATGCTAAACAAAACAAGTGATGAATACAAGCAACGTATTCAATAAATTGTAATTGATAATGTGTCAACATAAGGGTGGCTGTCTGCAAAATCCTTTCTTAATTATGCATAATTTGGATTGTGCACAATCTTGGATTCTTTCTAGGCCTTTCAGTCAAATACTTCAAAATAGAAGGTCACTCAAAGCAAATTCTGGTGTCAGACTAATTAGGCATTAGATCAATAGCATCTTTAACTCTTTTTCATGATTCATACTGATCAAATTTTAAAATGTTTTTATAACGCAGTAAAAACTATCTATATATGTTAATGCTTCAGATGAAAATAGTTCTACAGTTCCCAGTCAACTTTTTTCCAAGCCTGTACCAGACAGGTGACGTAAGTGCAGGAGAAACCCAGTGGATTTACAAGTCATGGGAGGCGCTGGAACCACGCAAATAAAATAGGGATGACTGAATCCCTTCAAATAAGGTGAAAAACACAGATCAAAGCATCTTCTTGTCAATGCAAAATGCTTGTAACAAACAACAGGCAAGCTCTCAATGAGAAACTGAAACAGCCACGGGGAGGGCATTATTTCAGAGGCATCAAGAGAGCAGATATCTACTAATTCTGGTAGTATTTGCCAACCAGAGACACTTATTCAGCAAGTTATTCAGGCTGCTGGCTTTGGCACCAGCGCACATAGCAGGCTAGATGCCATCTGGGCCTGGGACTGGACACAAGGGATCTTCTTCCCATCCTTAAACTCCATCAACAAGAGTTATTTTACATGACATGGGAAAATGTTCACTCCCCAACTTCTCACATAATTCTGGTCACTGGCAAGTTAAGACATAGTCTAGTAATTCATTGTAAGATTAAGTGCATTTACCACCATTAAAAATACCTCCCAAACTGTTCAGCTCATTTTTCTTTCAACTGATTGTTCCACCACCATAGGAGTGATTAACAGCCTGACATCTGCAAGATGGGCAAGTTTTCTCATTGTACTAAAATATCTAAATCATCTGATACCATGGATGGTTAGAATTTAATATCACAAGAAATAATCTCTTCGATACAGTATTTCCTTTTAGGTTATTGTATCTATTGCACTGAGACATGTCAAGTTATCTTTTCAAGACAGCTAGTTACACTTATTTGGATTGATAAACTACTACAGATAAATGCATTAGACATATGGACTATCTGTCATTCTGGCATCTCCACAGGGCATAAAAAGGATTCAGTATGTGGACAGACACTCTGTACTAATATGTAAATTCTACCCTTTTTTCCAAAGTATTGTACACCAGTCCAACTAAGCATCTATTTGTACAGTACTGCATCTGCATTGGGTATGGTATACCAATTCTTTTAAAAACCATCATCTAAAAGGATTTATGATTTCATTATGTTAGATCACAGGGCCTATTAAAAATAAACCCATTGTGATTAATCACATTCTTGGAAAAACAGTTCCTTGTAGTCTGAGATTCTGTTGATTTTAAATCAACTCTTTTCCTCATATTAATCTTCTCTGGGGTGGCAAGGTCAAGTCTATTCATGTTCTGAACTCAAAGCGGATTATAAAATACATGTCAGAAATTGGTTATTACTTGCAGAATTCAAGTGTCTTGATGTCTGGCCCAGATGCAGTGGATTTAAAAAAGGACAGAAAACAAAGCAGGACTTACTTGTTAAATTTACTTCAGGTATGCAAGCTCATCCCTCCCCCCTTTCCTCCGGCACATAAATTGTGCTCCTTTGTACATGACAAATTAAACATCTTCTAGTTTGGAAGACTGTAGCAAATCTGGATGGAGCTCTGTGGCAGATTAAAATTCTTGTGTGTTAAGACTTTGATGTCAGGTTCTTCTTTATGCAAGATCTGTCTTTAAGAAGAGGTTAGCAGAGAATTCTAGAGGTTCTGGAAGTGAATTCAGAGATGGATGGCTAAGAATGAACAATATTTTTAAAGGCATTTTAGATGAAGATCTCTTACCAGAATCCATGTAAGATAATCCTAACAGCTTTTGTCCTACATCTTGAAAAAGGGCACAGCTCTGAACAACTACTTCAGTCATTCATCAGCATCGGTCTTGCTGTTATGTCTTCACTTCAGGAGATGAGTATTACTTTTATATCCAGCTGTTATCATGGTGCAGTTAATCTTTTAATATATAGCATTGGTCTGAACATATATGCCAATACATACAAATCAGAACAAGAGTACATCAACATGATTCACACAAATCAAAGTACTTGTAGAATTAGATACGACTTATGCACACAATGGGGAAGAATGTTGCAGAAGCTCATTTTACAAGTTCCAAAAACTTGCATTTCTGGGCATATGAGTCTAATTTCTAAGACTTAATCACTATTTTTGTATGGTCTCTGCATATGCAATACTCCCACCCAAACTAGAGTCCAAAAATCTCACTCAGCTGAAACTCTTTAATTTTAAAAGGCTCTCAGGCACCTGAGATTTCTATGAGGTTTCTCAGTTCTCTGGAATTCACTGGAACTCAGAGGGAAACTGGCTCCAGGTTTCCCAGCAACAATGAGCTTAACAGTTCTCAACCTCCTCCAAGCTTCTTCCACTGACTTTTTATTCCTAGCCCTATACGATTCTTTTCACACTGCCTCACAGTTATTTGGGATGTGCAACTGCAAATTAGTTCAGAGAATTAACCCAACTGCAAAGACCCTTCATTGGGGCCATTGCTTCATGAACAGTTGTGACAACAGTACGGCATGAAGAGGGTATAAACCAGCGCTACCAGAGACGAAACTTTATACAAGGACCTTCTACTAGAACTGATCAAGGCCTTGAGGAATTGTTTAGATTGAAAACAAAAAAGACAACCGCAGTCCCAAATGACAATATATCTTCCTAAACAAAGACATTAAGGTCTGCCCTTGAAAATTTTGTGAAAGTAATGACTGAGAAATAAATAAAGATGACCTCATCTGTTCTAGCTTGAAAAAGAAAGCTAGCAATATAAGCCAAAAATTCTGTGAACAGTTTTCAAAGCAAGAATTTGAGTGGTGTCTTCAATGCTTCAAAATAATCACTATATTTGTGGGATTGCCCTGTTGCCATCACATTGCCACCCGGCTCAAAGTATCTTGCAGACTAACAGAGCCAACCGCCCGGACTGCAGCTCTGAGAGGGAGGTCATGGCCATCCAGCAGGTGACAGCAGCTCCTTGCCATCCAGTAAGGACTCCTGTCTGTCCAGATGTTCCTGAGAGCCACCTCCATCCAAAGCACAGGTGTGGAAGTCCACCACATCATGGAGGCTCCTGCACTGCAGGACAGCAAGGGACAGAGTAGGAGAGATCACAGATCGCTCAGTGCTTGCACAAGGTCATTTCTTGCATAGTGACAAATGCAGAGAACTCTCTCAAGGTGAATAGATGGTTACGACTCTCACCAGCAGCGGCCTCTCCCTAACACAGACACAGCTGCCCACAGCCCTTTTGGTATTTTGGGGACCTCTCCTATGCTGCTGATCTCCTGGAAGGCCAGGTGTCCATCCAACAGCCATCATTACCAAAAAGGCAAAGACAGGGAGAGAAAGCAACCTGGAGCAAGTCTAGAAGTACAAAATATATGTAGTATGAAACAAACAGATCACAGAAATGATCACAAAGAATTGGAAAGATGTTGTAAGTTCCCTTGTAGAGATGCTGCTGAAGATCCACATTGATCATTGAGACCACAGCTCTCCGTGGAAATAAAAAGCCTAGCAAAAAATCAACTTATTTTTAACCAGTTTCCAATAGGAAAGGCCTAAGTTAGTCTTCCAAAGTCAGTCAGATAACCTTGAGCCCTAAAATACATACTACAGTTGGGGAATGTGTTTCCATACTGTAATTACATCTCTCCCCTCCACTCAGTTTTGCTAGGTTTCTCCAACCTCAATAATCCCGAATGTATCAGGACCAAGAAGCTCTCATTTAGTCAGAGTCCAGATTAAATCACCTGTGAACAAATTAAGTTAAATATAGAAGGAAAAATTTAGACATCAAGGAAATGCCCTGAAAGAAGACCTGACAAAGAGCAAGGAATACAAATGATATAATCAAGCCTCCATCATTGGAAATCATCAAAAACAGCTTTGACAGATCTCTGGCAAATACACAGTCATAAAAAATGCTTGCAGGGAAAGGCCTAGAGGAACTCAGTAATATTTTCCAGCTCTAATCATCAGTGAATGAATCCAGTCAGCCCTTATGTTCCCCTGACTACCCGTATCTGTGCATGGCTGTTATTTCAGGCGAGAAACTGTTCAAAGGAGCGAGTCTTTGCAAAATTGTGCAGTATATTCCTTGCTAGAAACCTCATTAATTCTGGAAGGGAATTTTTACTTCATGGGCATTCAATCACAAACCACTAGAAACTCGCTAAAATCTCCACTTTTCCCTTTTCAAGCACAAACACAATTCTGCTATTTCAGTTAACCACACTCAGCAAAAGCTGAGTTCCTTAGTCTCACACATTGGTAACTTTATTAAGACAAAGGTGACACTTTACTGGTCAAAAATATTTCAAGTATGATCAATCAGTCAAGCAACAATAGCAAAAATTTTACAAGCAAACAACTACACACTGAAAACACAAAGTGCATTTCACCAGGACTTGAACAGCAGCAAAACAACTCCCCAGTCGGACACATTTCCACAGAGCAGTGTTAAACTTGAATTACAGTATTTGAGTTCTGGAGCAAATCCAACGCTATTCACTGCATAACAATAGTAACCTGCCCCATATCTTCTATAAACCCTGTTTTTTGATACAGCACATTTGTGGGCCAATGACTAATGACTTACTGCCCCCAAAATCACTGGGAAACTAAATACAAAATCTAGAAGACTAAGATTTCTGATACTAAAACCACAACACTGCTTTGTGCCCTTGCTGGAACCAGAGATGCCAGCAAACCACCATGAGAAGATAACATTTTAGAAGGAAAGGGCCATCAGCGTTTATCTGTTCAGGTCATATTTGAAGCAGAGCAATGGAGCAAGGGGGGACAGGCAAGGTAAAGTGCAGCGCAGCCCCAGAGCGGTGACACACGCTCCCTTCTCAGCTAACCTGTTTTGCAGGAGATTTTATCTCAAAATTATGGTTGTATATCGCCGCCTACCTCCAAAACGCTGCCACTATGTCCGCGTGCGCACGCGCCCCGAGGGCTCTTGCGAGACACACTGCACACCCAGGAGAAGCTCAGAGTGCCACAGTTTGCAGCCACCTCTATGTGAAGTCGCACACAGTCTCCGGACTTCCTGCCTTTGGTGGAAGGATTTTTCCAGACTTGGAATACACCAAGCAATGAAAAATTGTCCTAACTTATTAATGATAATCCAAAACTCAAGCTATACTCAATTATAAAACTACAGTAGAAGATAAACAGAAAAACAGAATATCCAACTGTTACGGGTCTTATTGAAGGGCAGCTTCTAGTTGCCTCAAGTCCTCTCCCTTTCTTTTTCATGAGTAGAAGATAAACAGAAAAACAGAATACCCAACTGTTACAGGTCTTATTGAAGGCAGCTTCTAGTTGCCTCAAGTCCCCTCCCTTTTTCATAAAATCAGTAGTGCTAAATGGAGGCTTTGCATCCTACAGAGCCCGCATCAAAACACAAAGTCAAGTTTCAGCACAGGAAGCAGGATAGCAGCAAAGGGATTGGAGACTACTACCCCTAAGTACAATCTGCCATATGAAACGTTGAGGAAGGAAAAGGGTCCTGTGTCACGGGGAAAGGGCTTAAGTACCACAGACGGTGAAAGTTTGAGTGCCATTTTTGACTCATGGGATAGCCAGGATTTAGCTGAAAGGAAACCCTAATTCTGATAGGCAAAACCTGAAACACCTTGATCACAGCAGGGGAGAAAAGCTAAAACAAAAAATCCTGTAAAACAACTCTGGAAACAATACCTAGCAGTCACATAGGATTTTGTAACACCACATGAGAAAAGTACAAATCTGCCCAAGAATTTCTCATCTCCACACTTATTTTAAAGGGCTCGCTCTTTGTTTGCTCCATGCCAGCTGGTTCGCTGGGGTGACCGCAGGTGTTGGGCATCCAGCTGAGCTGCAGCCAAGCGGCTCTTGAATCCGCTGTAGCAATGGTGGCACCTCAGTGCTCCAGCTTAGCACAGCAGCACCGAGTAAATACGGGAGCTCGGCCGCCAAACCGAGAGCGTGAACACACTTGCTTGGGTGCAAAGGTCGATCCTCCCACTCGCTCTGCCCTCCAGAACTTGCAAACCTCAACACGGTGCTTGCCAACATCGGCGTTGAGCGCCTCAGCGCCAAGGTGTGCGGGGGAAGCGACAACGCGGCACCCCGAGTTACACGCAGGGAGCTGCGGGAATATCCTCTGCGTTTGAGCTGCGCTTGATGCCGCATTCATCACCGCTCCCTTGGAGGGGGCATTTCTGCAGCCGGCTGCTTCCACCACCCCTTCCTCCCGTTGCCCAAGGCGGGGAAGTCGAAG
>NW_010583742.1:6127-33017 GCF_000705375.1 Tinamus guttatus | reverse complement strand
GCAGCGCGCCCAGCCGCCCCCAGCCCATGGAGGCTCCAGCCCCTCGGCGCCCGCACGGGAATAAAACACAGCAGCGACGACACGCACACACAAAAAAAACACCCTTCTTGCCCCTCCCGCCCCTAAAAGAAGCGGGGCGGGAGCAGCACGGTGCGAAAAGCCAAGTTGTTCCCGGGTTTCTTGATCGCTTTCCTCCGGGATTGCCGCAGGCTGGGAGAACGGGCTCCCTGGTCAGCTGGAAGGCAGTTTTGTTTTTAAGTAAAGAGACAGAAGATAAAGTAGAATCAAAAGCAACCAGGCATCCCTCTGTTCCAAATAGCCACAGAACGATCCGGTATCCAAAGCGGAGGGTTTTACACTTGGAGAGCAGCGCAGCCCGACCCGCCTGCAGCGCGGGGCTGTTCTTAGGAAATCGCTTAAAGCGGGCGGAATTGCCGGCACTTTCTCTTCGAGAAGGGGTCTGCTCGGGGCAAGCTCGCTGTTGTGGCTCCCCCCCCCCTAAAAATCCCCGCCGCCCCCCTTTTGCGCCGCGTTGCGCGGATCTTTTATAGCCCGTCGGGGCTGATTGGCAGGCGCGGAGCCCGGAGCGCGGCCGGGGAGGGGCCGCCGCGGCTCTGCCCTCCCATCGCCGCTGGCCACGGCCGGCTCGGGAAACTGGTGCTGGGGGCCCATGGCGACCCCGTGCCCGGCTTAAATGGCCAAAGGGGGATCGTGCGGTGGGGACTTGCCTCCTGGATTTGCCTGTCTGGCAGTCTGGGCATGGCGTGAGGCTTTGGAGCGGGGCTTAGCAACCACTGAGTGAGGAGGGAGGCTTCTCTGCTCCCATCTCGGCTTTGTTTTTTTTTCCCCTCCCAAGACTTTTTGTCCAGTTAGCAGGGCCGTTCTGCAATGCAAGAAGGTCTGCAGCCCCCAGCTGCTCTGTGGTAGCAAAAGGAAGGGCAACGGTGTTGCAAGGAGGTTCCCCAGCTCGACTCTGCACTGCTAAGCATTAGCTGGGTATGTTATGCATCTAGTTGCACTGTTGCACGTCTGAGGGGGATCTAACCACACGTTTGAACAGAGCTCTTCATGAAGAGTTACTAGTCATGGTTGTCACCAGAATAACGTAATGTGCAAAGCTTTTAGGATGTCAGGAGATGCTCATGGGGATCAAGCCCCCGTGGCCATCTCCTCAGTCACACAGAGGAAGACTCTGTGCTTTGCACTTCATATGCTATTGAGAATGTGCCAAAATTACACAAAATGCAAAGCCCTGTGTTAATTTGGGAGGCCCGAGTCACTATGAGCTGTCCTGGGAAGCCATCTAGTGCTCCGAACCAGAATTACCGGGAATGACAATGCTGAAAGCGTTCAGCACTTCTGCGCTTCCCAGAGCTACCAGGAAGTTTGGAAATGTGTGAGTCTCGGTGCCTGTGCATGTACTGCACAATCCCCTTGGGAAATGCAACAGATTTCACATTTCCAAATCAAGGCAATGCTCCTGTGGGTGCCGTGGTCCGAAGGTCTACAGTGTCCCGCGGGGTCTGCAACCCCATCACTGGAGCCAGCCCCGTTCAAAACCGGTCTCACACAGGTTTCTTTTAACACACACACACAAAAAGATCAACACCTCAATCCCTTGCATTCCAGCTCTGCTAAGACTTCCTCGGAAGTGTTGATGTTGAGAAAAACTAAAGCAACATTGATTAGGAAGCAGCTGCGGCCTTTGCTGTAAGTGCCAGGTGAGCTCACATGAAACAACCAGACAACTGCCACGTATTGTCACATGAGCAGCACTGTCAAGAGATTTGGGGAGAAAAAGTTGAAGCATCTCACCAGAAACAGCAAGTTATAGTTATAGTTATTCCAGAGTCAGGTGGTATCCCCAACTTACTTAGCATATGTGAAAAAACCAGAGCACAGAGAGTTTCCATTGCTGCCTGGCAGCGTTTCACACCTCGGGGTGTTTTTACAGTAATACCTTCCGGAGTGGAGCTGGGGGAGGCACCTGGCACTACAGTTTTCGTCTCAGTCCAAAAACTTTAAAGCGGAGAGAGAAATTACACAGAGAGCCCAGTGTCTGGCTGCAACAAGGATGACTCAGCGTCTGGACTGTTAACAAATACAACAACTTTCTGCTGCAGAAAGGGGTAGTGCTAGAAAAGGAAGGAATTTGAAGTCTGTCAAAATGAAATTGGTTCTCGATTCCTTAGTTCATTCCATTTTCATGCATAAATCTCCACAGGCACATTTAAAATACGAAAGTCAGTAACACTACACACACTCCTTGTTATTCAAACGAAAGGGCAACATTAAATTATTAATTTAAAACATGTGCAGTTTCTTTGATGCCACTGGGACTAGTCTAGTGAATATTTCATATACTTGTTTCTCATTTGAATTACATTCTAAGATATATTGGAAGTGTTATTTTTATTCATTGTGATTTGGCTTAATTGAACTATGTGAATATTTTCTACAAAAATTTCAAGTAAAAAGACAGTAATTTAAAAAGAATTACTTTCCTAAGCTCTTCAACTTTCGGGGAAAGCATGGACTATATTACTTCTATTTTAGATTTACCATGAAGCGCTTGCAACCAGAATAGAGGCCTTAGGTAAGATGGCTTTATACATTCTTACTAAGCTGTTTTGGATTAATACCTTTAAATTTAGATTATCCTTGAATGTCCCAGCCCTGGGACCTTAGCCAAAATGACGCGTTTACATTTTCCGAATGCACAATAGCTGCTAACTGCAAAGGTAGAGTAGGAAGGCCTATACAAATCAAACCTTGCTTTTGGACTGTTTTATATTTTTGTTATATTTGTGTTATATTTACTCATACTCACAATGAAGATTTACTCCTCTTTCCTAGCTGCCATGGCTTAAAGGAATCAATAACAGTGAAAAAAAAACCAAACAAACAATTTTCTCCGCAACTGGGGGATGAATTCTGAATACCAGTTACTTGGCCATGTTGGCCATTTTAACAGAATAGAAGGGGAGTAATTCTGTGTTTTTAACTTCAAACAAGCAAACAAAAATCCCCAAATATCTACTGTACACTGGTGAGGCAGATGCGATAAAAATCTTGGAATGCAGAGTAGTGCCATGACACAATGGAAAGTTTGTGTCACCAGAGTGCCAAGTAGTACCAGCTTTTTACACCAGTGTGAGATGCCTGACCATGGGCAATCTATCAGAGTCACAGGTTAAAAAGACACCTCCTTTAAAAAAAGAAATTCTTTTGTCAAGCTGAGCTTTTTTTAGTGAAATATTCCTGTCAGGATTGCAGAAATCAAGAGCTTACTTTTTGTGCTTCTTGATTTCATTCCCCTTTTGAGTTCACACTTTCCATTTGAAATGTGTCCCAGTGGTTCTATGATTCCACACTGTCCTTCTATATGTTATTAAGCATTAACAGTATGATAGTGTTATGTCGGAAGTGAAGATTTGCCACGACTATTAAACAGGTCCCTGTTTAATATCTAGCCTTGATGGAAAACAGTCTGTATCCAGCCCTGTGTGAAAAGGGACATTTGGAAATCCTACTGCTTTCTCAGGGTCTCACAACAAATCAGTGTTATATCAGTGTCTCACTAAGTTCTAGATGACAACCTTCTCTAAATCCTCTATGTGTAGAAACAGCTGTGTTTATAAACAGAAATGTTTTCAAAGTGCATATGCAGACTTGCTGGAATGCAGATAAGAGGATGCAACATCAAGAATGTGGCATTGCATGCAGTTAGTTATTTTATTGCATGCTAGATTTTATAGTTTTTACTAACTGCTTTGTTTTCTCAGCTATGTTTAATTAAGAACAAAAATTCTATATCAGCAAAGAAAGATCAATAAGAAATTAGAGTAGGTTTATTAATACTGAAGGAACAAACACTCTTCTAATGACATTCCGATTTTTTCAATCTCTATTTTTTTAACACTAACTTTGCACAAAACAAAGGTATTGCATGTGAAGGGCCAGATTCAAAGCTAACTACAGTTAGTGGTAATATTCCCACTGACTTCAGAAAACTTTGGAGTAGCTTTTTTTTTTTTTTTTCCCCCCCAGGTAACTAACATTCAGATATTGAATATGAAGCAAAGACTTTTGAGGATGCTGCATTACAACACCTGCAATCTGTTAGCCCACTTCCTCATATTGGAAGGAATGAAAATATGTAAAGAGACATATGAAAAGAGACAGCAGTGAGAAGTGCACTCAAGTGAACAAGAATGGAGTTTTAAACTGACAGAATCATGTTATGTTCTCTTTAGTATACTCACCCTGCTTCTACACTGCTGGGTATTTGTCTTTTCCCTGTGTCTGCATGCCTCAGTCCCATCAAAGCCTCTAAGAAACACAAGGATAAAGGGAGACAAGAATTAAGTCCACAAGGGCCTCAGAATTACAAGAAGTTTATTGTTTCAAGAATCTGAACTGAAAGCCTACTAAACCAACGTGATACAGATTTGACAAAAACAGAACAGTAGGCTAATTCTTTTAATAATTTTGTACCAGAAGCTTGTAAACTAACGTAGAAAGAAAATCTCTGGACAGAATATTTCCTGAATACTTTCTAACAATGTTCCTTTTAAAATAATTTATTACCTGTAATTATAATTTGTTCTCAGATGTAGTGGTTTGCTAGTGCATGCCAGAGGAAAAAATCCAAGTCTTCTAACTCTTCTAAGCTCTTTAAACTTGACAAGATGATTTAGAAAGGAAGCCAAAATGAGGAGGAATGTTACCAAGAGCTGTGCCAAAGGCCAACTTTTCCATTTGGAAAGGCTACAAGGACCAGTGTTAGATTTTTAATGGCCACTGTTAAAAAAAAATAGAAAAAAGGAAAGAAAGAGAAAAGAAAAAAAAGAAGAAATTAGGAGTTAGGGAATTCTGAAAATGACATTCTCTCCCTTTAATCACGCAGCAGCTAAGAACAAACAATAATTCTTTAGCCAGATTTACTACATTCAAGACACTTTGAAGAACACATTGCTCCCTTTTTCCATACTAGAAGACTGACCAAAGCACTCAGAGGTCCGCCACATTCAGAATGATCTTAAGATTCCTCCTTTCTTTTCCACCTGAAACCATATTCATATTCAAACATAATGAGTACTTTAAATCTAAAAATGAATCTGAAAAAAAAATTCCTTTATATATATATAATATATATATATATATAATTTTTTTCAAAAAAGTCAATCGAATTATTGATCCTCACTTCCCCACTGGTCTGGACGGATTGGGAAGATGGGATGGGTTCGGTTAGGCATGCGGCACCTCGCAGTGATTCAAGAGATAATCATTTCCTATCTTAGTCAAATAATTTGAGCCAGTATTGAAAAGACACTTGCTGCAATCACATGTTTCAGGCCTGCTGACATAGGCAGAAGATTGTTTGTTAGAGTTTTCTTACCTGGATTTTTTTTACCCTTACCGCATTTAAGGCACATGATTCAATCTGCTGTATTGCCACTGAAGCTAATAAGTAACCTCTTCCCTTAAGCCTCCAGTCTGGTCACTCAGATCATCTGGTAGTTTATCCTTTATGACTCAGGTTGTTTATTTTGATTCCACACAGAAGGAAAAAATACTTTTATTCTATTGATTCACATTAAGGTTTCTCCCTCTTTCCTCTAATAGGGCCAAAGTTTAGCTAAGTGGGGGTTTCTCTAAGCAGATGTATTTATTTTGCTTCTTTTATGAGAAAAGCTAGGCAGGATTAATCTTTTTTTAGTCAAAATCCCGCATTCTGAAGGAATATGGATACAGGCTTATCAGCCAAATGCACCATCTTATGCCCCACAAAAAGGAGTATTTCTCTTCTACGGCCATGTCTGCAAGCCCTAATAATGTATTTTAAAGGGAATATTTATTTGGTTAGTTGTAAATGATAGTCCTATACTCATCTTTAACAGCAAAATGCCTTTGGATCTGCTTTGGAGTGCCTGGTCTGCTTGCTGTGGCCACCCACTGCCTCAGCGATGCAGCACGAGCCAAAGCTCCGCGCAAGGAGGCCGCAGAGCAGCCTTGACCTTCTTCAGACCCGTGGCCAATTTCCATGGCCTCATAAACAAAGGTCGTGTTTTAATCACCCTAACGAGTACACCTGGAAAAAAACAAACCAAAATCAAAACCAAAAACACACTCATTTGTCTCTTCAGGCCTATGAGACAGAAAACAGTTACATCAGATAACAAATACAGTTAATTTAGAACTTCTCTTAATTTTGAGGTAGCCAAAATAATGACGTAAGCTAGGTGTGAACCTTATAAACACCAACCTCCTCAGCTACACTAAAGGAAGCTCTAGTAGCTGGACTTGCCGGATGTTTGTGTGTTTTTAGTATGTGACATCCTTATCTGTAGGAGGAGGGTGGAGAATTTTGCTACGCAAATAGACTCTCTGAGGGTCAGGCTGGAGGATATAAGTATTGCCAGAATCACGTCGAACAGTTCTCTAACAAGTTATCCTTACCAAATTAAAATGGAGCTTTTTTATCCTCTGGCATTAATAGCAGGAATTCTAGTTGCTTTCATATTACTGGTTGTAGTAGCAAGGTACCATGATTACTTCAAGGCAGAAATTCCTCCTGAAGTTGACCAGCCTTTAAAGCTCTACTTTTATCATTTCCTATATTCTGTGGTGGAAATTATGGTAAGTGTATCATAATCTGGGATAGCTTGGTTTTCAGGAAAGGAGAAATGTGATGGAATTACGAGGGTACGCATTTAAATCCTGCAACTATGTGTAATGGTAGCCACACAGTAAAAACATAGACTGAAAAGTAAAGGTCAAAGTTTGATGCACTATTTTATTCCTGTGTATAAAAACAGCTTATGGGAGGTGAATTTTACTTTTTTTTCCTTTTTTTTTCTAAGTGTTACCATATTTACACTGCAATTAAAACTTGATTGCTTTCTATATTGAAATGACTGTCCTGTGGACAAAAGGAGGCCATTTAACTGTAGAGTTCTCTATTGTAGTAACTGAAGTCTTCTGTATCTCGGTGCACTTTAATCTACTTGACCTATTTTCTGAATTTTGATATAATATTTTCTTACCCTCCCTTCCCACTGCCATGGCTCCTGTTTCTGCAGTAACTGGGAAACCACAGAGTGGTTTTAGCAATTTCTGTAGGGAGCCCATCTCAGTGAGAAGTGTGAATGTGGTTGTTCTACAACTCTATGTATTCCATCTTCAATATGTTCCAGAACTTCCAACTTCCATTTAGGAAGGCAGCATCTAAAAAAGAGGCTGCCAAATGTAGTCTTAAAGTCCATAAATCTCTAGCCAAATAGTTTCTGCTATTTGGCATGTGATTTGATAATTATTTTCCTATCTTTCATTAAAAAAAAAAAAACAAAACAGATTGTGGCAGAAGTTAGACATTCCAGCTAACAGCTTTTCACAGGCATTATTTCACAAGAAAAGTTATGCTGACATGATAATCTGGGTCCTCTTTTTTTCTCACATTTAGCACTTTTTAGAACCTAATATGATATGTTTCACCTGCTAGCACCTGGTTAGGAATAGTCATACTTTTTGGCTTTGTTATTCATATCGTTATTCATTCTGAACTACTTTGTAACTACTGGTCAAGAGGAAGTTTTTTAACAGGATGTGTACAGATTTCCTCATTCTACTCTGTGGCAGTGCTGTCCCAGAATATGAAGATGCCTCTAGGACATCAAGAATCCCTAAAATGAGAAAAGGAAGGATTTAGAGAGAATGCTTTGATATTAGGATTATCATAAACGTGTGATCAGCAAGCTCAGTAAAAACCAGTGATGTTAAAAGTACAGGCAAGGTATAATAAATACACTTAAAACATGATATTGCAGTTCTGCTAATTTCAGTCATTCCAGAATCATCCGTCTGACAAAAAAATAGACTTAATAGGCATGACAGCTTTTGGTTTCACAGGTATAAGATAGCTGGGATCCCACAGCTGAGAAAGCTCTGGCTCTTTGTCCTATGACAACACTCTTGTGCAGCAAAATTACTACCCAAGGCTAATACTTGTATTGCCTCTGAGATAAAGTGAATGAATTTAAATCAAACGCCAGATACAAAAGATTGTAAGGATCAATTTTCAAAAGCACAGTAAGCTGTTGGTTTGTGAGGCACTGACATAGTATGTACATGGAGACTCTTGTTATCCAAAGAGGTGTGAACAATACAAGTGGCAAGTAGTTTGTGATGATTATCATCATTCCAAAAGAATGAACTGTAATAAATGCAAGGCAATTAAGTCACCATTTAATAGGAAGAGGAATGCCATCTCTAGCAGGAAATGCATCAGTTACAACCTCTGTTCAGGACCAAAGATCATTCAGTTAAAAACCTTGTAGCCAAACTGGCATAAGTCTTTTGCTCTTGGTACACTGAATGAAGTGTCATGCTAGACACTTTCATCCCACCTAATCCCAAATACTTTATCTGAGGCATCTAAAGTAGACAGTCTCCTTTTATAATTAACAGAGATGATCAGGTATCTCCAGAGTATGAGTTAGCATAGCTGAAGCTGGAATCAACCTGAAGAAATGCTGCTTTCTTTTCATGGACTACAGAGAGAGCCTCAGACCTCATGACTCCTCACTTAGGGACCTAAGAAAATGACTGAAAATATGTGTGATAAATCCAGATCACAGAGATTTTTTAAAGTATTTATATAATACATTAATGGAACAAGCATTTTTTTTCCAGATAAAAATGTATCTCAAGTCGTGGAGATGTACATTTTTGCTTTCACCTTTTTTCACTTTTTACAAGTGAAATCACAAAGTCTCCAGAGTTATCTACAGCAGTCCTATAGAGTGTCAAAGGACTGATACAGTTCTAAAAACAGAGGAAGGTGGTCTCCAGAAGATGTGGTTTCCTATACTAATTTCTCATTTCTCCTATTATATCTAGGCCAAGAGCTTAGAAAATTTGGGTATCGTGAAGGAGCATGCATTTATACGACTCATTTTTGAAGGG
Organism: Tinamus guttatus; assembly: GCF_000705375.1. The sequence continues at coordinate 24,050 of NW_010583742.1, read as the reverse complement.
CTGCCAGCACTCAGGGATCCACAGCTTTTCACAAAGGATCAACATTTCAATGAGGTGCCAGTGAGAATTTACCTCCCAAGATTGCCATCTGCAAGCAAACGGAGAGCAGTCATCTTCATCCATGGAGGATGTGGGATGTTTGGAAGCATCAGTAAGAAACTAAAAAAGAAAAATACATCATTTTGACATTATAACACTATAATTATGACATTCTACATTTTGAAATTATAACAATTATTTACGATGATTAATTATATTTTTTAAAACTCTCCTGAATCTAAGAAATACTTGAAGCTTAGTTTCGGAGTGGTCTATAGCAGCTACTTCTAAGTGTGTGGCAATGATGCATGTGTGTTAGCTAGGTTATCTTTATTCAGTTTAATTTATTAAACAGTAATCACAAATAATTAAATGTAAATAATAACTATAAATAAAATAATTTTAAAAAGTTATAAAAGAGACTGCTTCCACAGACGCTATACAGTTGCATATTTTAAAAATCAGAAAACTGTAACTGAAGGTAGCAAATACCTGTAAGCTAGAGCTTCTAAATGTAGGGAATTTGGAATGACGGTTGAAGGAAAACTTAACATATTTTAAAATATAATAAAACAGGCTTATTTCAACTCATAATCTCATTATGAAAAACATACAAAATTAGACTTTTTAATATAGCATAATTTCTGCCTAACTAGACATAGAGAAATAGGCTGCTTTCTCAGGAAGCATACCTGCAACAGTCAAATCTCTGCTTCAAGTATGAAATTCACTTAGACTTGGCTATAGTACCAGAATTAGCATTTCAAGTATTTTAAGATATTAATAATCTTGACAACATTTATTTCCCAGGAAGCTACGAAAAAGTATGCCAGTACATAGCCAGAGAATCTGATTCGGTGGTTGTGTCTGTCGGGTAAGTGATCTCCACCCAGCGTTGGAAACGAGAATGACAAATACTTGATTTGAATTGAATATATGCTTTATAAAGATAGAAAAGTAATATGTATGCCAACAATTTTCTGAAGAACAGATTTATTTGTGTGTTTTATATTCTTGTCATTATGAAAATGATTGCCTTTGTTCTTTCATAACAATTTATAAGCTGCTTTTCTGATTTCAGGTTTCTCTATTTTAGGAGACTGTGGGGATAAAGAGCAAATAATAAACCTGAAGTGTAATAATATTTTCTTTAAACTACATGAGCTACAGGTTCTTTTTAGAGATGGATGATCAGACTGTAGGACTCAAACCACCACATTCTGTTCTGTTAAACTACACTAGAATGGTCTCCGATGTTCCAACAGATGTGGAAGAAGCAGCTGTGCTGCTCTGCTTCAGCACTCAGGATTTTAAACCAAATACATATTTTTGCAAATATATAGAACGTGGATGAATTAAAGATGTCACATTCAATCACTTTAAAAATGTATATATTTTTAGTAATTGCTGTCTTTTGTACGTTCCAGGTACCGTTTAGCTCCTGAACATAAGTACCCAGGCCAAAATTTGGACTGCCTCACTGCTACTGTTCACTTTTTGGAGACTGCAGAAAACTATGGGGTGGATCCTGACCGTATTATCATTTGTGGGGATAGTGCAGGGGCCACATTTAGTACCAGTGTTTGCCAAGAACTGGTAAATAGAACAGATATCCCAAAGATACGTGCCCAGGTGATGATCTATCCTTATCTTCAAGGACTGAATTTTAATTTGCCCTCTTACCAGAAAAATGCTTTCATTCCCGTCCTGTCCCAGAAACGTTTAATCCATTTTATCATCAAATATTTGAATAAGGATTCTGCTTTGGAAGAAGCTCTTTTGGCAGGTTCTCATGTTCCTGAGAGTATTAATTTGAAATATGGAAAATGGATAAATCCAGACCTTATCCCAGATAAACTTAAACAGGGCTATAAATCACCACTGTCCACCCCATGTGTAGCTCAAGTCTATGAAGAAGTAAAAGAAGTGTTTGAGACAACATTTTCCCCACTGTTAGCAGAAGATTCGGTTGTTTGCTGCCTACCTGACACCTGCATAATTACCTGTGAGCATGACGTGCTCAGAGATGATGGACTGTTGTACAAGAAACGGCTGGAGGACAACAACGTAAAAGTGACCTGGTACCACCTTGAAGAAGGTGTCCATGGTGTCCTGGGGCTTTTTGGTTACCGTATTTTCTCTTTTCCATCATCAAATAAGATTGTCAACTATGTTGTAAACTTTATAAAAGGCTATTAAAAAGGCAGCTAAAATACAGTGAAGTATGTTATGTGGACCAGACATACTGTAGTGATATTTATCATATTTGCTGTCTATATATTTGAATCTAGGCAAGAAATACTAAGTTATGACAGCATGATATTTAATTGATATTAAATGGGAATACGATCTACATTTTTTTTTCTTTTTTCCCTCAACCCATAACTTCGGAATCCTCATTTTCCTGTTGAGATAATTTTGCTCTTCTATAACTGAGAACTGTTCAAAAAACCCATCCCTAATTATTAATATAGCAAGATGCTTTTTAAATCATGCAACATATGAATAATGAGCAATGTGCACTCACATGTTCACATTATGCATACAAAATCAGTATGATAATATGAGTACCTGAGACTGGCAATGCAGGAGGAGGGAGGGAGAACTTAAACAAATGGCACAAACGTAACTGAGTGTCCTCTAAACTAGCTGTGAAGTTCTCTTCTGTAAAATACTGGGTTGTGTTCTGAGAAGAGAGAAACATAGTGCTGTTAAACATTCAACTTGTTTCCCTTGGTCAGAATTTCAGGCAAAAAAACAGAAAGAACACTGCAGCTGCTAAAATACTTTTTGCTAATGTCCAATGCATGAAGGAAAATAAATAAATAAATAATAATAATAAAGTTCAGTTTTTAACTTGCTAACTAGGAGAGAACCACATTTGCTGAACACCAAGGGCAGGGTAAGTGCACCGGCATGTCGAAATAGCTGGCCATGCAATGGCTAGGATTTGTAAACTGTTTCAACATTGCTATTTTGTCATCTTGCATTTGTGATATCTATGCATGTGCAGTGAGGAAAGAGGTCAGTCTATATCTTCACTCTCTGCCAGCCCAGCTGTGGGTAGGAACACAACTGTGGGTAAAATCCTTAGCATTGTCACCATATAAATTTAATGTGGGGATAAGATAGCAGTTATAAATCAGTGGAGCAACATGGAAATACTTCTGAATTCTTGTTCTCCCATCTCTCTCAGCAAAATGAAATATCTTCATGCTCTGTTGAATATTTATTTCATTTTGTTTCATTCTTCCTATTTCAGTTATTTGAGTAAAAAAAAAAAAAAAAAAAACTTCCAAGAGTAAATAATGTGATAAAGCTCAGGATGCTCCAACTGCTTAGAGATTACAGGATTTGCTTTGGTGATATAACCTGATGGGAAATTTGGAATTCATTTTGGTTTCTGACCTCAAGGCACAGGCTGATAAATGAACTTAGATGTCTATAGAAGAAGCTAAAGCACTGGTGAGTAAGTCAGTACCTGCTATAAAATCTGTACAAAAAGCTGCATCACATCTGAGCAGTTAGTTTACATCAAAGTCAATTCTGCTACCATTATACTATTATATGAACAAGTTGGCTCAAAGGTGCCAATCCTCAGGTTATCTGGTACTACTTATACTCAGATAAACCCCCAATTCTCCACGCTATTTTGTTCATGTAACGTCCCCATCAAATACCACTTATGTTTCATTTTTCATCAAAAAGCTTGAGATTCTTATCAACACCGCCAAACTAGTAAAGTTTTGATCTTTTTTTTTCACGTACCGTTTTTGTATGGTCTTCCTTCCTCCTCCGGCTGCTCAGCCTGCTATTCTGGCCAGCATTTCTTTCTCCAGCATGAAAATCCTGCACATGCCGATCCCTTCCCGTGCAATTCCCCAAAGACATTATCCACTCCTCAGTTCAGTTCACTCTCAAGACTCTTCGAAGGAGCTGTATGATGCTATAAGCTTCACCATGCATACGTAGAAAACGAAACAAACAAAAAAACAGCAAAAGAAGTAGCATTCCTTATTTTTTCATGCCTTCTTGAATCATATACTTTTGCTCATGACCCTTTATAATGATGACCTGTGCCCCTAATTCCACCTTACCAAGTTTCCTAAGATGTTTGACAGCTCACAGGCTTAACAGAGAAGGCTTTATATCTTGTGATCCACTTGGGAAGCTCTGTCCTAGTTTTGTACCCTATCTGTGCAAGAAAACTATCAACAAAATTATGGAATAATAGTATTGACTAACACCAGCAGCAGCTTGTTGCATTACATCGTAACATTCTTGATCCTTTATATCCTTTCAGCATTTTGAAACTACAGAGCAACTAATAATTAACTTTTGCAATAGCCTTTTGCCACTGGCAAATATCATGCAAGTATCTTAGCAGCTCTGGGAAACCTCTTAAATATCCTTATATAGAGCACTGTACAATTACTTACTTACAATGTACAATTTACTGAAGCACCAAAAGTTCCACAGGAACTTAAGGAAACATTTCTTAACAGTGAGGGTGCCAGAGCACTGGAACAGGCTGCCCAGAGAGGTTGTGGAGTCTCCTTCTCTGGAGATCTTCAAACCCGCTTGGACGCAGCCCTATGCCACGTGCTCTAGGTGACCCTGCGTATGCAGGGGGTTGGACTAGATGATCTCTAGAGGTCCCTTCCAACCCTAAGCATTCTATGATTCTACTTCTCCATCTCTTCTCTGCTTGCCAAGCACTTACTGCACTGAGCAAACACTTTTGGGATCCGCTCACCTTCATTGGCCCCAAATGATGGGCTCCCTCCAAAGCACCCTCTCTCCTTTGGCACACCAGTGCTCAACACTAGCAGGGATGCTGAGTTTTGAAATCTGTTCTGCTGCTTTACCTAGACGCTTCCTGACACATCTCTCTCCTTGCCTGCATATTCACTGAGTTACAGTCGAGCGCTCACGAGCAGACACAGCCTCTCAGTCTGCCTGCAGGATTATGAACGTGGACGTCTTTGTACAAGCACTCATACTTACAAAGCAATGCTCACAAACGCAAGCGTGCACTGAAAAGCTGCTGCATATAATGAGCCATTAACAGACACGGTCTCTCTGTAGGGGCATCCTGGGCGTGTTGCTCGGTGCTTGTCCTCTGCAGGCTGGTCCAGGCCCATTTCAAGCACCAGATGGCTCCACACTCCATATAACTCGGCAGCTCCTCACACAGAGCAGCACCTTCCTCGAGCTCAGAGACCTCCAGCACCCATGTCCAGGCCTCTCTTCACACCTACCTCATAATCTGAGACAGGGCAGAGAAGAACCTGGTTGCTCCCTGGCAGCACCATGACACAGAGAGAGAGACAGGCTGAGTTACTGTCACCACCTGAAGATTCCCATAGGGAATATCCCATAGCTGCTCAGTTGTCTCCATCTTTCTCACCTTTATTGCGTGCTGTCTCCAGCAGTGTAAGAGCTGGTGGGTGCCACACCAGGACTGATGAAAAAGGTTTCAGCCTCCGACGTTTAGCTTGTCGCTGGAAATAAATAAGGAACTTCCTGGGACAGGAGGCACTGGGGTTTTGCCACAGGGACCAGCTCCTCTGGTCTCTTCTAGAGGGTAGGAGAGTAAGTTGAAAGTCAGAAGTGGGAGAAAGCAAACATGTCAATGAAAGGTTGTTTAGGGAATGTGTCCCAAGCCTGTGACTCAAACAAGCCTGGAAACTGCTGAGCCTGCGTTTGTAAAACCCAAGGGCAACTCCTTGCATCTGCACTGCCCAAATGAAAGCAATCCACTCTTCAGCAAACAAGGAGCTTGTTTCCTTTACTGCTGAGGTCCACACCCCGGTACAGAGGGACCACATGGAAGCTCTGAGTGATGGTGGGATGCTGAAATATGGGAACTACTTACCATGCCCCAAAGAGCCCAAGTCTTGGCAGCTCTTGGTAAATTGGCTACCAGAGGGACTGGCACCAAAAAGATTTGGAGGGCGTAAAAGCAGCAAGATAACAAGACCCTTAGAGCAAAGGAATCAGTCACAAGCGTCGGGACCCTGCCTAAATCACTGACACGCACATTTAGACCACACCTAACCCATTAGGACAGCATGAAGTCTAACACAAAGCTGATTAATTACTTTCACTATTGAGTGCTAAAGCAGGCAGCTGCAACCCTGCTTTGTGTAACAGCATTTCCCAATGTTTGTGTCTGCGTTGTGACAGGGACAGATTTTGCGTGCACCTCGGTCTTGATGGGTCTGAGCTTAATCCGTTTCCCAAGAGTGTCCCAATCAGCAGGCAACTTGCATTTCACCAATATTCCTTATCAAGTGGGGACACCATATCAATGTCATAAGCAAAAATAAACAAAAAGGAACCTGATTTCATGCTCAGACAGGAATAACCTTCAGACAAGGGAAAGGAGCTATTGGGAAAGAATAATCTCTGAAAGATTATGGAATAAAAGAAAGAAGAGTTTGAAAAAAAGGAGCAGAACATCAGATCAGCTTCCGGATAACACACTGCCAGGCTCCGAAATGAAGTTCCTTCTTGTTTATCCTATATAATTAAAAAGTGTTCTTTAGAATTGGGAGTTAACTCTGCAGTCTTCTTTTTAGTGCAGGTCGAGTTGTGCACCCTAGGGTTTTTGCATTCTCTGAGCTTAAGTTTCATTTTAAAATATACACCTAGTTCAGCATAGCCCTTGCGTAGACAAAAGAAAAGGAAATAACGTTGTTGCAGAGGTAAGGCAGAGAGGTTAAAGTTCACCAATATGGGCTGCTAAAGTCTAGTCAACGTTACCAGAAGGGAAAATATTGAGTCCAGGTTTCTTTCCATCAGCCAGATGAAAGCACATGCTGTACATATTCCATGTCCGTATTTGTACCTACAGCCACACCAGGAAGTAACGTAATCCTGAGAAGACAGACACTGCAGCATCCCAACGCTCAACCAAGAGGCTGGAGTTGCAGGCAAGTCAATGTTTTGCATTGTCACCTGCTGGAGAGAAGCCACAAAGGAGCAACAAAGACACTCCAGATTGCATCCAACAGAACTAAGCAGTTGCAAGGATGTGACTGCGGAACAGTATGCAAAATCAGTAGGTCGATCAAGTTGCATCCCAAAGGGCAATCCTGGTGCAAGCATGAGGTTAGAAGCCTAGATAATTGCAAAGATAGGAGTCATTGGGAATGGGCTGCTTGTGTTTGCTTCCAGCTTTACACACAAATAATAAATTACCCTGTGAAACTCACCTCTGTAAAAACACTGAGATTAGTCAACATTTAAAACTCCTTCAGTGCTCTGGTCAAGCCTGGGTACGAGATAAATATTGTGCTGGCCCTGTGAAAGAGAGATACAATTAGGATCCAATCTGACTTGGAAACAGCCTGGACACAATTTTCCTTTGACTAGTGTTTGTCTTTAATCCTTACCAGAAAATCATTTTTTATGTGCTACATATTATATGCATTACTTATAATTACCTCTTAATACATAACCATTGTATAATATTATATACAGGGGTATATTTATATATAGGGGTTGACCTGCTGGAAAGCAGCTCTGTGAAGAGAGATTTGGGAGTCCTGGTTGACAACAAGTTAACCATGAGGCAGCAAAGTGCCCTCGTGGACAAGAAGGCAAATGGGAACTGGGCCTGCATGTGGAGCGCTGCCAGCAGGTCGAGGGAGGTGATCCTCCCCCTCTACCCAACCCTGGTGAGGCCGCATCTGGGGTATTGGGTGCAGTTCTGGGCTCCCCAGGACAAGGAGGATGTAGAACTTCTAGATAGGGTCCATTGTAGAGCAACAAAGATGATTAAGGGAGTGGAGCATCTATCGTGTGAGGAAAGACTGAGAGAGCTGGGCCTGTTCAGCCTAGAGAAGATGGAGAGGGGATCTGATCAATATGAATAAGTAAGTACCTGAGAGGAGAATGTAGGGAGGATGGGGCCAAACTGTTCTCAGTGGTGGCCAGTGACAGGACAAGGGGCAAAGGGTACAGATTAAAACACAGGAAGTTCCATCTCCATGTGAGGAGGAACTTCTTTCCTGTCACAGAGCCCTGGCACAGGCTGCCCAGAGAGGTTGTGGAGTCTCCTTCTCTGGAGATCTTCCAAACCCACCTCGATGTGACCCTGTGCCACGTGCTTTAGGTGTCCCTACTTGAGCAGGGGGGTTGGACTAGATGATCTCTAGAGCTCCCTTCCAACCTCAACCATTCTGTGATTCTATGTTTCTGTGATTTGCGATCAGTCTCTCAACATAAGATTTCAATCCAAAGCTAATATAAAGCAGCCGAACGCTGTTGACTTCAGCACAATAAATCCACATCTGATAATAGTGGTGTGGTAGTGTTATACAACCACAGCTACACTCTTCAGCAATTATGCTGTTAGAAATAAACTCAGTTAAATTGTAGCAACTGAGACATCTGTGGAATTTTCTCCTCTGGATTTGTTGTTAGCAGTTTCGTTATTATTTTAGCAATAATGCAGCACTCTTTGAAGGCTCTACATAATGGTGCTATACAAAAAACAACTGAAAATACCGTCCTCACCTCAAAAAGACTACATTCTAAAACTAGACAATCAAGAAATCTGAAAAATTTCCCTATTTTCACACAGGGAAATATTTTCATATTGAGGTGCATATGTCTATGTATGTATGCACATATATATGTATTTTAGGACACACATAAATTTAATGTGAGACACCCAAAATATCCTACTAAATGCATTCTCATGGATTCCATAGCTAACAACAGAGGGAGGTAGTGCATAATTCAACACAATTTCATATGACTAAATAAAAGGTTAAGAGACATTTCTGCGAGATGAAAATCTTGATTCACTAGAAGTCTGGGGGAGTAAGGTGAAGGAGCAAAATAAATCAAGAAATTGAGCAGCTCTGAAGATGATTACCAAGAAATCCTGTTCCACAAGAACTAAGAAATAACAGATTGTATTCAAGAGAGCAAGAGAGACGTAACAGGTTTGCGTCTACTCATAGCGCTGATGCTACAGATACTGTCAAGCTCTGATTCCGTAGTGATGGGCACAGAATCAAAATCCTTTAAATGTAAATATGAAAAACTGCTTGTGCAAGCCTTGCCTATGACTAATTGTTACTAGTCTAGATAATTGTATGTGTGATTGCCACATGTTTTCGTCTTCCTACTGGTATTTTTAAAAGCTAGATGACAGGATATGAAGAGAATTGCTAATCCTACGCCTTTACCTGCAGAATTACTTAAAAGTGAGAGGTATAAGGTGGTCACAGCTGATTCTTCCATTTCACTCTTAACAGTGCAGTGAGATGGAACTTCTCTTAGCAATTTTTCTTGTAGTTTTGACTGTTTTTGTGGCAGGAGCATTCTACTACGAACATCCCAAGGCAGAAATCCCTCCTGGATTTATTGAACGCAAAAAGATTTACGTTTTCCATTATCTCATGAATTTTGGTTTTGGTCTGGTAAGTAAGCCTTGCCTGAAGCTGCACTTTTAACTTAATTGCTGATAGAAGTTTTTGCCTTTTTTTTTTCTTTTTTACAATCAATATTTAAATATACTGCAATATACAGCTTGATTTAGTAGAGCATAATAGGGTATTAGTGGGGCATGAAAGGGAACAACATTGAAATATAACTTTTTTTTTGCTTCTTTTCTTCTGATGTCTAAAGTTTCAGGTCTTTATACCTGTTGTCTCAGTGTTGGAAGGCTTAAGAAACAATTGCACTGCAGTATGCAGAGCTTCTTATTTGCACAGTCCTGTTATTTGGAGAAGGAGCAACTAAATGATGTGTGCATGTCATCTCAATTCTCTTTTACAACTATATTCCTCTGCTTCTAAGCCATCTGAAAGACAGCTGTCACACTGGTGGTCTTTTGCTTTTTCAATGTATCTATATGATTTCTCTTTTAGAGCTTGTACTCGTGATTAAAGCTTCCTTTCTCTATTGCTGTGCCTTGTTATATTCCCGATGCTTTGTTTTTCTTACTTGGTTTTCTTTGACAGCTAAATTAATTTTTTTTTGCTTTTAGCTTTTGAAGTAACAAAAATAATCTTCAATATCTTTGGATTGTGTACTATGTTTCACTGCAATTTGGTGTTATTTGGTTATTATTTCTTCCTCCTTTCCCTTGCTACATTGCTTATTAAGTTTTGTTTGAAGCCAGCCAGTAAGTTCCCAAGGACATGAATCATCTTGTCTCTTGAGAAGTGCCTCACCCAGGTCTGAACACTGATAAAGTAAAGTAATGCAATATAACAAGGCAGTGATAGAAATTAAATTATGTTTTCTTGTCATCTTCATGGTACGTGTACAGTATACGTGCACTTGGCATTTTCAAAACACTGTATGAATGTCCTTTAATAGCTTCACTATACCCATCAGAAAAAGTTTATTTCTGCATAATTCTTATATGAAAGGCCAAGCTGCAGAATTTAGAAACTCACTGGAACTAATGAAGTTTTCAACTTCTGATCTTCTCATTTTGTATCTTTTCGGCTGGCTGCTGAGATGCCAAGGAAAAGCATTGTATCATCTCAGAGGAATAGGAAGATCAATGTAATATTTTGTATAATTATACATTACAAGTGCATTTAAAGTCTAGTATTGCTGTCAGGCCAATTACTTATGCCAAAGCAGCTGGGTCCTTTCAGGGAACAATGACCCATAATGTAAAATCTGTCGGGAAAACCACATAAATCTGGTGTTCAGGTGAGACGAAAGATGCATCTGAAGTCACTAGAGACCAACCAGTTTCAAGTAGCTTAGAATCTATGCCAAATCTAACAAATTCTATCAAGAATGGTCTGCATCTGTCTATGAGGAAGTATCTAATAAAAACAGTCATGTCTTAATGTTACGAAAATTTCTTCAGTGAAAAACCAGCCTATCCTTCATTAAAAAAAAAAAAAAATCAGTAAAGCTGAACAACAACCAGGAGAATTGTGACTGAATCAAGTGTGAGCAGTCAAGCTGTGAACACTGATGAGATTATATTACCTGCGGTGTTAAAGAATTCTGCAAACTTGCTGTATCCAGTGTTTTCCAGGGACGATTTAGATAGAAGGGCTGGCACAAAGCGCAATGCAAGTGAGTTGTAAGATGTTCATGATAGACTTCTGCACCTTTACCTGCAGAAAGAGGTAACGATCTGGTTAGCACAGCTCTATCACACTGCTCCCACAGGTACTATGTTACCTATGTCGCTTTGATCCTTCACCTGGACATGACCTGGATTCCCACTTCTATGTGTCTAGATACTATCAAGACTATAGCAACAAGATTTTGCTAGACATGTCCACATGTAATTGATTATTACATCCAGGTTCTACATCTGCCAACTCTACCGCTTCTAGCTTAGAGTACTCCTTTAGCAGCCATCTAATACCCTATTTTATTCACTTTGCTACTGATTTCACAATAGATTGGGCTCTTGCTGAAGCAACATAACATTAAGGAGCTTTAATAGGACCTCTGTGAGAGACTCTCAGTCCAGTTCTCAGCTCTTGCTTTCAGAGAGGCATGGGAACAAGGCAGAAGGTTCTTCTCAGGGAGCTCCAGAAGATAAGTCCAGTCACTCCTGTCAATCTACTCTCTTTAAATTTCGAACACTGGTTACAATGAAGATGGATCAGTTTGTCCAGTTTGTTGTCAGAACCAGCAGGAGATGAAGGTAGAGCTAACCGTGATCATTCTCCAGGTACAATGGAAGTTGCACTAATTTATGGTTTCTTTCTCTTCATTGACAGGCAAAACTTTTAGAAAAGCTAGGTATCTCATCAGAAATCCATGTTATCAGGACTATAATGGATGGAATACCACCACCAAAAGACAATCATCTTTTAATCAAGGACTTAAGGTTTGATAAGATTGAAGTAAGGATTTACCAGCCAAAAACACCAACCACTGGCCGAAGAAGAGGAGTCCTTTATTTTCATGGAGGAGTTGGACAGTTTGGAAGCATTCGTAAGAAATTTAAACAATAAGAGCTATAATTACAAATACTATATAGTTGCTGACTTGTCACAGTATTTCTTAAATGACCAGAGAAATTAATAGGTTAAACATTATAAAATCTCATTCTTAAAGAACTGAGTTGGTGTTTACTTGTGTATACACCTGAACACTGTTGTGTTCACCAGGACAAAAACTGTATTTTGAAATGGAAAGGGGTGAGAGACTAGGCGGTGTCTTAGCCATGAGAAAATACATTGTGCTAATATTTGACAGCCCTTTATAATAACTTCTTAGCTTCAATGTTTCTTTACTTGTGGCAGCAATGGTGCTTTTTGTTACCTTTTCACAAAGCTGATTAGAAAAGGCAGAAGTATGAATCCCAGATTTCCCATAGACACTAATGGAACCGTGAGCCATATCTAGCTTGCACCATGCTGACAACAGGAGAATCACAGAGTAGCCTTATCAACAGAACTAAGAATTTCAGATTATTTTAACTATTTTCAAAGTGAGTTACAATTCCATTGCAATATTTTGTTTTACAGGGGCCTATGAAAGAACATGCCGCTATTTCGCTAAAAAGAGCGATTCAGTGTTTGTGTCTGTCGGGTAAGTAGACTCAGGGCTGTCATAGTGTGATGGACATTTGTGTCTCCTTCTAGGTCTGCAAGTCTTCAATGCTTTGGCAGGGCAAGTCAGATTCATTGCTAACAGTACACAGAACACTTAACAGTTAGTGATCATGCGTGTTTCACCAGCACTAGTTACTTAGAAAGAATTACTCAGCTAATCCTCACTTGCTTATTTCCAAAGCCGTTATAATAATTTTACAATTTGTAGCAACTGCAGGAGATGAGAATGCTTGTTTCTGAACGCCATATCCAAAGCACATTAAGCATAAAGCAAACATTACGTTTGAAGTATAACCACCTCTGTTAAAACAGAATTGCCCAAGCACTCAATCTGGTGGTAGTTCTGAAAAACTCATCTCAAAACCACCAAATCCACTCAAACCCCACAATTAGCTTGCAGTCAACAGGAGATAAACATTTTAAAACTTATTCTGATGGACTGTAATGGACTCCTCAGAGAACCAATTTTTAAGAGTTCAGGATTTTTTTTTTATCTTGATATTGGATTAAGAGTCATAATGTAGAGCCTGAATGTAGGTAATCAACTTACTCTGGATATTGTAGCAGTTTCCTTCAGATCATCACAGTGTTACGAGTCACTGGCTTTTATTGACTGTGTTTGTGAAAAGAAAAAAAAATCCTATTGCCATTATATATATTTTTAAGCTTTTATTGTCTAATATTTTGGGGGAATTTTTTGTTTTGATTTCTAACGAGAACAGATGATGACTGATTCATACATCCATGACTTGCTATCTAATTCTGAGAATAACTCAGTACACGCCTTCAGTCATCTAAAAGATGAGTACGTAAAAAATGTATTCCACAATTACAGAAAAATGCACCAAAATTCCTTTAAACAATGGTAATAGTAGCAACTAGGACAACGTAGGTAATCATAACTTCAGTAACAAAATTATATTGGCAGAATACTTCGCATCTTCTCGTTCACACACTTTCCTGAAGATAGGAACAGGACAATTCACTCGATCTGACTATGCTAAAAGCCTTTCCTTCATACTTAGGTACCGCTTAGCTCCTGAGTACCCATTCCCAACTCAGTTTGAGGACTGTCTCGCTGCCGCCGTACATTTTATGAGAATTGCAGAAGATTATGGAGTAGATCCTGCTCGTGTTATCACCTGTGGAGACAGCAGTGGAGGTACACTTGCTGCTGCTGTTGCCCAAGCAATGACCAACAGAAAAGACCTCCCAAAGCTGAGAGCCCAAATGCTGATATATCCTTTTCTCCAGGCTGCAAACTTTAATTTGCCTTCTTATGAGCAGAACAGGGGAGTCCCTGTTTTGCTGAAGAAACGAACCCTCTCTCTTGGTTTGAAGTATATCAATAAAGAACAATCAGCCATAGATGAGATCTTGAAACATGCTCATATTCCAAGAGATTTGGAACTGAAGTATAAGGAGTGGCTGAATTCTGACAACATCCCTGAAGATTTTAAACCAAGAGACTACCAAGAAGGAAAAGAAAATCAAATATCAGAAGATCTCTATAGATCATTCAAGCCTTTTTTGGACCCAGTTTTTTCACCACTGCTAGCTGAAGATACTGTTATTGCTCAGCTCCCTGAGACTTTCATTTTGAGCTGTGAATTTGATGTGCTTAGAGATGATGCACTGATGTACAAGAACCGATTAGAGAATCACGGTATAAAAGTGACCTGGTGTCATCTGGAACAGGGATTCCATGGCATAATTTTCTTAGCTAGTTATGGTAGGATAACATCATTTAAGAGTGCAAATAAAGGCCTACGAATGATAGTAGATTTTTTAAAATCAATATAAAACTCCACTTCAGCCTTTCCTTTCTTACTGGTTGAAAAAAATTCAAGAAACCTTCATACTTCCTTTTTCTTAAATCACCTTTGAAATTTTGCCATTGGACCATCTTCTACCTAAGCATCTGATCTGGTGATTGCTTTTGTTTAATTTTTATTTGTGATAATCAAGTGAACTTTTCTTTCTTCTACTACCTTATCAGAGGTTTCTGTTGTACACATAAATGCTCTGGTCCTCCAAGAAAAGTTTATTTGCAGTGCAGTTTGACTTAATAAATTTCTGATACTATTAATGCATAAACTGTGATTTAAGAACAGCTTGAGGCTTAGTATACCAGGGCACAAATCGATGGGTTAAACATATACTGCCCATGGTCAATGTTTTATAAAGGTCCAAATTCGATGGAAGCTGAATGTGAAGCAAGTTTGAAGTGCAGAGAGGAGTGAATATAGATGGAAAGACTTGAGCACACGCATAAAAGAAAGACAGAAGAATGAATATTGGAAAAAGGGTTCAATCTGAAACTACAGATGCTGCAAAACTATGCTGATGTAGGAATATAGCATCTCTATTAAAATAGATTATGCATATACATTTTATACATAGATGCAGATATACATGAATATACATTAATATCAGTCACTATACAAAATCCTCTATTAACTCTAGGCCTGCACTTTCTGAAGCAGACAGCAGGATATAGTAATGGAAGAAACACTGACACCAGGGGATGAGCACCGAGGCTCTTAGTCGTGGTTAATATTTATCATACTGTTCTTGAGTCCTTTTCTGTGACCTCCTGCATGGCCTGGGCTAGAGAGAGTTAAATGGCATTTTAAGATCTTCAGATGCCAACAGATAAATCTCACAGGGGTACAGCCTAACAGGGGATAAACAAGTCCTAAAAAAACCTACTGCTTTCCAAGACAGAGAGTAGCAGATAGGCAAACTAAACTATAGTACATGTAATATTTATGATTTGTATCTTCTTAGACAACCCACATAGCCACGCCTGGAAGTTATGTGAATTAAAACAACAACAACAAAGGTATTAACCTTAAATAATGTGGGTGTGACCCACATTTTTATTGTGCATCTCCAGACCTTGGCCCAAAGGCAGCATACCCCAAATAAAAGGAATCAACAACAGTGCCAGATCCTCAAAATGAATGAAATGAGGGGAAGTTCGATGCAGCTGGGAAGTCTTGGTTCCATTTGAACAATTCTGTATTATAAAAAGATGAATTGTTAAAAAAAAAATGTTGTAAATTCCTCTCAGCAGATGTCAGCACTCAGCTGAGTTTCAAATGCCAGCAGAGCAAACTGGCAAACTTCTCTAGGCACCCAGTGTGAATACCCAAAAGGTATTGCAAAAGGTCATTCAGGACTTTAGATTCAAATATTTTTACAAAACCTTATTACATACGTGCTAGAGTTGTAGGTTTAAGAACAGAACATATCTGAAGGGACCCCAGTTTGTAAGTGACATTAGCTGCTCCAAACCAGTCAGGTCCCAGGGGTGAATTACAGACACCTACAATTCCATTTCAGCTTGGCAATGTTTAAAATGGCTCTCTGCACCAATCTAATTAAAAGCCAATACGCACCAATAAGTATTTTGGCAAATAAGCTGGCAACAAGAAAATACTTCAAATAAACATTTATTATATAATAAGACATGCAATACTACTGCGTGTCTTTTGATACCTATTCTGTTCAGGATACTGGTGCTGAAATAAATAAGCAAGAACCTGCAAACTGGAGGACTTAGAGGAAGCAAGGAAAGATTAAAATAAAGATGCACAGGAGGCTAAACGGAAGATGGCTTTCAGTCCTGAGTAAGAGCAAAATGCATAAGGAGTGAGTATGCACTGGGGTGGGGAGATGGAGATAACAGAAAAGGAGGACACCGAAAGGCAGGTGGAAGCAGGCTGAGTGCCAGAGATAAACCCGGGAAATGCACAGCACCTTCCACAAAACTGCATCCCAGAACACTAATGAAGCTGTGTTTTCTTAAAGCTTCTTCTTACTGTCCCCGCACAGGAGATATTGAAGCCTAAGGCACACAGATATGAAGAGGGCTGAGATGTTTTTAACTATTTGTTTATGGAAATGCAGAAATGTGAAGGACAGGATGGGAAGTTCACACCTACTGAAATTGAAATATAGTTAAATTGCACTACAGAGTAGAGCTGTCCTGTTGTGTTACCTGGAGTATATTAAAAACAAAGCAAGGAAAGCTGTACAGGAGTTTTTGATTTTTAAATACATCTATTAAAAAATAATTAGGAAGGAAAGTATCAACCAGCTATTATTTCTGCTTTTAATTATTTTTCTTTGGAATGCATTATTTTTTGCCTGTTTTCTTACCTTTCTGAGTTCAAGGTAGCCATTAAAGCTGGCTACACTTGACTGAATCAAAACTTCAGTAATTCTACCTGGTTTCTTCAGGTGAGCCTTGTAGTATTTCCTGTATGATGCACTGTAGCTGTAGTAGTCACCTGTTTCCTAACACAGCCTATAATGAGAACTGAAACATTTTGCAATACTGAGAAAAAGACATTACAGCAAAAGCAGCAACACCTGACATTGATACAACTCCCTAGCACCAGCCATCCTGACACTTTCATCAACATTCAATTTGCAAGCTGCCTACTGCTTAAATGATGAATGGTGAAGTTGATGTGAGGTTGATGAGCTTTAGGCATTTTCAATCTACATGGAGAGCTGGTGAATCCATCTCTCAGCAGGCGCTGCAAAACCCAGCAGTTAAGCCTATGTGTATGGGGAGCTACAAACGACAAAATACCGACAAAGATCATATTTCTATGAATAGGTCTTGTCATAGTACCTAACCTCCCCGTTAGGTTTCTAACATCATTAGAAAAATGATGAGAAAATAAGAAAAAAATGAATTGCAGAGATGGCTACCTATATAGCAGCCCATTGATGTGAAAATGAGCAGAATTTACGCAATTACCTGTCAATTCTATATTCATAAACTAATAAATTAAACATATCAATCTCCAGCAACACTAAATTAACTCAGAAAGTATCAGATTTTTTCAGCATGTTTTCCTGTTTGTTGATTTCTAACACAGACCTTAAGCTAAAGAAGAAGGATTGTCTTAATAACAGTACAGAGCTTTCCTAATCTGAACTAAATCATTCTCGAAGGGAAGGGCTCTGGAGCGGACGCTCACGCCAGAGCACCTTATCTAGAGGTGAACAACTGCGGCAAAATCCGCCGAACGAGGAAGCATCGACAGCGAGAGGCAGCCCCAGCGCCGACCCCCGTGTGGGCCGCGCTGAGCCCCAGGCCGGATGCGGCTCGGACTCAGCGGGAGCGGAGCCAGCAGGGCAGGAGGGAATTCAAAAGCTGCCCTCAAGGAGCACAAGCAGCCAGGAGTGCGGCCTGGCCCTCCTCCCACGTGTGGAAAAGAATTCTCTCCACAGACTCTTCCAGCAGTGGGAGATCAGGTGAAGCCGTGGTCTCCACTCGGCAGAGAGCTGCCAACAGG
>NW_010583739.1:820981-877309 GCF_000705375.1 Tinamus guttatus | reverse complement strand
AGAGCTGCAAAGGCTGAGAGAGCTCAACCTAATCTCCAGGCCTGCTTAACCTGGAGAAAGCAAGGGTGAAGGAGGATCTTATCAGTCTTTAGAAGCATCTTAAGGGAGGATGTCAAGAGAATGGGACCAGATTATTTTCAGTGGTGGCCAGTGATAGGCTAAAACACACAGGAATTTCCATCTGAACATGAGAAGAAACCTCTTGACTGTGAGGATGAGGGATCATTGGAACATGGTTGCCCAGACAGGTTGTGGAATCTCCTTCTCTGGAGATATTAAAAAATGCATGGACACAATCCTGTGCAATGTGTTCTAGCAGACCCAGCTTGTGCAGAGAAGTTGGTTGGATTAGATGATCTTCCAACTTCAGTCATTCATGGGATCTCATGTATTAACTAGTTTTTGATCTGTGTTTCACTATTTATATCTGTATTGAAAACTGCTCAAATTATTCAAGACAGTTAATTCAGCAGAGATGTATGAGATACGTGTTTTTAAGTTGCTTCTTTTATGAAGATTAAAATTCATTTTGTTTTATTGAAATGCTTTCCTATAAATACTGCATCTCTATGGTTCAAGAGTCAAGAATTACAAAACATTTTCAGCTTAGCCCACTGTGTTGCCAAATGGTTAATTTGCTGAAATGATATCAGAAAAAAAAAGTACTTTATCTAGGTATGATCTTTCATTTGGTTTCAGTTAAAATCTATCTACTTATGTGGAAGGCTCTTGTTATGTCATGTGATGCCTGTGCTCTTTAAAGGAAATGTGCAGACTATACCTATATTCAGACTAGCAAAATTCAAATAGTTTTAAAGCTTTTTTATTATATTTTTGCTTTTGTTCTTTTATCAATGTGAGAGAATTGCTCGAGAAAGGGCCTAACAGAAGTTGTGGCACTACAGAGACTTGCTTGAGGTGAGAAACAGTTACCCCTTCCAGGGTTGTTGGTATGTGCGGAATCTATTTCTCCATGATTCTCTTGGCAACACAATCTGCCCTCCTTGCATATACTAACAAGAGTAAATGAAGAGTGGAGCAGAATGGAGACACCACGGTCAAACTTCGTTGGCTTCCCTGTGGAGGTGGTAAACTGTGCAGAGGATGAGAGAATAGAGGGGTGGAGCAGAGTGAAGACACCATGGCCACACTCTGTTGTACTCCCTGCAGAGGTGGCAACCTGGCTGTACCGGGCAGCTGATAAACCACATAGTGTGATGTCTGGTGCTGGGCCATCAATGGTGGCAGATCAGTCCCTTCGGATGGACTTTGCTCAAACTTCTCCTCCTTCTAATATCAGTATAATATCAATACACAACCCCATCCCAGAAGTTATGCGCTTCCAAGGAACAACCACTCCTCCTGAGCATGCTCTGTAGATTTTCAATTAACTCAGGAGACTTTTTAAACCAATCAACAAAAGTAAGGATGACTAGAGTTACTCAAGCTCCACCTAAATGTAAAACAAAATATATAAAATGTAAGCTAAAGAGGGATATAGTGGGAAGTATGGAGTGGTAAGAATGGGGGAAGAAGGAATGGGAAAAGGAGGAAGAGGAACTAAGGAAGAAGGAAGAGGAAAGAGGGAAGATTCTATCGTAACTTCTGGATCAGTCGACAGGCTGAACCCCGCTTGGGTCAGGACACTGCCTGAGGAGGCTCCTCAAGATTGAGAGCTCTCTCCCATCTTCTGGGTGAGTGATGATTGTGCATTTGTACACTAGGCACTAAGTAAAAACCCCACACTGTAGTAGAGAATTTCCTGTATTGACACCTGAAACCTGTTTTCTAAATGTTGCATTTGAATAAATTGTGCTATTTGTGAACTCAACTACTTGTTTTGAAGGCAACTGGACCTACAGTCAACAGTCTGTTTGTGAACCTGATACTGCCAGAATCGGGCCTATAGCTGATCATGCTATTCACGAACCTGATACTGCCAGAGTTGGACCTATAGCTGATCATACTATTTGTGAACTCAGTTCTGTGTTTGGAAGGTGATCGGACCTACAGTTGGCAGACTATTTGTGAATCTGGTACTGCCAGAATTGGGCGTATAGTTACCACAGTATTTGGTATCCCTATTAAGAGATGAGTCCAGCTACTCTCAGTCCCTCTAACCTTTGAGGATCGGCTGGAATGTAAGGGGATTCATCTCTTACCAAATTTACTCCCCCTGCCCCGCCCCATCAAATCACAGCAATTAATATTGTGTTGTATCAACATACTTTATTTGATAACCATAAAAAAATGTCATGCATTAAAAAATAAAAAAGAACAGAGCTGTAACAAATACATTCAAGACAAAAGAAAAAGTTTCTGAAACCTATAAGAAAAGAAATATGACCTGTTAAATTATATAATTTCTGCAACAGATTCTAGTAATGAATAGTGTGTGTTTTGACAGAAACTGCTACTTATGAATTCAGTCTGCTATTGCTAAATTCATGTGTCTTCTTAAGAAATAAGATTTTAAATAATGTATATCTTGGAAACATACTAGGTATATATAGGAAAACATGGATCAGCGCATTTCAGTGTTGTTTCTGGATTTCAGAAGTGAGAATGACACAATCAACCCATTGCTGACAATGACAGGACATCGGGAAATAGCATGACTTTTGCAAAGTTGCAAAAGGCCAAATAGAAATCATGAAAAACAAGAACAGATTACAAAGATAACAGAGGGAATATACACAGTAAACAACATAGGACATGGTGTGATTAAATACAATTTAGGAAACTGAAGGAGCAAAATTAAAAACTGCTGAGGCATAAAAGGAAAATTTCACATAGCTCCATGAATCAGAAAGACAAAATAACAATATACAGCATTATTTTCCAGCTTAAAGATCCTGCCTCTATATCAGAGTTGGAAGACCTTCTAAGTTGAGAAGCCTAACTGGTTTTTGGAAGGTAGATAAGAGAGACTAATGAAAGATTTGACCTTTCTTTGCAAACTTTGCCTTGTCAAATTTTGCCCTATTGTATGTTTGCCATTCAATTGTGTATCCTGGGGAAAATTAAGCATCTGATGATTTTTCTAGTTAAGAATATCTCGTATCATCCCTTTCTTTCTATTTCCCTGCCTCTCTGAAAGGATTCAGGCTAACCTTACAGTAAAAATAAATAAATAAATATAAAGGCTGAGCTACAGGTGGAGAAGATATATCCATTCATTTTAATTTTAGTTTAACCTGCTATTTTTTTAAACTTGCACATCTATTTTGGCTTCTTTAAGACACACTGGAAGAAGAGTTACCTCTGGATGTAGGTTCTCCACCTGTAGCTCAGCCTTTATATTTTATTTAACTAAAACTAAAATGTCCACAGATATTTAGTCAAAAACTGACCCAAATTACAAGTTTTTGTAAGAAACTGTTTATCTGGTAGGTGTTAATTTTCTCGTTAGTTATTCTTCATTAGTGACAAACCACCTTTATGAAGAATATTGGTTTGTTCCAGTTTCTACTATTTCCTCCATTTTTTTTTTGGAATTGTGGAGAGTTGATTGTGTACCTTGCATTTTCTGTGGACAAGTGCAATTTTTTTGCCTAGTTTCCTTCAGCATGGTACGATAGGTTGTAAAGACAGACAACCAACTTTTTAAAATGTTGATACTCTTCGATAGTGACTTGAGAGTTCATGCACACATTTATTACTTGTAACTAGGACAGTAATAAGGAATGAATTCTGTTATCCTTTAAAAATGATGGCTGATCATCTGTGAAGACCTTACTGTACAAGTTCATATGCTTCTGTAGGCAATGCTGATGTAAATCCACACCTCCATAAAGTATATATATGGTTTAAAAAATTGCACAGTAGTACTTCTGAAATTGATTTTCTTAAACTCTGGCTTCTTACAAGATGGATCAGTTTTAATACTGCATTATCCTTGATTAGTCATAGTCTTCCCAAGCAACACTATCCAGGCACAGAAAGAATCTGCTGGCAACAAAACTTCAGCATGATGACAAAAGATCTTCACCTTGAAGTATATGGAGAACAGATGGTAATGAAAAAGATGAGGACAGATTTGACAATTACAATGCTTATATCAGAGTCAGCTTATTTTCCGAACTATGCACAACACTAAAGACTGTTGGGTAATCAGCAATTGGCCCACCTTATTTCTGCCAATGTTGCCATCATTTTTATCTCCTCAGTACTCCATCTTTTAATGTAAGCTTTTTAGACAGATGCCATAATTTATTTTGCATTTGCTAAGCATCTAGAGCAAAAATGTCCTGATTTTTAGGAAATACTGCAATCAGAGTAGTTAAAATTTTCTAATATAATGTTAGCCGCTCTTAGTGTTGTATTTTTCTGATTAAGATAAAATTTTCAGTGGTGAACACTATGTTGCCTTGTTAAAAAAAGCTGTGTTTTGGACATTTTTGTACTCATTAAAAGGACATTGAAGCTACTAAATACTCAATTTCAGTTTTATGTTGCCTTTTAACCAAAAATAGCTTAATAATCCTTTAAGTTATTGCAATTGCTGCCTTAAAAAGTATGAAGTTCACTTCGGCACAGGTTTCTATTTATTCCACTTTTAAAAGATACTCTTACTATTTTCCATAAGCACTCATGATGGGCTGAAGTCTTTCAAGTCACTAGTTCTAGTGTAAATAATAACACAGTGTCAAAGTAACTCATTAAATGTGTGCTATTAAGATTGCATTGTCTTGTAAATTGTTTCACTGATAAATAACAGGCGTCATACACAACTGTAATTAGTAGGTTCTCTATAAGTCATTTTAAAATCAACTTTTTCACTTCTTTCCAGATGATTCACATGAAATGGAGGTATCTGTAACATTGAGAATAGATCAGCTCACAAGACATATCATTCTCATGTTCAATGTTCTTAGTATTGATGAGACATGTGGATAGCTCTGAGCCCCCTTGCTCAATGATGAGTGTGTAGGGGAAAACATTAATCTGTATAGGTAATGTATAGTACTGAAGGAAAAGAACTATTCTTGCTGAATTTAATAGCAATATTCTTTCTTCCATCTTGTCAATGTTTATCATCCTCTCTTGCTAGCAATTGAATATATTCTTTTCTATGAAGGTGAATAAAGCTAACTTTATAAACAAAAGTATCTTAATGATGTTTGCAAAATTAAGGGCAAATGTGGAGCTTTTTTTTTATTAATTTACAGTCTGTTTTAGCTTTCAGAAAATTCAATGTATAAATAAATGGCACAGCTCATCTGCTTTGATGCTGGAAATCCCAATATTGTAACTGAATTTCATTCCAGAATAAAAGAAGAGCAGTTTTTTTAAAAAAATCCCAATTTGGTAAAATTTGAAAATATGTACATCTCCTTGATTTTTTTTATTTTGCCTGAATTTAGTATATTTATATGAGAATCAAATATAAAACAAATCCATATGATGAAAGATTCTTTGTCCAAGTTATTACCAAGTATTAGTGGTTCTCCAACTTCTCATGCAAACAAACAAGTAAATAAATTAGGTAACCCTAATTACCAATCTATCTCAAGTATACGGAAAGTTTATTTTTCTAATTCACAGGATCTACAGTTTCCTGCTTTAGCCCAAACAAGTTTGTAATGGCCAGAGTACAAAATTCTCTAACACAATTTATGAAGCAGAATACAGTGTTTTAGTCTTCTCTTTGCAAGAGGGCTTGTTGTCTGTTACATGCGTTCTAACTCAAGAACTAAATTAGCTGCTAACGTTATTGGAGAGGTGGCAGTACAGCACAGAACAGCGAGAAATAAAGTGCCGAGTGGGAACAGTTAGTAAGAAATGTCCAGCAAAGCAGCTGGATGGCTCATGGAGAACTGTTAGCAGGAGTTACTACATGAACAAGGCAGGAGGGCAGAATGGGGTAGAGTGAAGCATGGCTAGCAGAAATGTGTATGCTGTATGAAAGGAACTTGCACCACAAGATTGGTGATGGCTTTAATCAGGCTTTGCTACACAGGAAGACCTAACATTCACAGGCTCTGAGTGATATATAACTATAGGAGAATAAACTCCTTTTAGCTACTGCCTCAGCTAAAAGGACTGTAATTACTTCCATTTAGAGTTTTCTCTCCTCTCCTCTCCTCTCCTCTCCTCTCCTCTCCTCTCCTCTTCATTTTTCATTTCCCCCTTTAATAAAATATTGCTTGTTAAGCTAACCAATTCATTATTGTTAGTAAGGAAAATTAGCTCATTGAGTGTAGGAAATGTGGTTTAATTTGTTCAGTTTTCTGGGTGGGAGCTCAAACAACAGTTGTATAAATGATCCCTTTAAATTTGGTGCTCTCTCTTATTGTTACCCATCCAAGCTTATCATTAGGGTTACAAACGTATCCTTAATATAAATCTCTTCTGAAAATGTAATGGGCCTGAATTACTGAGCTGTGTTAGTGTTCAAGAAGAAAACAGAAAATATAGTATAGTTTAATTATTCTGTTCAATTGTCTTTCAGTTCTATTTTCTACTGCTAAATGGCTGTACTCACCAATTCATAGTATCTTGATGTCAGCTTCTTTTATTCTGTCTAATATGTATTGAGCCATTCCTCAAACTATAATGGTAGCATACCTCATTGGAAAATGGGTAATGTTTGGCATTTATATTACCTGATATTTCTTGCCTTAAAATCAGGTATATAGTTTACACTTTCACTTATGGAAGGGAGGAGTACTTGGATATTCATTATTTCCTAAGTTAGATGTGATTAATGTATCTATCAGCTTGGACATCATCTTTCAATGGAAAAAAAAAACATGAGAGAAAAAGGAAGGAAAAGTTTTCTACTGTCCAAGTTTGTTGGTTACTGTACCTTATTTGCAACTTTTATATACTCATAACCAAACATTACTTAATTACAGTGCAATATATTCATAGGGTGAATAAAAATAAAATAGTTTGAATGTATTAGACAAGAATTAAATTAGTTGAGAGTTAAATCCACTTGGTGTGAATATTGTTTTAAAGTCAAACTTGGACTTTTGTGCATGATTACAGAATCAGAGAACAGCAGAGTTCGGAAAGGACCTCTGGAATTCATCTAGTCCAACCCCTCAGCTGTTTGCTTTCCCTTGTCTGCCACTGTTTCTCTGTGCTCCTTATGCCTGTGGAGCACATGAAACCTAACCAGACATAGCCTCAAACCAACCTCAGTCACCAACGCTATCTAGTATGGAAATACCTGTCTCCATGTGAATATGCTCTCTTATTTTCTGGAATAGACTGTCTGTATACATTCCATTTATTGAGAATAGCCCCTGATCGCTCTTAACTCTTGAACTATATTTTCTAATTTTCTGGAAGGGTACAGATTGGCTGGGCAAAAGCTGTGTGAGGAATTTCTGAATATATTAAATGTATTCTGTATTCCAGTATGCCAGAAAGTTTCTTAGCATAGGTTATTGTTCTAAAATCTAGGGTAAAAAAAATGTTTTGTTTTTTCTTCTTTCTGTTATTTTTAAAAACTATTCTGTGATTCTGTGATTCTGTGATGCTCGTCATGCAAAGTTAAAAAATATCACTTTGCAAATCTAAAGAAACTAATCATTCATCCCTTTTGTAATAATTATTGATCTTCCTTGGGCACAGAGACAGTAAGATGGCAACAGTTTCAGCACTTAAAGAATTGCAGAGATAATATAACAGGAATACATATATATACTTTTTTTTTTTTTTCTGTCAACCTAGACTCCTTTCTTCTGAAAAACAAATAAATAAAGAAATCTTGTGTTGGTAGACAGCACAATCTATTTTCTGTGTTGTAGTACAAAACCTCCTTATTACTTGGATCAGATTGTTCTAGGTATATTTCTAATGGCTGAGAAGAAATATGTTTTTGTCTTCTTCTTTGGATCTTCTCTTTGGAAGGTTTTTCATAAGCATAATTTGTTTATGTTTTCTTCAACTTTGTTCCAAAAAATTAGAGAAACGTGCCTATCTGTGCTAATTCTGGAATGCCTGAGATAATTTGATGTCCCTGTGTTAACAATTACAGAAACGCAGTGGTCACAATACATCATTTGTTCCTTTATGACAAAGTAACAAGACCTAGCCAGCTTTGTTCCAGGTATACAGCTGTAACATCCACTTGGCAAGGAGAAAATGCTTTCCTTTCAGTTTGAAAAATAATATGGTCTCATAGGGTATAAAACATTTAAGTATGAATAAAGATATAGTCTGCCAATGAAGAATATGATTTATATTTTTGTATGTGCAGGCAGAAGACTCATTTGGTATATTTTCTAAACTGAAAAAAAGAAAACAAAAATGAAAAAAAATCTTACACTTTTACAGATGACTATCCAAACTAACAACACTCTCTCTAGCTATTAATTTTCCTTTCTTCCTGATGAATTTTCAAGGAGTGATAAATAGAAGTAGCTCAGAAAAGTTTCTTTAATGAAACGTGACCACAACTTCTCTGACACTTCTAATTGCTTACCTAGCAACCAACAAAGATATACTAGAACAGAAACAACTGGGATAAAACATACACGCATGATGTTTAAATATTGCCTTGTAGAAAATTTCACTTTATTGAAAAGGTTACTCATTCATCTCTATAGCCACTTAGCATTCTTATAGCAGGTGGGAGCTAGTATGACTATTTCTAAATTTCTTCCACTTGTTTGATGTCTTTTCTTTTTAATGAGATCACAGCCTCAGTCATCATTTGACAGCTGCTTTCTTTCAAGGGATTTTTACTTAAAATATATTTTTTAAATATTATAATTTTACTGCTCAATGAACCTTGCAATAACAACATTTTAGCATCTATCCGCCATGGCAGATGGCAAACTAATTAGGCCTGCTGTAGCTGCATACTGATACGTTCTGCACACAACACTTTTGCATTCCAAAGGGAGGTCAAAGAGTAACTTTTATTTATGTTCTTTGTTGTATTTGATCATTGAAAATCATAAGACAGAATATTAGAAAAAAAACACTTTTTACACCTTTTAATTAGACTTACTAGTGTTTATTGCATATGATCAACCTACATAACTGAAAAAAGACACAGTCCATATTTATGGGTGGTTTAGCTTGTATTTTTAGAGAGAAAATAACATTATTTTCAGATGATCTTTTTTTTCTTCTATTAAAAATTCACCTAAGAATTAACAAAAAGCTATTTTTTTTTTCTAATGCATGTGTTCAAGCAATTCAAGATAATATTTTTCCTTTTTTTTAGCTTTTAGATATTACAGAGATGGGTATGTAGTTAATATTCTACCTCTTTGTTTTTTTTGGGGGGGCAGTAATGAATACACATATGCACATGTGCTTGCGCATGCACACACATATGTGAGTGCACATGTGTATGTGTATGTACACATACAGTCTTTTTTACCCAGGGTTTTGAGTTTTTCCTTAAGGCACATACCAGATAAGTTTCACTAAAGATAGAAGAGGCTAGTCTACTACAACATCATGTTTTAGTGACTTCAGGAGAAATAAGGTAAGACAGTGATAAAAAATAATAAGTAAGTCATTAAGTCAGTCATCTGAATGTGAGGTATGTAATATAAATAAGTCATTTAAATTTCCTGAGAGAGAGAGAGAGGTACGCTCTAAACTGCTTGAGTCAAGACCAGAGAGCTTAGTCCTAGATAAGATATTATATTTAATGCTTCAAAAACTTTTCTGAAGCCAATTCTGTGGTCATATTTTTGATTACAAATGAAACCAAACATGAAGCTATCTCTCGAAATCCCAGTAATCTCATTAAATTAGGTTTGTATATTATAATATTGGAAAATAAATTACTTTCAAGTATATAGTCTGAATTAGATGTAATCAAACAAAGATGATGACTTTGTTTCATTTAAAATCACTTACTGTGTTTCACTGATTGTCAGTGCTCTTCTGTATGATTCTTGTTGATAGCATATAACTGAGCACATCATAAGTGATAAAAGTAAAAACCTTGAAATAATACATTTTAAAACATCAGTAATTTGTATCTGTCCTTCATATACCCTTCAGCTATCACTTTTGAGCTCTTCTGGCAAATATAGCATTTTCTCTGTTACTTACAAGACATAGCTCCAGACATGAAGAAATGCTATCATCATCCTACAACATATTGAACCATTTTCATAAATTGTATTCAAATTCTATATAGATTTTTTTTCCTGTACATACTTAAGGTCTAACATTGCTTTCACTGCGTACATTTCACACAGTACACAATTTCATTAATTTCATTGTATTTTTTTGTATTCATTTTATATTATTTTTGTATGAAAGGATTTTGAGCCTGTTGTATTGTGATATTAAAAATGTATTTAGATTATATTTGCTTTCTGAATTAATACAGGTAAAAACATGTTGACACAGCAGTAGGAGTTTATGTAACACAACATAAAGAAGACAGAATATTAGAATATGCACTTTTTCTTCTCTTTTCTTTTCTTTTCTTTTCTTTTCTTTTTTAAATATGCTGATGAAATGCTCCTCCTCTTCCTTGAAGGAAGGAGTTATTTTGAAATGTCCTGGCTGAAATATCCATCATTTAAGAAAAATAGCATTTGAGTAGAGGAAAGGAAAATAATAGCATTTTCATTTGTGCCTACTCCTATTAAAAAGTCATATTAAAAAATTCATATTTTTGTCTTTAACTTTTCCTATCGCCGATTGACTTTAGTAGAGAATAAAGCAAACAGACTTGCAAAGTCAAAACCACTGCATTTTACACAGTAGCAACAACTGTGAATTATAAAGATGCAAGCGATTGATTCCTTCACTGAAAAAAGTTAGCATGGTGAATCTTGCCTGTAACATAGCTCAGATAGTCTCTAATCATGTCTTAATTTTTTTCAAAAATTGGAAGTGCTAAAATCGCTAAGGAATTTGAGAGATTTTTTGTGCCACCATGCCTGAGTGCATGTTTATAGATTTTAGTAGCAATGTTTAGATGAGTATTTTCTTAAGTGAAATAATGCTACATATTAATTTTTACCATCCTGAATTTCTGTGTTTATCCTACATATTACTTAAGGGATATTTAATATTTCTACTCGACATGAGAGGCTTTTAAGAGTATCATTAAATACAGCATAATCTAGTCATTATCTTAATAATTTGGCATATAATGCAGATTATAGTCAGAAGCTACTCGATCAATGTGTTTCCAGAAAAGTCATTCAGAGAATCAACATTAAGCAAGTATTTGCTTTCAGTTAAGAATGTCTGATTTTCTTACAGCCTATCATTTGAAAATATAATTTGAACACTAATTGTTAATTGCAAAGTCATCTTGTACACTGGCTGACTGATAGTATTTCATTTAAAAAATTTACTTTTATATCTCTAGATGGTGCTATGTGTACCTATATTGGTGGAAGCAGTATAGGTAATTTTAATTTTAATATAAAATATACAATTTCTAAATAAAACAACTAAAACCACACAAATTATTACAGAAATGTTCTTTCTGCTTTTGCTTTAGGCTAAGAAGCATTGAGGTGATTGTGCTCCCATAAGAAAGTAAATCCTGTGCTAGTTGAAATAACAAACAGGTTACATAGAAAGCAACCTACATTTTTGTAAAAAAAGGTTGAGTTAATCTCTTACCAGAAGTACACCGGAGAAGTTGTTTTTAAATCAGTGTTGTTACACAGCATTTCTCCATATACATTTATACATATGTATTCCTTTTCCTTTTAACTTTTTTTTTTACCTTAGCTATTTAAAAAAACTATATTACATTAATTTGTGCTGAACTGCAGTATTTATGAGCACCTTCTTGGGTGGGTAACACATGGGTTTTAAATAGCTATGCATTTCAATTTAAAATAAAAGTTTAAAGAAATTCTGGATAAAGTGTTGTTCAGTAAGCAGAAATAATTATACTGATTACTCTTTATATTATTCCTTATAAATTGATAGGAAATCCTAGAATATTTATTCAACTTCATGTGTCCTGAATCAAAAAAAAAAAATGCAGTTACATAGGCATTGTAATGTGACTAAAGAAATTCATGCATAAATGTTTTCAGGATTGGGGTGGGGGATTAATAATTACAGAATCACAGAAAGGTCAAGGTTGGAAGGGACCTCTAAAGATCTTTTAGTCAAACTGCCCTGCTAAAGCAGGATCACCTAGAGCAATAGCTCAGGACCAAATCCAAGGAATAAAAGAACAGGGAGATATTTTAAAGCAACTATATGTTATTTGAGTTTTTGGTTTTGTTTTGTTTTTTTTTTAAGTTGGAACAATTTATCCCCAGAATTGTCATGAAAATCGTGTATCATCTGGGAATATATGGACATTGACATTTGCATCACATGCTAGCAATCCGTAGTGAATTTTTAAACACTTAGTATGATTTTATTAGAAAAAAGAAAGAATCTGAAAACAAAGAGGAGACTGAAAAAATATAGATTTTTTTTTGTCAAACAAGGACAAATCTTACAATGACAGCTCAGTTCTATTGTGGGGACCTCATCAGGCTGTGTTAGATATTTTGGGTATGAGTGCAAAATAAGATTAATATGTGCACTTTGCTCCCCAGTGATACCAAGAAAATTTTCTCTACAATTTAATCTTCCTTTAAAGACTTCAGAGTGAGACAGAAAAGCACTTAAGTCATTGGTTAACACCTTGGTGAATTCAAGGGACCACATCCGTCTCAGTCTTTTCTTTGGATGAACCTCAGACCCTTGTCATCGGTCTGTCCAGCCTACAGGCCTGCTTCCTGCTGTCCAGTACTTGCCATTTATATCCTAGATCTGTCTCATTACTTTTTCTTCTCGGGGACAGTTGATGGACCCTGTCACTTTCACTAGTGTTGCCATGCCCGGGCCTGGTGGGACTGCACCCTGGCTTAAAGGACATGGCATACACTGGCAGCTGCCTTGGCTTGCAGCTCATTCCCCTTCATGGAACAACATTTTTCTGTGGCTCCCTGACCATATCTATCCGTAGATCCAACTATGGATCCATATCTATCCTTATCCAACTTCTGTCTCCTCGAGCGCTTACCTCTGACAGATTTACAGCTCCTGATAAACTCAAATTCTGTTCTCAGAGCATGTTCCACACATAAGGCCTCTCACAACAAGGTAATGATTTATTTTTCATGTAGTGTGTGAGTTTGGGTTTACTTGTTCCACCTAGAAGTTTTTTTGACAGCCACGAACATCATTTTTTTTTTTCCGAATTATGAGTACGGAATATTATAAATGAAGTACCATTCATCTGACCTGATTTTAGATACTTGAAGTTTACAAAATTAATCTTATTCTAAGGTAAAAGTCTAAAATAAGTCATATAAACTCTAGAAGTCTTTTTTCTTCTTTCTTTTTTTCTTTTTCTTTTTTTTTTTTTTGACTGTAAAGATTGCTTAGGCAATAGCAACTTTTTCAGACATGAAAACCTCAGTGGGTAAGATGTTATGCACAGTCCAACTGTTGCATGTTGTTGCTGCACTATTCTATTAAGATTGGTGAGTTCCACTATCTACTGATTTGTTGACTGTTATGAGAAATTTTTTGTGGAAGAGGATATTTTCCCTAAAAAAAAAAAAAATTCTTGCAACTGAAGATTGTACTTTGCGCTTCAGAAAGAAAATATTTGTTTTCAAATAGACTATGTTAGATGAACAGCAGTGCACAAATTGACCATTTGGGGGACTGGATGTGGGACTGGATTTAAAGACTACTTATTTATACTGCACAGGTGCTTAGACTAGCCTTGTATCAATTCCTGTGTGATTTTATTTAGGTCAGTTTTTCATATAACTGACATGAAAATGCATAATATGTATTATTCATATAATTATTATTAGAGATAACAGCTGTAGCCTTCTCCATGAAAGTCTGACAGCTAAACTGTGTTATAATGGTGTTTTGGATTTTGCAGTGAAAACTCAAAACCTCTTTGGAATAATTGTGTATTTTAATAAAAGTAAATACACATCTTTGTTTTGTATGTTGGCAGAAAGTCTGGATGTATTCAATGTCTCAGCTCCTGAAATGCTCTGTTGCAATAAACAAAACAAAACAAAGAAAACCTTTATTACAAGGCTCATGGAGTTTGCTTACAAATCTTAACTTGAAATTTAGCTTCTCCCACAGTAACACATATGAGAAACAAGAAGTCGCAGCATGGTGGGCTGATTCTTCCTTATGTATTTCTAGTACTTTCTATGTTATTAGAATTAGAGTTGAAAATTAAAAATAAGGATATGGAAACCCATTGTTATATCGGGTTATTATCAGGTTATTGTCATGCAAAGTTCGCACTTTCCTATTAAGAATCATAGAATTGTAGAATGCTTAAGGCTGGAAGGGACCTCTAGAGGTCATCTAGTCCAACCCCCCTGCATACGTAGGGTCACCTAGAGCACTTGGCACAGGACTGCATCCAAGCGGGTTTTGAAGATCTCCAGAGAAGGAGACTCCACAACCTCTCTGGGCAGCCTGTTCCAGTGCTCTGTCACCCTCACTGTCAAGAAATTTTTCCTTAAGTTCCTGTGGAACTTTTGATGCTTCAGTTTGTGGCCATTACCTCTAGTTCTGTCGGTGGCCACCACTGAAAAGAGGCCAGCACCATCCTCCTCACTGCCTCCCTTGAGGTACTTATAGACACTGATCAGGTCCTCTCTCAGCCTTCTCTTCTCCAGGCTGAACAGGCCCAGCTCCCTCAGCATCTCCTCATAGGGCAGATGTTCCAGGCCCCTGATCATCCTTGTAGCCCTGCGCTGGACTCTCTCCAGCAGCTCCACATCCCTCTTGTACTGTGGAGCCCAGAACTGGACACAGTACTCCAGATGCGGCCTCACCAGGGCTGAGTAGAGGGGCAGGAGCACCTCCCTCGACCTGCTGGAGACGCTCTTCTTAATGCACCCCAGGATCCCATTGGCCTTCTTGGCCATGAGGGCACACTGCTGCCTCATTGTCAACTTGTCGTCCACCATGATGCCTAGGTCCTTCTCTGCAGAGCTGCTCTCCAGAAGGTTGGTCCCCAGCCTGTACTGGTGTCTGTGGTTATTCCTCCCTAAGTACAGGACCTTGCACTTGTCTTTGTTAATTTTCATGAGGTTTTTCACTGCCCAGTTGTCCAGTCTGTCCAGGTCAAGAAGACAATCAATAGAGCAAAGATGTTGCCAGCAGAGTCTTCTCTCCATCCCTGATTTGCTGAAAATGACATAGTTCAAATACCCACTTTTTTTTTTCTGTTGTGTTTCTTATTTTTTTATGCTAGTATGCTTGTTTTCTGTGCTTTGAAAGCAAAACACTACTGACAGCATTAAAAATTGTGTCAATTTGTGTTTGTGAGAGAGTGTTTGTGAGAGAGTGGGGCAAAAGAACTAGAAAAGTTTTTCTATGTCCCCTCCAAGAGCATCATCTAAATACCTACAAGAGCTGTCCAGGAACTACCTTATGCCTAGGGGTGCTGATAGGCAATATAGAACTATATTTAACCTATCCACACATTTCAAATTTACTACAAAGATATCAGTAGCATTCATGAATCCAAGTCTCAGAAGGGACTAGGGTTTTCATTATTTGCTTGTATGGCACACTTTTACACTTTTGACTTTTCCTGTAGTGAGATACTATGTGCTCATCCATATTCAGACTGATATTGAATCCCTGTATTTAAAAAAAAGGCAGTAGTTGTGATGTCTTATGAGGATTGTGTTCTAAAGATAGGGAAAAACAACTAGTTTTTACTGTGGACTCCTTATGAATATACTAATTCTAGTCTTATTCAACAAGACAGTAGTTGAAAGTATGCATGGCCATGCCTCCAATACAGTTTCCATACCTCTTCATGGAAAGGTGCTCCTTCAGACCACATTAATGTAGAAGGGAATGGCTTGCCTACAAGAAACTGTTGAGCCACAGATATGTAGGATCCTTGTGTAGCTATCAATCATTTTGCAGGCTAACTGATAGTCGATCCTACTCAGTTACACAACACCTTCAGCTCGCTTGGCAGCAAACTGTTACACCAGGCATTTGATTGGTCAAATGTTTGGTGTGATGGTCTTACCAATCATTTCTAATGGATATCTATCCCAGTAACAAAAACCGTATGGATGCTAAAAGGTATCTGAGGTTGTGTAGGGCACTGGCTTCTGACCAGTGGCTGCAGAACTTGTAATACAAGAGCTTTGCTGACTGTGATACTTGAGTGATGTGTAGATGCTGGGGTCATAGCAGTTCTGCTGACTGAGACTGTTAGAAATCCACTCTTGGTGATAATCGTCAAGAGGAATCAATCAGTACAAAATTATTGTAGCCGCGGTGTCACTGAAGAATCTGTAGCAATTGCCTACCTCACAAGCAGCACAGCTTCATGGAGACATGAAAAAGATCCATGCTTTCATATCTTCCTTGAATCTTCAGTTTTGGAACTGCTGATATCAATTATGTCACAGCAGGACTGAATATGCACAAATACCGAATTTCTACCTGTAATTCCTAGTATCACACTCTACTTTCTCTGCATATATACACAAAAAGACAGCCAAAATTCATCCTTTTAAATGCATAAGCAGAATGTAAGTATCAGACTCCTGTACCTCATATTTCAAGTTCACCATTATATTTTTTTACCTAATTATTTCTTCATTATTTACACATTAGTTGAGAAACCTGTAAACACAGTCTCTCTGATCCGAATATTATCAGACCAATTTCATTTCTCAGTGGGGCTACCGTGCCATGCGTGTGAACAGAATTCATCTCACTATGGTTTCTTAGGCAAAACCCAGTTACCACTTTTTATACTGCTGCTGTTGAACTGGAGGTGTTTAAGTGATGTTGTTGCTATTTCTCTTCTCAGTACCTGGATGTATGCCAGAAGTTCAGAGGGATATAATTAAGGTCTTTGCATGCCAAAGAGTGAATGAAAAACTCATGAAACATTACCAAGTAGTGTTTAGGGGCTAAGCTTTAAAGAAAGTCCTGCCAGGAACAGAGGAAATGATGCAAGATCTGAAAGGGCTTAATACCTTTGGGATATTTTAAGAGAGTTAGACAGCTGCTCAGGAAACTGAAAACATGCACCATAGTCATTAGTTCTTATTCCTGAAGAGAAGTTGAATTTGGGACCAATTCAAAGTGAGGGGCAAAAGAACAGAGAGCATATCTCATTCTTCAAAATATATACTTGCAGAAAAACTCAGCTGTCATGCCACATTAACCAAGCTTCTATTATGTGCAGAAAACAGAAAATATTAAGCCATTGCATACACTAACAATTTCTTCTGTTCATTTTACAAGAACAGACCATCAAAATATGCTTATGTTACATAATGATTTATAAACACTGCAATCTATGCTACCGTACTGCCATATTGCCATGCCCAATCTATAATTTCATTTAACCACGTTATTAAGCTGTGATCAAGAGATACTAGAGTCATCTTTCATGAAGAGTTACTGCTTTAGATGATTTAGTGCCTGGTATTTGAAGTAGGTACTCTAGATAAGAGCTCATTGTCGGAAAAAAAAAAAATGTATGGAAAGGCAAACCATCTACAAGATTTGATTTTGTGGGGAAAAAAATGGCAAGACTTTCTAAAAGTAGGTGCCATCTTGTAAATTGAGTATAACAATATGGCATTAAATATAAAAATGATATTAGTTAAAGAGATTGTTTAAAGGATTGAGTAATGATAAATCAATTAAATCGCAAGATTGTTATGCATTCACAGATCACAGAATATCAGAATCCTTGAGGTTGGATGGATCTGTTTTTGTTCCTGAACATGTAACTCCTTTTGTCTGTCCAGGAGTTTTTCTTCTGAAAGGGGACGGAAGTTTAAATACATGCAGGTTCCTAGTTCTTGCATGGTTAGTGTTTACAGCAGCACCACTTATACTAGTACAGAGTAGTGACATTGACTTGAAAACAAGACTTCACTAAAACAGATCAGAAATGTGTGAAAAGAAAAATAACGTCGTTTACTTATTTGTTAGTTTCATATATATATATGTTTAAATTTTACAGATTGGATTTATTGCAGGGTGTATTGAGAAGAAACTTGAACTGTGACCAGGAAAGATTGCATTCATCTAAACAAGAAGATATATCAGATTAAAGTGTAATAGGCTCTTCCCAAGCAGTATCCAAGAAAGACTAGAGGTTCGTTTCCCAGTAGTGCTAATAATGAGATTCAGTGTCTTAAAAGAAAAAAAAATCATTTGACACTAACTGTATTTTCATAAAGAAGGATAATTTTTCCCTAAGCAGGAAAGAGATGTACTGCAAACATACATAATGCCAAGTAGAAAAGAAAACAATGCAAAAACAAGCATCATGAACAATGCATACAGAGTTTGCAGAGCATCTTTTACCTGAGAGTTTCCCGCATAGAAGATTTGTATCTCTCTCTCCTGAATGGTCTTATGTTCTATTTTTACCAACTGTCCTACAATATTAATTTGGGTTGTTAACCTCTACCTCCTTGGAATAATTGCTGGAATAATAAACCTTGCATTCCTTAACATGAGGAGCCTGGATGGAGGGAAAAAATTCCTACGATTGGACAGGGAAAAAAAGGAAAAGCAAGAGACTGCCTATCATTATGATGTTAAATAAATGATTTTGGACTAGACCTAATAAAAGACATGCACACCCACATGTCAAGATTGCCAGCAAATAACTTTTAAATGTCAGTCCCTCAAAATGCAATAGAAAATCCTGTGTTAGGCATATGGGCTTCTTCTGTGAAACATAGAAAGAGGTACACATACCTTAGAATGAGATCCAAGCAGGTGCTGTGTTGCACAGAGATCTGCCTACAACTAGCAAGCAAGAAATGTCAGAGTTAGGGGTGCAATCTAAATTGTCTCATCCTGGCCTTGGTGGGTTGGTTTCAGTTAACAAGTCTTCACAGCTGCAAGGACTTTTTTTTTTTTTTTAAATAGAATGTTTCTAGTGTTTAGTTCACTAACCCCAGAAATGAGGTTGGTATTTGAGAAGTTTAAACTTCTATTTTCAAGCTCAGAATAAATAACATCTTAACTATACACTACAGATATATCGGTAACCATCTGAGGCTGTTCTTTATCTTACTTGAAGCCTTGCCAGTGGCAGAAAAGCAAAACAAAGCAGAACAAGATTCACTGAGGATAAGAAAAAAGAGAAAAGGAAAGTATATGTTTCTACAGATACTCAGCTGACAGCTGGAGACTCCAATCTGACTCTATAAAATCTATGATTTAAGCTAACATGCTTGACTTCTTTAAAACAAAAGAAAATAGAGCAGACAAAATATAGTGCAATAGCTCTAGAAGAATAACACCTCAAACAAGGCAAAGGTTTCAATCAACAAGCAACATCCAGATGATAGACAGATCCTTCACTCTAAGTCCCAAAGGTTTGGATATATGCTGCCTATAATGGGCACAACACCCTTCCTTTGGTACCCTGCTCAGGGCAGACTGATCAAAGAAACCTTTGTGTCAATAGCCTGAATACTCAGTCTGAACATGAATTACCTTCAAGGTCATCCTCCAGTCCAAGCAAGTCTGAAATCCTGATCTGAGCTACCTCTTAGACGTTTTTGTGAAAGGGAGGATTATTTTGGTAATTTGAGCCCTGATCAGGTTATGCTACAGGTCAGGGTTCAGTCATCTATCAAGGACAAAAACAACTGTGAAGAAGTGCAGAAGTTTAATCCCAACCAACAAGAAATCTAAGTACTTCTTCCAGTGTTAGACAGCAACTAACCAAGAGATTTTAGATCACAATATTGAATATAGGAATAAAAAAATTCTTTAAATTCTTTCTTGGATTTCAAAAATTTATGCCAATACAATTCTATTGTCCAACAATAAAATGCTTCCTTACCTCACAAGTTCATATGAAACATTCAGACCAGTTTGTTGAAAGAAGTATAGAACAAGAACTGCATTGCCTCTGACAGTTTATTTAACCTGGAAAATTTAAAATTCTGAGCCTAATCTTGCAGCATATCTTCTGATAAAACTTTTAAGTGTGTATTTATTAATAGTGGTTTTAAAAAATGTTGTAGCCATGATTATTTCTATGATAGCCCAAATGGCTTTTTGTGATTGCAGTCACACAGCAATGAAGCTTTCAATATTACTGTCATATTAAAATTCAAGCCAGCTACTTATCATTCAGTTCTTCAACTGGAAAACTATTAAACAATGAAAAGAAACATGAGCAGGAAGAAGGATCTATTCCAAATGCTCTTGCGTGATATCCCTTGCCAAGGAAATGACTCTTTGGCCTTTGTGTACTTGGCTTGCTAATTCTTTGCAACTTTCCTTTCTGTACAATGAATAGTGTGTCACAGTGTCATATGGAAGTAGATAGAGACAAAAGAAGAGCTGTTTTTTAATTATTATTAAAGAAAACTTTTTAGAACTTATAAAACCAGTCATGTTAGGATTTGATCTTAAGATTCTGCTCAAGTCCCTCATACAGAATTCGGAATTCCTCTCCAGGTCTTAAACATTTCCCACAGGAGAAGAAGGAAGATAATGTGAAATGCTTACAGC
Source organism: Tinamus guttatus (assembly GCF_000705375.1). The sequence continues at coordinate 856,819 of NW_010583739.1, read as the reverse complement.
GTATACAAAGTTAATCAAACACTGATTTCCTATGTGTTTCAAGATGCAAGAGGCTGGAAGGCTCTAGTTTATGTGACAGAAGAGCATCCAAATGTGCAGAAGCATCCAGAATTATAAAATGTTGTATCAATTTTCCTCAAAATCTAAATTCCTGTCATCCTAATGATTTTCCCTTTGATAAAACCTGATTAATTCAAGTTGTCAAATATATGAACAGATTATTCCATACTCCTAACAGTCTGTGTAGAAAATCCTACTGGCCAACACAGTGATAAACATTTGAATTGTCCAATCCACCAGTAAATTCTGATTGCCTGCCTTCCTTCCTTCCTTCCTTCCTTCCTTCCTTCCTTCCTTCCTTCCTTCCTTCCTTCCTTCCTTCCTTCCAGTTTTAAAAGCAAAACAGGGAAACAACAGAAACAAATAAAAATAGTAACCAGACAATAACATCTTACATATTTTCCTCCTCATTATTTATTTATTTATTTATTTTCCTACTTCAGGAACAATTGATTGCAATTTATACCAATTTGCAGGTAAATTTAAACTAAGAAAACTCCATCCATAATCTTATTTTATCCCAGAAGTTGGAGTTGTTAAACCCTGTATCCTCTAGTATTTAAGTATATTTTTGGAAAAAGCCAAAGAAAACCCCCAAAATAAAAAGGATAGGGTTTTTTTTTTTTTAACATCCTCACCCCCTTTATTTTTAATATTTCTATGGCCATTTTAGACAGTAAAAAAATATCCATTTTTGCCATTACAGGTGCATAATAGGCTTTATATGTTATATCGTGTGATCTCTTATAGCTGAAGCCCTCTGAATAACACATAAGGTCTGAAATCCCACGGTTTTCACTGTGTAATAAAGAATATTTGGCACTTAAGAGGACTTCTATGAAACCTTCAATTTTTACCTGGGAGCAAGTGAAAAAGATAGCACTTGATAACGCAAGCAGAATCCAATACTGAGAAGAAAGAATCCCTCTATTCCTTTCATTGAAGCCCTCCCAGAGAAGAACTTGGTCAAGGAGATTTCTACCTCCTTGCTTGAGGAAGAGTTTGAATAGTGCTAATATTAATAATCTAGCTGTATTTCTGGTAAATGATTTTAATACTTACCTTCTGCAAAAAGTTTTTAATTATGCTAACATTACATCCTTGGCTATCAGTATATGACCTGTTCCTTCTTGCTTATAACAAGATTTTGAGTGGTGCACTGCCTGTTCTCTTTCATCCTTTGTTTTCTCATTTCTTTCATTTTCAATATGTGCATAAAACATTTTAAATTTAATAATATATGCATCTAATATATGCCCTATAATTATAATGCTTGTATAATTACTATTAAGTTGTATAGGCTTATTTTTGAGATAGGCAGTGGAACAGAAATCATAAAAATCTTTGTGCTTCTGACTTAGGATGCTTCCATTTCTTTCAGGTGTTACTGTACTGAGGGCTTAGTCTCGATTAGAATCAGAATTTTTCAAATGTGTTTTCTGCTTCATTCTTTAAGTACAGTTTATGCTTATTTTATACAATTTATGCTTACTATTTGGCATATACTACAGTGATAAGGTTCTTCAAAACTGTACAGGGTAACATTTTAAAAAATCCTGAAGTCACTAAGGGTGGACTCAGTTTCACTTACCTTTAGCCGTGTAGTTGTCTAGGTTAAATAGTTAATATTATGAGTATGTAGCTAATAGTATGTAGTCAATAGTTAGCAGCTAATATTATGAGAATTTTTTTTTTTTTCTGAAGAAAAAAGACTTTGCGGCTGGAAAAAAAAAGCCATAAAAACAGAGCTTCATCTATTTCATTAAATACATGCTGTGTTCTGTTCAAAGTACAAAAGAGGTAAGAGTACTAGCATAATCTATCAGGGAAGGAAAATGTAATAATATCACAGTAGGAAACAAAAAATACCTACAGAACTTTTGTGTTTCAAAATACTCAACTACTAGCATTACTCTTAAGTTCATAAATGACCCTTCTGTGATATGAAATATTTGCCAAATGTGGGTTACTCACACTGGTTGTAGCATTCCTTCATTCTAAATCCTTTAAGGTAATTCAAGCTTACAACATCTATCTGCCCATAACGCTCCTGAAACATGAGAAAACAGATTTTTCTTGCTTGTCTGGGCTGTGTCTTGTTGACATGCATGTGACCAACACTTTGCTAAGGGAACAGAAGTTTCCATCTGCAGTCAAAAGAATAAATTTGAACATCTTTGTGTTGAACATTTCTCAGACTATCAAGCATGATGGCTGTGAACATGCAGCCAGGAGTCCTAGATACTTGGTGAAGATTCATTATCCAAGAAAATACACACTCCAGATTCATCCGCTAGGTGGCTTTCCAAAACACTATTATTATTTTTTTTTCCTGAGTTCTGGCACTGATGCCAAGAAGTGTGCCATATAGTCTTTCCCATTCCTCTGGGAGTAGACTGTACCTTTTGTAATAAATTTTCACATGGGATATTTATTTTAAACTTTTTCAGCTTATGATGGTGTCTTAATCTTGGTCTCCCATTTTTTGATAAAGTGAGATTCTCACCAAACTCTTATAAAAGACTCATTTTTACATCTGTCATTAAAAGAAGATGCTGGCTGCCAAAGCATTGTATGAGCTCAGACTGGCAGAAAGAAGGTCTCAGATTTTTTATAAGCAAGAGAGATTTACACATCCCAATATCTAATTTTCAGAACCAGCTACTGTTTAAGCAGGAGACGGGTATCCAAATACTTGGAGAATTTTAAAGAACAGGCCCAGCTTCCTCAGCCTCTCCTCATAGGGCAGATGTTCCAGGCCCCGATCATCCTCGTAGCCCTGCGCTGGACTCTCTCCAGCAGTTCCACATCTGTCTTGTACTGTGGGGCACAGAACTTGCATGACAAACTTGGCACAATAGCATTTCTCTTTTCCTTCACTTTGTAGTACCTGTTTGGAAAAATAGCCTGGGTCATCAGGTAGGTAGATTACTGTCCTTCAATTTCTCATTGGTCCTCCTTCATCTCCATTCACCAGGATATGAATGATAGATAAGTTTTAAAGTTTTGTACTCTCTAGAAGAGACTCACAGTAAAAACACTTGCTTAAGTAGCTAAAAATATACTCTAGCAGAATGGAAAAAATAGTTTTATATTTTTGCTTCCCTTAGTGTCAGACCACTCAACAGCCATTTATGTCGATGTTTTCAATAAGACTTTTAGATAAAAAGTTTAATCTATATGACTGCATGCCTCACTAGTAATTTGAGAATTCTGAAGAGTACATTTTGAAGAAGTTTAAGAATGCAAATGGCTATAGAAAATGAATTGAGGAATGCTGGTGAAATGAGGATTTCCTAATGCAATATCCATAGAAAATGCTTGTTGCACAATATAAAAGTATTTCTATTACATAGAATGATAGCCCTGTTCTCTTAGGAAAAGTGAGAAAACAAGTGTTTGAATCTTACTCTGGCAAATTTGACTCATCCTCTTAGACACTTAAACAGCTAAGGGATTTCTGCCACACACCCCCACCCCTTCCAAACAGGAAAGGAAAGGAAAGGAAAGGAAAGGAAAGGAAAGGAAAGGAAAGGAAAGGAAAGGAAAGGAAAGGAAAGGAAAGGAAAGGAAAGGAAAGGAAAGGAAAGGAAAGGAAAGGAAAGGAAAGGAAAGGAAAGGAAAGGAAAGGAAAGGAAAGGAAAGGAAAGGAAAGGAAAGGAAAGGAAAGGAAAGGAAAGGAAAGGAAAGGAAAGGAAAGGAAAGGAAAGGAAAGGAAAGGAAAGGAAAGGAAAGGAAAGGAAAGGAAAGGAAAGGAAAGGAAAGGAAAGGAAAGGAAAGGAAAAAGCAAAGGAGGGCTTCTAAAGATTCTAATTCCATTCATTTATTCAGACACTTAGGATAATATGTTTCTAAATACTCTTTAATGTCTTTCAGACCCATGGTGAGTTCTCCATGTATTTTGATTTTGATTACATACAGTATCACAAAAGCATATAGCTGAAAAAACCCACATACTTTCAGATATAATTACAATATAGATGGCACAACAAGATCTTTTGCAGCTGTGAGTTTGCAGTATATCTTTATCTCATTGCATGTGGTATACCTTCAGTTAGGGTTGCATAGTATCAATATTTTTTTCTTCATTAATATTTTAATATAGTAAATACTATCAAGAAATTCAATTAAAATTTGGGATGATTTGAGATTTTGGTAAGCTATATTTAGTAAGTACAGAAAAACAAATGTAGCCATGGGAATAAAGTTTAATACCTCAGAGATATATATTATCTTAAAATAATTAAATCAAGAAAACATTCATTTGAAGGTAGGAAAGAATATCACAGGAATATCTTTAGCTAAGTCTTATACAAATGGATTGATTAAAAAAAAGTAAATATATATTATATATATATTATTCAGTTCCAATGGAAAAAAAAGGAATAAGATTATCTCCAATGATTTATGACAGAAACTAGAACTTCTTAATCCCTGGTAACAAAATTTATTGAGAAATCTTTTGCCATGCTGAACATACTCAACAATATGCTTTAAGGATGATTTTGCTTTTTTGGCCTTAACATGATTTTACTTTTAATCCTTTTTCTTCTTTTATGTGCATTTGATGTAGCATAGATTACAATTGCTCTAGTAGGACTGAACTGATGCATGGATTTCTATACAATTCTGTTCCCATCCTACTCAGCATAAATATGTTTTCTTAATTTAAAATTATGCTGTTGTGACTAGGACTCTTAAAAAAAAATGCAAAATTTTTGGGTTTATGAGCTAAGTTCATTCTCTAAGTCTTGGTATACTTAAAGGGTGACAAAATAATTTTTTGGGGGAAAGAAATATCTGCAATTGTATCAGAAACTCTGGCAGCAGAAAGCTTAAAAACAAAAGAAAAATAATTTAAAAAATCCCACAAAAGTAGTATCTTATATTTATTAAAGTGAAAATATAAACAGTAGTGCACCTTTTGATTGGTGGTTGCCTTGAAGATTCTATGCAGCATTCTAATAAAATTGTGTTTTATTCTAATACATGGACACCAAAAAAAAAAAAAAAAAAAAAAAGGCCTGTGTTGTAGTTAACATATTTCCTGATTCTGAGCTGGTCAGTTATTTCTCATATCTAGCTGCTTTAATGCTATATCCCTAATGGCTAAATGTAAAATGATCCAATCCACAGGAATCTTCTCATTAACAAAAAGTTCAGGGCTCTCTGAAATGAAAACAAATAGGTAGAAAATGTGTTTTTATTTTGCTGGGGAAGTAGAAATAATGGAATGGAGGCAAAATTTCTGCTACTGCTTTTAACAAGCTTGCAGAAGGAAGATATATTGTAGGCAGTTCTTATTTGACATTGTTTCCAATTGTTTCTGAAATAAAGTTATAACTTAATATGCATTATTTTCCTTTAAAATCTGAGCAATAAAAATGATTATACTTGCCAGGTAACCATTGCATTTTTACTGAATTATTAAAACTAGATTTTCTAATGCCCTTCTCAAGTGGCTTGTTACATTGGTGTACTGATAATAGTGATACCTTTTACTTAAAGAATTACCTTAATAAATGCTATCTGAATGAATAAACTCCAGTTATCAGACCCCTTTTACTTCTACACATATTCTGTAAGAACTGTAACTTTTAATCTTTTTTGCCATTTTAATTTGTGGATCCCTCCTGGAAAAGGCTTCTTTTTCTGGGAGCATGCTTATGAAAATTATGCTTGCTTTTCCTTAATTTTCTTACTTTTTTTTTTTTTTTTTTTTTTTTTCTTATTTTTTTTTTTTTTTTTTTTTTTTTTTTTTTTTTACATGGACTCCTTACGAGTATTTTGTGGACCTCTACGGACCTGGGGACAAAAGCCAGCAAGCACATTTTTGGAAATCAAATAAATGGCATTTCTCAAAGAAATATATAGAAATTATAGGTAAAGATTAAATCAATTATGTGATGTTTTGTTAAATTTTTGAAATGATTTATGAAGGAACTCTGATTTTTACAGATTTCTAAGATCTAATAAGTTCTAAGTCCCAGAAGGGAATATTAAACCATTGAGTTCAACTACCCACATGAGGTGGGTCACAGGATTTCATCCATTAACTCTAGTAATTTATCACTAGATAAATCAGTGCTTGGTGATTGGTACTTAAAACCCCTTAAAAAAAAAGGCATCTAGATATGACATGAAGATTTCATTAGAGGAATAACCCTCCAGTCATTTGCTATTTGGTGCAGAATGCATTCGGCATTTAAAATAGGATGAGAATTTTTTGTGTATCTGTTCAAAGAAGGATTTTATATATATATATATATATATATAATATATACATTTGATTTCAGAAAGGGTTCTAAATCCTACTGAAGTTTAACAGTTATGACAGTTTTGATTTTCGTCTTTCCCTGCTGCTGCTTGCTCATTCTGTCTAGTGCTTCCAGTGCGGTCAACCCTGCTACCAGTCCTCTCTCCATTTATTTAGCATACCATGGTGCTTTATCGAGTAAGGCACATCTTTGAGTTACAAGCTATTTTAAAAAAAAAAAAAAAAAAATGAAGTATTACATTTGGTCTTTAACAGGTGGGTAAAAAATGGTGATATGGTCTAAAATTTGGAAAAAAAAAACAGATTGAAAGTTTCAGAATTCAGCAAAACTCTCATAAAACAAACAAATAAGCAAACAAACTTCTGAAAGCAAGAAATGAGAAAGATGCACTAATAAGGGTTAGAAGAAAAGGTGAATTTGGGCACAAAGCTTAACCCCAGCTCTGCCCACATGGTTCTCCCAGTCTGCCAAGACTCCACCATGGGCTGAATGGGCTGACTGCCTAGAACAACAACTCTAAAACTAATAAACATGAAATAAGGATTTTCATATGTGGGCACAAGGCAAACTAAGGCACTTCAGGGTAGCTGAGAACTTTATTGTCTAGATTAACAGAATCATAGTCAGGACTTGGTTTTGGTACTCCAGTAGGTTTCAGGGGACTAGAAGGTGTGTGATTAAAAAAAAAAAAATGGAGAGAGACAAAGCGATATTTGATGTAGTGAAAGGAAAAATGTTGCTTCCTATCATCAGGAACCTGGTAGAAATAGAGAGCCTTAAAGAGAACGTTTTACTTTGAAGCATTCTGCTCATTTTCAGGATGAGAAAGAGAAAAGCAGTGAGAATTATGACAGAGAAGCCACTGGAGAGAAGGACCTAACTTATTCTTGAATTAAGAAGGAAAGCTCCAAATTATTGTATTGATAAATTATATTTCTTAGTTTTCATACACAGTATGACAGTGTCCCAACAGCAAAATTAACCACAGAAAATGAACTATAATTATTCTGACTCAGGTTGGACACACAGGGGTTAGATGCATCCATCTTTACTTAGATATCTAGAAATGTATTGAAAATGAAGACATGCAACACCAGAGTAATTCATTTTATTCCAAGGCTAGGCATCCAAACTAAATCCTTTGAATAATCTGGTGCAGGCACCAAAGTCTTCCCATTTCTAGTTATTTGGATGCCAAAATTTTACCACCAGAAATTGTGTGAAAATAGTCAGCCACAAAGCAGACTACTGTAAAAAAAACTTAAAATGTGAAAATGTCTGAACTACTATTCTTTTATTATTATTATTATTATTTTAAGTGAGAGCAGGTAGAAACATTTCTAACCAGATCCTCTGCAGGGATAAAGAATCAATATGTATCTTCTTGTTTTTCTTACTGTATTTGTATTCACAAGAAACAAAGCAGTCTTTTGTAACAACAGTGATGGTTTGGTAACAAACCTAAAATTGTTATTCTGTTGTATTAGTTATTTAGTATTTTCAAATACTAAATAGATGTTAACATGACATCTGGATAATAACTAAGACACTCATTAAATAAAAGTTATCAGAATACAGTGATTGTCATTACTACTACCTGATAGGTCCTGTGCTTGAGCATAATGCAAATATCATCCATCATTGCCTTCTATACTTTTTTTTTTTTTGCCTTACTGTAATTTATTCTGTGGATCCATTAGACAGTAGGAAAGTGAATGAGTGCACTTCTGAATATCTCTAAAATGATGGTTGTTTCATCAGTAATTGATATCATGGCTTTGAGATTCAGAAGCCAGAACCTAATTCTCCTCCCGTTTCATTTTTTGACATGAGGAATAGCAAATATTAATGCAACAATATGCATCTAAGCAGTTCAGTTGAACAATGCATAATCCTTTGTTGTTGTTGTTCATGAGAGTTTGTACAAATTGAGTATGCTTTGAATATAAATTTGACACAAGCATTTAAACTCACAGAAAAGTGAGTTGAAATGTTTGATATCTGTATATTTTCCACTTGAAACAATAAACTGATTATTGCTTATATGAAACTGATGTGCTCAGAACATGCAAACATGCAAGTCAAGGAGAGATGGTGAAGGACTTTTATGCCCTGTCATGTTCTGTTCTGCTTTGGAATGAAAAAGCTGTATAGCTTCAGCAATTTTAAAAAATAGTAAGTCTTGGCTTTGAAGCCAGATGGTGCGAACTAGCTTCATTCACACTATTTAGAATTAATCTCTCTAGAAATGATTTATCTCAGAAAGATCTGGAGTAGTCCAAAGCAAGGTTAGGGCGTGATCTAACAAACATGTTTGAGCTCACTTATTGGTTCTTTTTTATTTAGAAAAGTAGATGTGTCTATTGAATATATATTTTGATCTACTGATGACTTACTCAAATCCAATGTAAATAAAAGATGCACTGAAGAGATAGATGAGCCTTTAGCTGCAACCTCAGCTGAGAATATTTGTTGTCAGTTGTGAAGAGATCTGTAAATCTTGTGGATAACCATAAGACTAAAGCCAATTTCTTTCAATGTATACATTGAATGACACTGGTAGCATTTTCATGACATTTAACTGATATGGTGAACAAGTACTAAGCTGTATCCATCAACAAAAATATATGCTGAGTTCACCAGTTTTGAATGACACCCTATTCATGAACCATATTCATGAATAAATCTGTAACTGGTAAAAACAAAATAGAGCTATAATTGATATTAATAACAAATAAGCTGGAATTTAGAACCAGAATACATGCAACAACATGCTCTCCAGTCATCCACACATAGATCAGATTTTGCCCATATTTGTGCTTTAAATTTCTATAGATGTAGACTTTGTTAGTTTCCTCTGAATCTTCAGGTACCTAAAAAGATTAGAGAACATTTATCCAGTGTCTCTCTGTGTCCATTATGAGATAATATAAGATCAGTAGGGATACCTAGTCAAGCACAGATAATTGCTCAGGGGCACAGATTCTCTGAAGCAAGCCTTTGCATGCTTAATTTCCTTGTCCTATTGGCAGGTGGGAATTCAGTCCTAGTTCCTGCTTTACAGAACACCAAGCTAACTTTTCCTGAGTCTTTCCCAGTAAAGGATAGCAATCATCCAGACTTCTTTCAGTGTCTTCATTGCAGTATGGGTTTTAGACAAATAGAAGCACATGAATGTTTCGGTATTTGATTAACACATAGTTTCTTTTGACAGTTATGATGTTTAAGAAAACACTATTTTCTGTTAATCATAGAAGTCTTGTGTCCTGGTAAGAGTTGGTCAACAAGTTTTGAACCTGATAAAGAAGATAATACTTTCACTAACTGCTTTTAACTGCTGTTGCAGGGGGTGAATAGCACTCTTCATGAAAGAGTAATATCTTCCTGTGAGTATAATAACAGGTTGCAACTCCTTTTGAGTTGCCTCTCTTTTGTCTACCACAGTTAAAAAAAAAGAAAAATCTTATTCTTTCAGGTAGGTCTATGTACTCTTTTTCGCAATACATCATTTTCAGCATGCACCAAGCCCATTGTGTAATCAGCATATGTTTCCCTCAGTAGATAGTACAGCGTGGAGAAGGTATGGTAAGCATGCAGAATTTACATGACTCACAAAATAGTGCTTTTTAAATTAAGTGGGCAAAAAGGAACAGTAAGAAATTTAAATTTCTGAGGCTGTGCAACTCCACTAAGAATAAGAGCTACATAAGCATGCCTTTTACTATGAGAGTGTAATGAATTAATACCACTTCAGACATACATTCTTACACTGTTGCTTCCATTTGATAAAATGGTTATTTTAACTTATTCTGAAGATTTTTCTCTCTCTCATTTTCTGCTTGTCAGCCTGTCAATCTTATCCCATGGTACAAGATTATTAACGTTTATTTGACTACTTTTGTCATAAAGAAAGCTGAAGGATATGGAACAATGGACATATATGCTTCTGGTAAAAGAAATATATGTGTCCTAATATTTTTAGAATAGTATACTTATATAATAGAGAATGCTTTTATGACAAAGGCAGAAAAATAGAAAAGATAAATTGATTCTTAAATGTAAGGTTGTCTGAACTAAAGTCTTAAATCATACAGCATAACTCTGCATTAAATCTCAAAATTTTAAGACATGTTAATGTAGGAAATATTTTGTAGATTATTTTTCCCTCAGTAATATTTTATCATTCAAAAAAGAGGGTGATTTGAATGAGAAATTTGATGTGTACCTGGGGTGTGAGATTTTGAACTTTTCTGATTCTGAAGAAGTACTTTTTCAATTGTTCTTGTAATTTTATCAGGATCTCAGAACAAACAAAAATTATTTTTACTTCCCCTTTTTCTAATTTGAGTTCCCTATTTAGGTGGCAGAGACACATGAACTACCTGAGTAATGCTTTGTTGTTAACTTTACTTAATATGCCAAATCAGTTTAATTACAGTTTCTATAAATAATCTATGCAAAATCCTACCCTGAACAGAATGCACTTTTCCTTCTGTATGTGGCACATTTTAATACCTAAAAGCATTAGAACAGATGTTAGGTCCCTCCTAAACTTGTTTTCGGTTTTCTTTTATTTATATGTTAATGAGAATTTAATTACTTCATGAATACTTAAACAACCTGAGGGTGCCTGATATCATTAGCTTGAACATGACAAGCACCTCAAGTGACCACATGGGAAGACTAAAATTGCTTTTAGTTTACTTGAAGACAGAAAGATGAATTCATTTCACCCCCTGCCATGTTTTACCTGACACATGAAAGTGAATAAGCAGTAGGCAATGACTGGGTCTCACTTTACCATAACTGAAAGCAACTGAGGAAAGCATCCACCTAAATACTTCCTCTCTTGATTTACCTCACTTTCCTCTAATAAGCAATTGGAGAATGTCTCATTTCTGCATATTATTTTTAATACTTTTTAAGGCAAAATTGCTTTCTGTCATGTAAATTTTGTTGTTCAAAGCTTGCAGAATTATGCGCTAACTTAGACATGCCCTGCAGTGATCAAATTATCCAGGATGAAAAGCAGGACAGGAAACACTCAACTGTGTCTATCAGGACAGGAAACATGTGCAAGTATTATCTGTGCATGTTCCAAAGCAATAGGCAGGGGCTGACTTTGACCTATGGAAAAAAGCCAAGAAAAAATGAAGAAACTCGTACTCACATTGATTTTCAATGCTAGCACTATTTCTTCATGGAAAACTGTTATGCTGCATTTGTCATCAAAGAAAGTGAACTTACTATTGGATAGTATATATGAAGAAAGTGATGTTTCTGAAATGATTCTGAAGTCACTCTTCATATGCTACCCTACTTATATGCTTCTCTTCCTCATGATACCTGCAAGAACAGAGGTTACGAATAATGAGTGCTTCTCTCTCTTTAATAACTTTTATTTCTATGAATGTTCCAAGGAAAGCATTACTTCATCAGTGCAGACACATCTCAGTGGGCATCTAAGTGACCATTTCAACATCATAAGAACATTATTCTCTTTTAACTCTAATGCCTGAACAATTTGTTGCAGTATATTAGATATGATTTCCTTGATCATCAAACATGCCCAAGAAAAAGATGTTTTGCTTTTTTATTTTTCCCTATTCTTTTTTTTAGCAATAGATGTTTGGTCTGAAGTCATTGCAGGCACTTCCTCCCCTGTGGGCATGCCAGAGAAACCTCTGATTGCTTAGATTGTATAAGGATGTTATGTCAGTGAATATATAGAAGAGTATGCATCCCCTGTTGAATTACAAGGCACCAAAATGTTACAATATTCAAACGGTGTGTTTTAAAATGGCCATCACTAACGTCATCATTAAGGTCCCTTTTATATATGCCTGTGTACAAGACACAGTTAAAAGACACGTTTGTTTGTTTGTTTGTTTGTTTGGGGGGGGGGGGGGACAGGGGGAAAATGGGGTCAGGATATGTATGCAAAGGTGTTCTGTACCATGGTCTCTTCTCTTTAGCTTTGGTGTTTACTTCAGAATTCTGATTTTTTCATCAACCACATTTAAAAATACGTTTACAGATACTATTTATCATGCAAGACGGGATGCTCTATGAGGACTGTTTTGTCTATTCCCTATCAAGATCCATATTTAGAAGAGATTTTAAACTTCAAAGTCTTGACCTTTGAAATTGCAAAAAACTGCAAAAAATAACACAAGGAAAATTATGGTAGTAGGATTTGTCTGATCAAATGTAGTACAAATCAAGAAAAATCCCTAACAGTCAATGAGGAGAAATCAGCAGTCAATGGACAATTCAGCTGCCTAAACAGAAGGTAGATTCATTTAGATATTTCAGTGTTTCTTACCTGTCCTCCAGCTTCAAAGCATATGGACTTTCCATATGTCTGATACAATATCTACCTTGATACCAAAGAACTATCAATCATACAATACATATAGTGCTACATCTAATTTTAAACAAATAATTCATATAGCTCATACAATTCAAATAATTCTAAGGCCTCTAGTTAATTTAAGTCTATAAACTGTCTAATTTCTCATTGTATCCAACAGACTTTGAATGAGTAGATTCAAAGAAGATTAGATAGTTATTCAGTTAACCCATTATAGTCTCGGGTCAGATGCACAAATGTAGTTATTTGGTACCATTATCCCACTTTTATTGTCCAACCCATCCTGCCTAACATCTTCCTTTCAAATACTTATAAATATGTATAAGAATCTGAAGGGAAGGTGTCAAGAGGATGGTGCGGACCATTTTCAGTGGTGTAATAGGACAAGATGCTGGATCAAACTGGATCGAGTTGTTACACCGTGCCAAGTGGCCATTCCCATTCAATGAGATGGCCATCCAATGGAAAGAGTACCTTCAGAAGTTAACCCATCATTTGGTCTTTTGGAGAGGAAGACAAGGACATCTTACACCAAACTACTACCACTGCAGATAAATTTACAGTAACAGAGTTAACTTAAGGTGATCATTACTGGATGAAACAATAACCAGGACTTTAATGGGACACCATTAAGAAAAGGAATCAGACTGACAGGAAATATAAAATAAGTATGACGATTTGTGGTAGGGCAAGTTCAAAACCTGTCTTGATTCTTCCAGAAGTCACCTCCCTGACATTATCACTTCTGCATAGGACAGGCATAGCGACCTCCCTCCATGAGCAGCTGTGCTCCAGATAGTGGGATGACTGTGCACAGGTGAAGCTTGTTGGGGACCCACACAGAAGAGGGGCGTGTATAGCCTCAGAGGTTAATTTCTCATTGAGGATATAAGGAGAAGCAGGGCTGTATGAAACACTAGAGCACCTTGGTCTTCCAGAGGAAAGGTGTGTAGGTGGGAACTGATACTGGCAGCAGGGTGCGTGTGCATGCATCTCTGTGAGTGTGGGTCAGGGATTCGGCCTCCTGTGATTAGTCGTAGAAGGGTTTTTAGGATATCGGTCCTGAATGTATAGTTCACTGATTGTCAATTAATTACATGTTGTTCATAAATCAATAAACCACTTCAGTCCTGATTTCTTTTAAGCTAGGTGAACTGCACAGTTTTTTCTGTGCAATACATGAGCTCAATTATTAATGATTATTTTAATTAATAATGTGGAACTCTAATATCAAGAACAGTGAGAAAATTATTTCTGTCAAAGCAAAAGTTTGATAGAGCTTTTCTCCATTTCAAAACAGAAGCAAGCAGAATATAAGAAATTAAAGATTTTAGAAGAGATATGAACTTATAAAACAAAACTTCTTTGTTAGATGTGTTGCACAGCAAAAAACAAAGAGAAAGTAAATCAAAGAGCTGTTTAATCATAAAAGCTTAGTATCCAGATGTTTAGCTTTTTGCAGGTGCTAGACTTGACAGCATTTTTTTTCATGCAGTTAACAACTTGTTTACAGTTATCTATTTTTAAATCAATATCTGTATTGGGATGAGAAAGCTGCTAAGGGTGCTAAACAAGCTATCTCTCAGGCACACTTTAGGACCTAGACAGTCCCAATGACAATTCACAACACTTTTTTGCAACCACCCTGTTTTGAAGACAAAAATTACTTACTGGCATAAACATTGATAGTGTTGTTCCAGCTAGGCTCAGTACCTGTGAACTGTCTCTGAGGGTATTTAGTTCATTAGCATCACACAACTTCACAGCAGAAGATATCAGAGAGCTTTCAAATACAGTGCTCTGGTTAACATATAACCCAGCTGAAATAACAGCAGTACTTTATTCGCTGTGTTTTGACTATGCTAACATGATATGCTGTTTTATATGCAATCGCACTATAACTATTTCCCACTAGTATTTCTTTCCTTGGGTCTATGACACTTCATCTTGGACCTTCAGAGAGTATGAAATCCTAAAATCTTTGAACTTAGTTGCAAAACTATTGATTTTACTAGTTTTAGAATACCACATAAAGTCTGCTGTAGTCACCTCGGTGAAAATGCAGATTATCGTGATTTTTAAATAAGTTAGCACTCCATTTTAAATTCTCTGTATTTCAATACTGATCCAGTATTGAAAAATATCTTTTTGTGGAATATTGTGTTGCAACACTAGATTTGGCTAGGCATGTTTAATATAAAGATAGAATACTTCACAGTAACATTTCTATCCCTTAAGATTGCAGTTGAAAAAACATGAAGCATAAAATAAGATTTGAGAAGAATAAAGAAGCCTAACTGCAAAAATAATTTATTTTCCTTGTTTTCTTAAATTAAAATGAATAGAAAGTCATAAGAGCAAGATGAGAACCCTGATTCTTTCCCCATATGTCTACTAAGACAGAAAATCATTTTCTTTCTTTTTTTTTTTTTTTAATCTTCAAGCATCTTGCTTTCTCATTATTGTTGGTATAGCGGCCAGTTGGAATGTGCCTCTTCCTCCTCCTCCTCTTCTTCCTCTCCACCCTGGAGGCTAGACATCAGAGTACTTTCTAGTGAGCTAGAAGGCAGGAGTATAAAATTCTCTGAGTAGATCATGGATGAGTTCTCCAAGATAAATAGTAGAGCATAAACTCCTTCTTTTTAACGTGTTATTTATTTATTTTAATTAAATCTGCAAATTCCTTTGCATGAGTCATTATAGTTAACTGTTCCAAATGCTGGTTTATACAAGGTATAGTCAAAGTCATCTATAATAGTTTGTGGAAAGGTCATGGTAATCTTTTTCTTTATAAAAATATGAATTATATATTTGTATTGATATATGCTTGTGTCTAGAAGAGCTAAGTGGATCTGAGACAAGACAAACATTTTTTTTTCTCTTCCATCTGTATTTAAGCACAAATATATTTAAGTGGAGGGAATATTCCTATAATGCTTTTCATATTTTATTTATTTGCTGACAGTTTCTATGCTGGTATTTGTTTCAATAATGTTATTGATTTCATATCATGTTTGACAAGTACATTTTTCCACCTTTTTTAACACAGAAATATCGGAACAGTCATGTCAGGAGTTCCTGAAACAAAAAACTAAGTATTCAGAGAATCACAGAAAGGTTGAGGTTGGAAGGAACCTCTAGCGATCACCTAGTCCAATCCCTCTGCTCAAGCAGGGACGTCTTGAGCACGTGGCACAGGGTCGCATGCAGGAGGGTTTTGAAGATCTCCAGAGAAGGACACTACACAATCTCTCCTCATATGGGGATGGAACTTCCTGTTTCAACTTGCACCCGTTCCCCCTTCTCCTGTCACTGGCCTCCACTGAGAAGAGTGTGGCCCCATCCTCCCTACATTCTTCCCTCAGGTACTTATACATATTGATCAGATCCCCCCCTCAGTCTTCTCTTCTCCTGAATAAACAGACCCAGCTCACTTAGTCTTTCCTCATAACATAGATGCTGCAGTCTCTTAATTATCTTCATGGCTCTACGCTGGACCCTCTCTAGAAGCTCCATGTCCCTCTTGTACTGGGGAACCAAGAATAGCACACACTGCTCCAGATGTGGCCTTGCCAGAGCTGAGTAGAGGGGGAGGATCACCTCCCTCAACCTGCTGGCAACACTCCTCCTTATGAAGGCCAGGATCCCATTGGCCTTCTTGACCCAGAGGGCACATTAGCCAGGATCCCATTGGCCTTCTTGGCCCGGAGGGCACATTCCTGACTCCTGGTTAACTTGTCAACCAGGAACCCAAAATCCCTCTCTGAGGAGCTGCTTTCCAGTAGGTCAACCCTCTAATCTGTACTAGTGCTTGAGGTGGTTATTCTCCAAGTGCAGGACTCTGCACTTGCCCTTGTTGAACCTCATGAGGTTCCTCTTTGCCCATCTCTCTATCCTGTCTAGGTCTCTCTGAATGGCAGTAGCTGCTCCATCACCTTTCCAGGGATGGAGGTGACACTGACTGGCCTGTAGTTTTCTGGCTCCTCCCTCTTGCCTTTGTTGAAGAATGATGTTGACTGTCTTCCAGTCCTCTGTTTCCTCCCCCGCTCTCCATGACCTCTCAAAGATCATGGAAAGCAGCTTAGCACTAATCCCCACCATTTCCGTCAGCATTCTTGGGTGCATTCCATCTGGGCCCATAGATTTATGGGTGTCCAGTTTGGCTAAATAATCTCTAACCCAATCCTCCTTGACCTGTGCAAAGTCTTCCTCTCTCCTGGTTTTCTGTTACATCTATATTATATATGATTGTCCAGTTTATTCTGTCTGTTTTCAAAATAAAATGCTATTTTCCACTTGTATGGAGGCATATATATGTATGTTTGTATCTATCTATCTATATATTTAATGAAATACAATAACTCCACAAGTGGTACATTTACACCATTAACACAGTGCAGTTGACCAAGCAAACAATTATTTTTTTTCATAATTATAATACTTTTGTCATGAAGCTATTACAATTAAGTGCTGTTGTAACTATGCTAGACTATATTACTGACAATGCATGATTGTGTGTATACGAAAGCTGTTTGCAAAGGCAGAAACATTTATAGTCAACTTTAAATAGTAAATTTCCTTCTGCTTTGCTCTGGTATGTACATATTTATGTTATCTTCATTGGCTTTCTAAATTGTAGGGAGGACAGTTTTGTCTGCTAGAGCTATAATTCATTCATGTCCTGGGAAAAAAAAATACAAAAGCATAAGTCTGTAAGTCTTTGCTGATTTCAGCTAAAAGTGTTTCTTTTTCAAAATCCCATAATTAAACATTTTCGTCGTTGGGTATTTGAAATAATGTACACAGTCCAAAATGGAAGCTAATTAGCATTAGTGACTAAATTATGCATTCAGTGGAGGTTGTGTGCAGTAATAACCAGTTGTCTCAGAGCATTGCTGTGCTCATATCTTCGCAGCCTTATTCCTCCAGTGATTCAATGATTTTATTGTTATGCTACTATGCTATGTTATTCACAATAATGATGTATTAACATGTACATATTTTTTTATCATATAATGCTTAATTATACCCTTCAGCTCTGGAATTTCACCATGGTGTTTTGAAGACACTGAGTCCTCCACAGCATTCATACTGAACGTCAGATTCTTCTGAGCTATGAGCAGAGCTAATTCCATATCTGGCTCTTCTGAAAACCACAGCACACACTATCAAGCACTGTCTTGACCACACATGCCTGCTTCTGCATCCTTACACATTAGCTAGTCTCCATTTTTGGTTTGGCAGAGTGTTGCTGGATCAACACTTCAGTGAGTGATGCAAAAAAAATAATATGTCATTTAAAGAATCATATCTATTAGTTAGGGTAGTGAATTAGAAATGAAAGATGAGTAATAATGATTCGTGACCACCTTTGAAAACAAACCAAAAAACAAATGAGGGAAAACAAAGATGGTCCTTATGCTTGAAAAGCTGAGGCAAAATGAGGATTGTCTATGTTGTCAAAAATGTGCTTATGCTTGATTATGAATTTGTTTTATATCCATGCTGACATACATAACTTCATACTAAGATTTCTGTTGAGGTTTTATTTTTGAATATGGAAAAGAAAGAGTAGACCCATACTCCTTTAACACAGATCCAATGAAACACTATCTGTGCTGCCAACTTCCACTGTGCATCTTATTTATTCCAAATCATCATAGAATCATGGAATCATAGAATTATTAAGTTGGAAGGGACCTTTAGAGATCATCTGGTCCAACCCCCCTGCACACGCAGGGTCACCTAGAGCATGTGGCATAGGACTGTGTCCAAGCGGGTTTTGAAGATCTCCAGAGAAGGAGACTCCATCAACCTTTCTTGGCAACCATAAGACTGGAAGGTCTTGTGTAGGATTTTAGATAGTGTGGGAGGATTTTTGTTAACAAACATCTTATATTTGTGGATGACAACAATGGAGATACCCTTAGAAATCTGTGGATGATTTCAGCAAATCTTCCAGAGGCCAAAAAAGACAAATTAGGTGAACAACAACAACAACAACAACAAAAATAAAAAAATTAAATCTCTTTTTCATAGCCCAGGTACTATCTAGGGACAACATTGCTATAAAGGTATCTCTTGTTTCCCTTTTAGATGTTTGCATGCTTTCAGTGCAAATTTTCAAATCAATGAGAAAAGATTGATTACCTTGCTAGAAATTCACTAAACAAGCATAAGGTTTCCATGATCTGATAATATAAAAACATACATAGCAATTAGGCTGTGGACTAAATCTAATAAAGATCATGAAAAATATTTAATTATTGATAGGAGGCTTTACTTGTCCTTCCACTAGTCCTTAACATTGTGAAAGATTGTGATTATTACACTATTCTAGAAGAGAGAAAAATTAAGCTGAAATTTGTTCCAGCAGAGAACTGGTATGAACATGAATCTGTTCAAGAAAGCTATAATTATTCAGTTAAAAAAAAGAGTATTACTTTCTCTTCTTTTTAGCTGGTTTCAGTACTTTGTATATTTCAGTCATACATTCACCTGAACTCTTTGAACTCTTCAAATTCTCCTTTCTTTCTTTTTTTTTTTTTTAAAATGATTGCTGAGGTTAGTGTGATTTTTTTATGATCTATTTGAAATGATCACACTTCATTTCTCACCAATCTGCATGCCAAGAGTAAGATGGAACATATCAGGATATATCTTGATAATGGTTATATGGATATAAGCAGCAGAAGTATTTGGAGTTTCGTTTTTATCTTAATCTCACTTGTATATCTGTGTACTCACACACATATACATACATGCATACATATACACATATGCATGCGTATAGACAGATATCCAAACAAGTGCATTACAGCTTTTCTCACCTGTGGGTTTTCGTTGACTAGAGAGGTAATTAGCTTTAGATGTCTAAGCTTTATCTGAGGAATTCTGCCTTCATATACACAGCAATGTCTAAAGAGATATGTTGCTCCTGAAGCTGAGGTACCCCCTAAATATTTGTTAGCAACAAGTTGTACATTTGGGTTCTACACACCTAGAATATCTGTTAAGGACCTTTCAAGTGTTTCGGTCCATCTATCCCTGAAAAAAAATTAAAAGTCATGGAAAATACTTGAAAGAAACAGAATATGAATTATAAAATACCTCAAAGTAGACTGGCTAATTAACCACTATTCTTCAAAACACTTCAAAGAAGTAAGAATACTAAGATACTCAGATATAAAGGTACTAACGATGATGGTACTGTTCAGTTTCATCTTTGACATGGACAAAAATGCTATTTTCTATGTAACAATGCAAAATAAACTAGCTAATTCTTCAGAATTTCTATGGGATCATCTGTTCTGAGATGTATGATTTGCAGAATTCTTACAGAAGGCTTGCCTTGCCTTAGCCTGCCCTACTCTGCCTTGTCTTGCCATTGTCCCTCCGTCTTTCCTCCTTTCTCGTCTTACCTTTCTCTCTCTTCAGTCAGGTGAATCCTGGGTCCTACTTTATGCTGAGAAAAATTGCTAGTAAGATTTATTTCTTCCTCTCTTATCAGAAAGATATGCTTCATAATACATACCTTATTTAGTTTTGCAATGGTACAAAGTTTAATATTATAATTTAATAAATAATTGAAATATATGCAATTATAAAATGTTATAGAAAAGTCCAGAAAGTTCTGTGTGCAGTCATGTTATTTGCAGAAACATTTAATATTCACAAACTGACAGCCATGTGGATAAAAGAAAAGATTTGCATGGATTTAAGCACTTCTTTCTGTCATTTTTTTAAAGTGGGGTTAGTGTGAAATGTTTTATGATCAATTTTAAATGATCACACATAATTTCTCACCAATCTGCGTGCCAATACTTTGACAGAAGAAACAAACTGTGTACAATCTAAACAGAGTTCTAGCCAGTGACATATTCTTACTGCAATGGCATATAAAATAAGAGAAAATGAGCAACTTCTACTTAGAAGACAGAAAGTTATGGAACCACAAATAAAAATGACAAACTGTGACATGTTAATTGTTAAAGATCTCTTTCTAGTTAGACATAAGCGATGCTAAGAGATGTTTAGTAGTTTTTATCTGACATTTCCATTTCATGCTTCTCATTTTGCTTTCTCTTCTGTCCATAAATCATTTCTAATCAGCTATATTTTTTTTTCAATCATATGTCCTTGTAGGAGAAAAAGAAGTCTAAGAAGCAAAACTACATTTTAAATGAATAACAAAGTAATGAAGAACTCACTACCACCTAAAAGTCAAACTGTTTTCAAACGAAGTGGCAATAGAAGAAAACAGATGAATTTCACTTAAGTACCAATAGATAATATGAAGAAGCTCAAAATTTTACTTAGTCCTGCAGCAGTAGTGGAGTAGACTCACAAATCCCTTCCACTTTGTTGAAACTATGGTCTTGTAGGTCCCTTAAGGCAATCATAACTGTCACTCAGTGGATCTGATTTTCAGTTATATGTTTCAAAACCATGTTTTTCACCTGTAGCAATCAAAATAATGCCAGCTCAAATAGAAAAATACACACATACAAATACCTTTCCCATATGTATATACACATGGGGAAAAAAGAACAAAGAAAGAGAATGATGAATATCTAATGTGTATATAAGCCAGCATCACTAAAATAGCATATGCTTGAGAGTTGTTTTTGGTGCTGCAAGCCTTCATTAACAGGGAGTACATGATGCTGGTAATTCAAATTCTTTTCTCTTTGAAAGATTACTAATAGAAGTTTGGCAAGTTTTGAAAACCTTTGTTTTACTTTTTAGTTTATCTGAGGATGAAGTTCACAATTAATATTTTATGAGTTTTTTCAGTTAAGTTATGAAATATTATTTGCTTCTTAATACTGAATTAATGGCACACATTTTTTGTTGTGTTTATTTACAAAAATCATCATAACAAAAAAAAAAAAGTTACTCGTGCCTTAAAAGAAGAGTACATTGAATGAAATGAGCTGATTTTTTTTTTTTTTTTGGTGCAGTTAAATTTCATCTCTATTATCTTGTATCTTTTATTTTATAAACCAAAACACCTATGAATTTAACAAATAAGTCTAGAGTTCAAAATTCACTTTCTTGACTAATATGTAATTTTCAAGTGGAAAAAAAAAGTAAAAATTTTTACTTATCTTGTCTCTATAAGTATCCGCATTAGTAAAACAGATTCTAACAATCCCAGAAATAAACAAGATTAAATTATCCCATACATGATAAAATAAAAATTATTCTCCAAATATGGGTTTTCTCTTTCTTGTAAGAGATGGGCATATAAACTATAATTTCAAATCTAATTTAATGTCTTCAGGTTACATATTTAAATACATACAGTATGTGAAGTAGAAATTCATGAAACCTTGAATATTTTTCCTCCGTGGCTTCATGCACATCAACCAATATATGAATGCATAAATAAGCTAACATGTTTGTATCTCTTTAGAATAAATAAATGCTTTCTTTCAGACTTCACCATTCCCATATTTTAAAATCCATTTAATATCAGCTTCCTCAGCCATTGAACAAATTGACTGAGGTAAATCTCAGCCAAACGAACAATATCAACAACTGCTAATTATTGAATTATTTCTTCTGAAACTTACACTCCCTTGAACCAGAGTGAGATAGATCTGGGCCCCTGCTTTTAACTGTGCATCCATGCCATCACTTTCTCCATATTCATGGGTCTCATCTTTATACTGATATTTCCTTACCAATCTGTACTTTTATAACCAGCTAACTCCAGCTTTTTTTCTTTTTTTTTTTTTTACTTTTTTTTTCTTCTTTTCTTTTCTCCTTTCCTCTCTTTCTCAACTCTTCCCAGCACTAAGGCCCAGCCTTCTTAGACCTGATGATTTCTGTTATGGACACTTCAGTATCATGGCTTGAACTCCTATGTTTCAGACTCTAAAAGTGCTAATTGGCAACAAAACTGCTCTTTGGGAAGGTAGATAGGGAATGTCCACCAAATTTACTTTTTGCTTCACACCACATTAGTCAATCTGTGTTCTTCCTCAAAACCTGCAGGGAGATGGAGGATGGAGCAGGGAGAGGATGGAGAAGTGCCAGAGAAAGACAACCATGAAAGAGATAAGAAAGTCTACAAATTATGTCTCTAAAGTTTTTTTTTTTTTTTTTTTTTTTTATTCAATGCTCACATTTCACTCTGGACTGTGTGATATAGCTGTGGTATTCATTTGACATAAGTTCCTAATTTGAAATGGAGACACTCAGAAAACCAGCCTTGAGGCTATGAAAGGAATATAAATGTAAATATAGATAATTACTCACACATACATATATCATGTATAATGTATATAAATGGATATAATATCTAGAGGTATTTTGTGCATATATGCATTTTATACCAATGCTTACGATAGCAGAGGTAAAAAGCCATACTTAACTGACATATGAGTACTTATGGTCATTTAATTGTTTCAAAAGTCTTCAGAAAATTATCTTTGATGAGATGTATTTGCATTGCAGAAATAAGACTGAAAGCATTGTTAAGGAAAATTAAAGACACTTTGACATGAAAACTGAAATACCACTACAGCAATTTTCAAGATTACACTCTAGATAAATATTCATAATCATTTAAAAAGTACTAACTGATGAAGAAATAAAAATATGGGCCTAAGAAAAGATCATTCTAGAGGTGGAACTATAAAAAAAGAGCTGAATTAAATAAACCCGATAATGTGATCATTATTTTTATGGTGCAATATTTATTGATAAAAATGTTCTTCAAAGCATAATAAAGTACCTTGAAAAAAGCTACTCAAGCTGAGTATCTATTTTGGTTGCTAATACCTTACTCAGAAAAAAAAGAACCTCAGAACAACTGCCTATGTTATCAGTGGTGATCAATCATCTGTTTTCGTTTTATCAGTGGTCAAAATCTAAAGCTCCAAAAGAAATAAACACTTCACAGGTACAAAGCTGTCCAGCTGTGCAGTGTTGATCCTGTAGTTCTCAAACTCCTTGCATCTAAAAACGAATGTTTCCAGGGTTATTTGCTTTTTTGCAGGGCCAGAGGAGAGAAGGAATATAACATGTTTCATTACAACATTATGTTTCAATAACTAGTTGTAGATCTCCTACAGACCACTTGGACCTCACAAATCCAAAGATAGCTTAATGATTAATGCTTAGGAACATTTGCAACAGTAAATCAGTTACTAATCCAACTGCTTTATATAAGCAAACTGGTCTCTCTCCAATGCCTCACATTTTCTCAGTTTATCTGTGGTTTGTCAGGCACTTGGATTTTAGGTCAGTTAAAGAAATCTCTCTTGACATTAACTTGGTTCTCCTAAGTGAAATCTGTTTTCTTAGGTTATTTGCTTTCTTAAGGTGATTTTTGTCTGTCTTTTCTGGAAAAAAAAAAAAAAAAGGTCACAAATGAGGTTGTTAAAAGGTTGGGTTTTTTTGTTTATTTTTTTTTAATCATGGGTTAGACTAATTGTCCATTTCTTTGTACATATTTTTGCCATCCGGGCCTATTAGATATAAACTTTTGTTGTTTTTAATTTTAGACTGCTTTTAAAGCATTGCATTTTACCAGATATTTTTGCACTGGGCGAGGGAGTAGGGCTGTGTCTACCTCAGAATTAATATATTAGCAGTGTTTTCACATACACGTATTTCCAAGGAGTAAATTGCTTATTGTATCCTGGAAACAAGTTAAGTAGCTGGAAAACTTTACTTATAATTGTACTCCTGTAAACAAATTTTCTCAACTATAAGTTCTATCAGTGAAATGTCTAAAATTACTTTAAAATATGAATTACATTAATGGTAGGTGTTATTCATTGTTAGGATTTTAATTAATCTATCAAAAATCAATTATCATATGTTTAAATTTATGCCTAGATATTTTTACCTGAAAAAAAAATCACACGATGCCTTTGATGAGTTATGCATATAAAATAAAAGGACAGTTAACAGTTGTTGGAAATGTATTATCTAGACTAAATCTTGAGCAACTGGAAGCAAAATGAAGAAATTGGTTGGCTCATTCAGCAAACCAGGCAATTTTTAATGTGTATTTGCTAAAGTAGGTATGAAATGGAATTTGAATTTGAGCCTGTGAATGTTGATTTCCCTTATCAGGCAAAGCATACCATCAGTGAAATAGATACTCTGATGGACATACAAAAGGTGCAACCTATTTAAGCAGCAGATATAATCTAAAAAAAAGCAAGCTATGCAATACTACAACAAAAGTACATTCCTGCCTAGTTTCTCTGAAGTCCATAAATTGTAATCAAGTGCTCTGAGCATATACAGACATGAAGGAAGAACGCAAAAGAGACACTTAATCTGTATGGTCCAGATGTAGCTAAAAGAACAAGGGCAATAATTATGAAGCATTCAGGATATCTCTTGAAACTACACATAGTTTTTTTCTTTTTCTTTTTTTTTTTTTTTCAGACCAACTATTTAGTGGATTGAAAAAAAAATGATCATTTGAGAATCACATGGAGATCTTGGGATGAGGGCTATATATGTTGTGATAGGATAGATATCTGTGCATATATGAGTCAATCAAAGCAGAATCTGGAGATGTGCCTGTTCTGAGGATTTTGTCCCAAATACTCATTCTACTTTGCATATAGGTTACAGATTTTAAATCACAATAGATAATGTGAAGAAAAAGGAAAGAAAAAAAAAGAGAAAAAGATATTTTTTTAGCTCAGGGAAAAGAACTGCTATTACTTCTAACTCTTTTACTGAGTCATTTAGGGAAAAAAAAAAACCTTTCTCCTCTAGCTCTAGAGAAGACCAATAACATACATACATACATTTTGAAGCTACAAAAGAAATTAAGAAATCATCATTATGAAACAAGAGAGGATCTGTTTGCATGTGACTCCTAAAGTATAAGAATATATGTTACACTGAAACTGTACTTTTATAAATGTAGCAGCAGCAATGTCGGGAAATATGAGTAAAGAACACCAGTAAGTTTGCTCCCTTCAGTTTGTTCATTTGTTTGCTTTCTGAATAGCCCAACTATTGTGTGTAAGTGCTGGTGAGAAAGCATAAAGCTTTCCTCAGACATAACTGGTGTGATGAACTCTGCAGTTTACTGATAGCTCTTAGCAGCACCTCCATGTCAGGTTTTGGTTGTGATTGCTTTGTATTAACTTCATTTACCTACTTAGTTTTCACAGAAGCCAACTAAATGTAGAGGTCTGGTCAGTGCATAAACATGTTGAAGTGTAAGGCATAGGGGGAGGCTATAGAGCAAAAGAGAATACATATTTATGTGGATGAGTGCACGAAGGGCTATGGTTGGTGCACATCCAGTCAGGCTGAAGATTGGACAGAGCAAACTGTGCCACTCCACACCTCTCCAGATGGACATACCAAGTGTTTTCTGAACACCCACCTCAATTTTAGTCTCAGAGTATCTGTGATGTGAAAAGCTACCATTGAGGGCTTCAGCCAAATTGCACCAAAGGCAGGTGAAAGCCACACAAAGGATTTACTTTTTTTGTCAGGGTTCATAGTGAAAAAAACAAGCAAATAAAAACTCTTTTTTTTTTTCAGTATTCAAGCAAAATATAAAAGTTATTTGTAAGTTAGCATCAGAGAATTTCCACATGCTGTCCAGCATCTCAATAGGTACCTGAGATTCTCACCTTTTGCATATGTTTCTCTGAACCTTTTTACCACACTAACTGAAACGGTGTCTTCTTATTTTCTAAGCTTTTTTTTTGGTTCTTGGCTTTTGTTTATTTGCTTATTTTTAGCATACACTTTTCTGGATAGTCAGGGTTAAGGTATTTGCATAAATTTTGGATTTTCAACAGAAAATAGCATAAAACAAAAAAAAAACTCGAATTTAAAAATCTTTGTGATAGGATTGAAGTTTGAGAAGGTTTTCTTGAGGATAAAACTCATCAAGATCATTTTTAGGTACCCAAAGAATTAGCCAACACACAGAAACCAGAAGCTTTCATGTATAAAATAATGTTTTGAATTTTTTTTTCTTTTCAGATCCATTAGTTTCCAAGGAAACTACAGTAGCTGCTGCATATCTTTTAGCTAAATATAATACAAGTTGCTTAAAAATTAAAAAGATACAGTTAGCATGATTTTGAATTTGAATTACAAATTCATCTTCTTGTTTTCATAACAAAATATTTCACAGATTCACAGAAACTTAGAAAACATACAAATGTCTTTTATAAATCACCCTACCACCTAGGGGTCTTCTGCCTTAATATTCTGTAAAAAGTACACTTAATGCTGTCACATCTTCTTACGAGTTATAAACATAGAAAAGAACACTTTTGGGGGATAACCAGAAAAAATGGTGGAAAGTTTCTGTTGGAAATAATGATATATTCTACTTATTGAAAGACCTATAAAGCTGATTAAGAGGGGTTTAGTTTGAGTGACAGAGTCATCTCACAGCTAACTGAATTCTTTGTAATAAATCCAAATTCTTTCTGGTGGGTTTATATATAAAAGCTTCCAAAAATCTTATCTAATACTAAAATCCCATACAGTTTAGATATTCTTGACATCATAAGTTTAAAGAACGGAAGCTAGATAGACATGCAGTTCCTAAACGGAGGTGGGACCTGAGGAACACAAATCAAATGCATGCTCCATTCCTTCGAAGAGCTCGCACTTGTCTTTCTGCTCAGGAATAGGGAACATCTCTTCTTTTGAATCCTCCCTACACAACTATCTTTTTTTTTCTGTTAGATAAAGCTCTATCTAAATCAGAGATGAGGATGTCAGTTTGATCTTCTCTGGGCCTGTCAACAAGATTTTCCCCTGTCAAAAGTAACTGAAAAAGAAATACCTACATTAAAGCTAAATTTGTCATGAAGCTTTAAGTTCTCACTGAGGTTCTGTTTGGAGAGAAAGGATGTAAGTATCTGCACCGAGTGTCATGTTCCAAGCTGTGAGTCCCGATTGAAGAATGCTTTACACTTTTTTTTTGTCATGAGCAATATCCTTATGTTGAAATATTTCAATCTTCTCATCAGTATTTCCTGTTTTCTAGCTTTAAGTGTTGCTCATCCAGTTCAGACAAGTTTAAGTCTCTGTATTGGTTAGACTCCTTATTTGCTTTATTAGTTAGA
The DNA here is from genome assembly GCF_000705375.1 of Tinamus guttatus. Next base: position 829,022 of record NW_010583739.1, on the reverse strand, counting down.
ATCCTTATGTTGCTATAAGTATAAGTGACTAACTAATATGATAGAGGAAGGAGAAAGGAAAGTCAATGGTTTGTCAGTAGAAATGTGTTTAGAGGACAGATGTTATAGAATACAGTATTGCAAAACCTAAGACTCTTGGCAAATCCAGGCCTAAGGTTTTTAGCAAGATGTGGCACAAGACACAGAGATGATCCAGAAACTTTACAATTGTATTTGGTTAGAGAAAGAATTGCTATTCCTATGAAGAAAATTATATGAATTTATCATTTCCAAAGTGAAAGCTCATCAGAATTACAGTACCAGTGCTGGAGGAGAAAATAGAAGAATGAATTTTATGTTGTCTGCAGATGTGGAATAAAAACAATTCAGCTGTTTAAGCCATCAAGGATATATGGCTTTGGCAGCCTTTTTTTTCAGCCTTAGTAAATTAACTTTATCCTTCAGCATTAAGTTAAGGAGCACTACTTTCTGCAAACTATGAGATGTTGGAAATTAAACATTGATGATGTAGTTTCACTTACTCGACATTACTCTCTCAGTAAAAAGAAAGTGAAAAACATCCCATATGAATCACTAAAAATGAACTTCTATTATTTTTTGTGACATCTGTTCAGCTGGTTTGGGTCAGAATCTGATCAAAGCATGGCATGTCTTGATTGAAATATATTCTTCCTTCCTTGATTTTCTTGATTTTCTTTCTCTTCTTACATTTTACTCCAGGTTGGAGAGAACATTCATAGACAATTTACATTGTCCATCTCTATAAATGGAAATCATATGAGAACAGAGATAATTTGTAATAGAAGAAACGTTAATAACAGACAAGCTAATAAAAGATATTGGAAATGTGACATCAAAATTGAAAGGAGGAGGAAAATACTGCTGAATCTTTAATGTGGTAAAAATTTGGAATAGTTCTACTGCAGATAGTCAAGTCATTAATCTTCAAACATTGATCTTAAAAACAAACATAAGATGTAACCACTAAAAATATGACTTCCAACTAAACCTCATAACACACCATACTTCTTTGATGGTTTATGCCAAAGCATTTTAATTTCCTAATGAAATGAACTTTAGATATGCTTCATCCAAACTCGTTAATCTTTCTCATTGGAACAGTACCAATCTTTTTGCTGAATATTTCCATTGTAGTAATGATGTGCTGATATTTTTGAGTAGTTACTGATGTCAGGACCATCGCTAAACTGGATGTTGATATTTTATACTCAGTAATAAGTGTAGTATATTTATAGTTTGAACTATAAATAGTAGCAGGCAATCAGAGTATAAAAAAGCAATTGAAAAAACTCTAGTGTTTTCTCAGAGAGCAGGCTTATTTAGAATTTACCTAGCTTCAGATACCTGTTTCTTTTAACTACAGTAAAATTCGAGTTAGAAAACGAAGTGTTGCCTCCATATGTTCTTGTGAAGTCCTCTTGTGCTCAGAACTGCTTGAGGAAGTTAGTTTTTCCTATGTGCATTTTGAAAATTGTTTCTCTGCTATTTGTTTGTAGTCCTGAGCCATCTCCCCTCTTTGAAGAACTTGAAGATGTTACAAGCATCAAAGAGGAGTTGTTCTTCTGTTGGAAAACTTTGGAATTGTTGGACTTTTCTGTTTCTGTAGAAACTGAAAAGTCAAGTGTGAAGTTTGAGAAGTGGCTTTCACACGGTTGACTATTTGTCCGAGTTCACACAAGGCAATTCCTGTGATCTGTAACAACTACTGCATCAAACAGAGCCCTCTTGAACAGATTTAAGCACTTTTTTTCAGAACTACAATTCAGGCTCCTTTCTGAATCTGGAAAGTTGGATAGATACTCAGTCACATGCTTCATACTCTATATCACTCTGATATGAAATAAAGTAAGAAAGACTTTTTTGCTTCTATTGGAGACATGATACTATGGCAAGGCATTGGAGAGTCACACAGACGAGGAACGAAGAAGAGCATGATGCTGCAGCAGCGTTAGCAGATAGACGTTTAGTTGTGATACCCCCTTCTTTGCATTATGTCTTCTTTTATTCAGGGGTTACTTAAATGGCCTGTGAATTCAGAAGAGTACCATTCCCAGGCGAATGCCCTAGATCTTCAGGGATGGGATTAGATGTATACACAGCTCATGCTTTAATGCCATGGCTAGCCCAGCTGCTTAATGCTTCCACAATAAAGATGGCAATGATAATAATAATATATGATAAGCATCATGCTAACATTTTTATCATGATTCAAAGTATATGGATAAAGGCTTTTTAGTGGTTTAAAAATAAACCAAAGAGATTCCATAAGTGACGGAATTTGACAAGTTCACACCAATTTCTCTAAAAAGCCTTTCAAAGCAGCAATCCAGTTTCCATTTATAAGCCTACTGAAACTAATTAACAGAGCACCAAGATTATTCCTCTGTGATATCTTCTGTGATACAGCTAATTTCATGTAAAGCATGTAAAGAAAGTATCTTTGTTTGATAGAATATGATTTCACTTTTTTTTTTTTTAAAAAAAAAAGCAATTTTGCATTCCAGCTTTGTTCTGTAATAACTTCTAAAGCTACAGTCAATCACATGAGTCCATAACTGGTTGAAGTCAATCCACTCCAAATTTATTTCAGTATATGTAGAATTTCAATTCAAATATCAGATAATAATATGCATGCTATAAAGATTTCCCTCTCTGCCCACTTACCCTATAGAAGTATATAACTTTTCTGACTTCTATGGAGAGATAACAGTAGAAAGCATCCTTTTTTATGGAAAGTCAGTATTTTTTAAAAAAAAAAATCATGCAGTCTTATTTTAAAATATTTTATGATGTATATTCTTGTTCCTAACGTATATTAGTAAGATAAATGTGTGTAAATTAAATAGATAGCACACACTCTTCAATAAGCAGCAAAGAACAATCTTTTATCAATGTTTTACATTTGTCAGAGACAAGATTCTGGCCTTGAGGAAGATAACCAATGTTCCCATCAGAGGGGTCTGATGGGAAACCTTTCTAACTGCCCCACTGATCAGTGGTGGGAACCTGAGGCCAAATGTTAACTAACTCGCTTACATTGGCTGCTATTTCTAAACTTGAGGGTAAAGTAATAACAATATTCTTTCCATTGACACGTGTGTATATTAAGTTACACTTTTTAGATTCTCTTTCAAATTCTCTTACTACTCTTTGTACATGTTCAAGCATATACATTCCCAGTACTTTGCATGTGTAATAGGATAAGTCTAACAGTTATCAGATTTATCTTATTAAATGTGATGTTTCTATATTGTGATCATAAGGCAGTAAGTTGCTTTCTGTTACATAGTTTAAATGTGTTAACTCATTAATAACTGATAAATTGGCTACATTCAGCACTGAAAGGTATAAGCCAAACGAATTTCAATGTAAACCAGATTTCCAAGCACTTGAAAAGGATAGCAAGCAAGTTTTAGAGTCAATACTGCTATAGCTTCATTGTTATCAGTGCTCAAACTACCTATTTTCCCTTAAGATAGCAGAGTAAACATATCCGAGAATATTTGTGTTTTTTTTTTTTTCTAAAATATATGGACATGTTTTACACCAGGAAAAAAATATTTGTGAAACTTCTGATTTTATTATGAAAGATAAGATTGGAGAATGTGATTTCTGTTGGCAGCACAATATTTTCTGTGAAGACTGGAGTATTCAGGATTTGTTATTAAACTGTGTCTCTACTTAGATAATTATTTATTCAATGAAGTTTGGTAATCAAAATGTAAGTCTGAGTAAAGAAGTGGAGACTGAAACAGAATGTAGTTATTTTAAAGCTTTGGATCTTAAATTAGCTTTGGCTAATTGTGGGATTAGCTTTGGCTAAGACAAACAGTAAAGGGAAACAAATATGTAAAAAAGATGTGTTACAATTGAATGTTATTATCCAATATCATAATAATGGTCTGAGGCTACAGTTAGATTGCTTAAGTGGACCATCAGTAATTTTATAAACAAGCAATGTAACTGAGAATAAAAATACCCACCTTTTCAACTCCCTTCAAGAACTGAAATAGGAAATTTAATCTTCCTGAACATAGTGCTAAAACAAAAGGTGGCTTGATTGAGGCTCCCTAGAATCTCCTTTTTATGATATATTAGACTTAAATTTACCTGAATTATACAAGAGGGATGCTATTTGACAAAGAGATATGAAGCATGCTGAAATTCTCCCTCTTTTGAATGTGATCATTATGATCACTTCCAAGATACAAACAAAAGGCTCATTTAAAATTTAATACTGCCAATTAACTTTCTAAAATGAAAAGTAAACAGCAAAAATTCTTTGCACAACATTTTCCCTAGTTACTAATGATTTAAAACCAAAAATATAGATGCATTATATTTTCCTCAAACTCAAAATATTTAAAAGAGGGGGATTTGTTAATGAATAAGCAGGTTTCAATAGGAAAATATAGCTTGATTGCAAAATACAATTGTCAGCTCGTACATAATATACATAATGGATCTTTAAAGTAATGGTATTCATTATCATTAAAGTGTGCTTATAGCATGTTACATATTCTGCCTTTTTTTTACCTTATGAGATTTTTCTCTGCCTCAATTATCATTATTATGCCTATATACCTCTTTCAGACATGTAATTATATAATTTTTACATAATTGCATCCTGTTTTTCTTGTACAGAAAAGAAAGAGGGGGAGTTTGTGCTTGTGAGAAGAAGAGAGGACATATGCATACTAAAAAATTACTTTCACACCTTTTTGTCTCCTTTGCAATAGTTCCCATTTTACAAACTCTCATAAATCACCCTTACATTACTCAGAAATTTTATATCAGGATGATAAAGGTAAGGTATTTTCTAACCAACTTCTTTCAGTTTAAGAAATCCAGCATTGTTTCCTTTTCAGCAGTCATAATCCCCTCTCCACTCATACCTGTGCATACTCATATCCACTTGCTTGAAAACAGGCAGAATTGATTTTTAAGGTCTAAATATACCAAAGTTCAACTTGATTATGTGCTAGGAGGATTCAGTGCTACTACATGCACCTGTACAATAGCAAGCAGTGACCCCTAGAGTTATGCAGATCTGAGACTCTCATGATCATTTAATATCCATAACTAACTGTCTGTGAGTCCAGCACTGCGGGCCTCCTGGGATTCATTTAAAGTGGACTGCCAGCTACCACAGCAGATGCTGCAAACTGATGATGAATGTCAAATCATTAGTATGGCTATTTTGCTGTTATAACCATCATGAGAGAGAGGTTTTCTTTCTTTTTCTTTTTTTTTCCTTTTTTTTTTTTTTTTTGCAAAAGCAAAAATAGCTCTGTGAGAGGAAACCCATCTCCTTTTCCATCAAGATATCGAAAAGATTGAGGAAAGTGCTTATTGTTATTACGTTTTACTTTGGTATGCCTGTAAATAAAAATAGGCTCTCCAGCATCATTCATGATAGATTACAATAAAATCCCAGCAACATTAAGCCCAATCCTTTATATAAAAGACAGATAGACATCTTAAGAGACTGCTTCCAGTTTCATATCATAAGACTTCTGAGAAGGGATTTTTTCCAAAAAATGCATTTTTCTTAAAAAAAAAAATGTGTCTCCAAGTTCACTTCTTTGGTAAGTGGGGAAGTTCCTGTGAACTGACTACTCCTTTTTGTCCCAAGTATCAGGGAAGTGGTAAATCTGATATATAAGGCAGATTATTACCTCCCAAATTAGCCCAAGATCTTTTACCCACTGCTGTTAATTATGAAATTTACTCAGAGACCAAGAGAACAGAATGAATAGCACTGAAATCACTTTCCCAAAAACATGCCTTTTATAGGAGTATTCTATCTATCAGTTTCTGTCTTCAGTCAGTTTTAAACTGAAATATAATAAAAAGTACAATGCAGTAGTCTAAATTCTGAATAAATGTTATCGTGGGGAAAGATTCACAGCACATTTTCTGGGTATGTTGTTTGAATTACATCTGCACCATTCCAGTTAAATTATTAAAGATCACTTAATAAATACTTCTGAATTAAAGGAAGAAAGATTAATAGCTCACAGTTACATACAGATCACACTGCAAAGATCAGAAGCATGCATGACAGTTAATGGATCTAATATTAAAAGCACCTGATCCCTATCCATTATTAAATGCATTTCCAGGTGATTACGTTTGATATGAGTGTTGCGTTATTATTAAACAGCATGATTTTAGGGAAAAATATGTATGTTTTTAAATCCAAAAAATACTTTGCCAGAGTTAAACTCTAGTACTGAGCTGCAGAACTATAGAAGTTGGAAGGGAGATCATTCTGGTTCTTCTCCTCAGAACAGTCAGCATCAACAGGCTGCTCAGGCTGCTGTCCAGTCAGGTGTTGAATATCTATAGGGATGGAGACCCCATAATATCTCTGGGAAACCTGTTCCAGTGCTTTCTCACCCTTACAATAAATAAACAACAATCAAATTTGTTTATTATGTATTAACAAAATTTCTTGTATTTCAGACTGTGTCTATTACAGCTTGTCTTTTCACACAGCACTGCTGAGAAAACGGGCTCTTCTTTACTCTCCCCATCAGATATTTGTATGCCTGATATTTAAACATATTGTTTTATATTCCTCCTCATCATATATTTATACACACTCTTTTCTCCAGGCTGAGAGTCCCAGCTCTCTCAGCGTCTTTTCAATTGTCACATGCTTCAACCCCTTAATTTTCTCTGTGTCTTTCACTGGACTGTCTCCAGTAGCTCCATGTCCCTCTTGTACTGGTGAGCCCAGAACTGCACCCAGAACTGCAGATGTGGCTTGACCAGGGCTGAGTAGAGCGGGAGGATCACCTCCCTTGACATACTGGCATTGCTCTACCTAGTTCTGCCTAGGATCTGTTGGCCTTCTTAGTATGAGGCCACATTGCTGGCCCATGTTCAGTTTGGTGTCCACAAGGATCCCCTAGGGCCTGGAAAACTGCTTTCCAGACAGCTGTTACCCAACATGTTATGATACATGCATGACATTATTTAGAGATTAAATACATGTATTTTTATTATTTTTTTTAACCTTTGTGGCATCAGTGATCATAAATCTGTGAGGGTATATTAGCTGACCTGCTACATATGGCTCCAGGAAACCATAGATGAAGAAGTAGTAAATGATTTAATTGTAATAATACTATTTTTGATACATGAGATAAGAAGAAAAAATAAAATAAAAAAAAAACTTTTAGATCTTGAAGCTTTAAATGGCAGTTTTGTTACTTATAAATAATCCCGTAATGACAATAAGAACTGTTCTTGATCATGTTTATAAGATTGATATAGGAATAACTACAGGGACTAGCTGAGGTTTTTTACTCAAGAAGGATAAGATACTCCAAAAATAAGAACTGAAGGTCTGCAGATTAAATTCTGTGTGTTTCAAGGAGCAACTGTTACAATCTTTTTGTTGTTGTTTGTTTCTGTTTTGTTTTGCTACTCAAAGCTGATATTTTTTTTCTCGGAACACAGTTATGTAAGATTATAAACAACATAAATGATATTCTATTTTTTAAATTATAAACATATTCAAAATTTATAGAAATATCTTTTTCTTCAGAAATTTCACATAAAATGTCATTTCTCCCTTTGCCAAACATTAACAATTTTTAAATATTATTTTTGAAGATGTTCTTTCTTTTTTAATATTATGCCAACCTCCAATCAAACTTTTTCTCCCCACAGAGTCAAAGTATCATTTATTCCCAAGACAGCTATCTCTCAATATTACCCTTTTAAAATAACCCCCATTTTTCAGCATTCAACTGCTAATAGTTAATTTAAAATTAGATAGACACTTCCTAACTGGAGGTAGCAAAATAAATGGTGTTTTCCCTTTGAAAGCTCAAAAGTCCTCCTATTGCAAAACAAAGTCTATTAAGACAGCCTTTTATATGAGTCTCATCCTAACAAATATAGATATCCAGATCTAAATTAGTTACTTCAGGCTCCCTTTATAGCCATTAGAGAGACTGTATTATCAAATGGCCGTGTTGACATCCTCGTAATTTTGTATCAATTT
>NW_010583739.1:797431-820913 GCF_000705375.1 Tinamus guttatus | reverse complement strand
TGATTAATATATTGGATAGCTGATGAAAGTAGGGCTGTGTAACTACACAATCCTATTTTGAGCAACAAACAAAAGTTTACCAGGTGCCTTCTCACATCTTCACAACAATTTCATTAGCTTCTCTTGGCCATTATCAATCAGTTATAATGTTACCAAGAAAAGAAGGAATCAGAAAAGTTTATTCTGTCACAGACAAAAGTTCATATGCTCTACTGCAGATGAGAGCTCAGAGCAACATAGCTTCTAGTAGAATACAGAAAGAGAATTAATATGTAAATATAGAAGAAAGGACATATATTTGAAAAAAAATATATTTTAATAAGTTTAATTATGTAGTGAAAATGCAATATAAACTGCAGTAAAATTAACCTTATGATGCTTATCTTCTCTTTCTCTTTCATTCTTCCTTTGATATTGAACTCATTGAATTCAGTGAGAGGCATCTTAAATCATAACCACGAAAAATGTGGTGTCTTTTTATAACCATTTTCTCATCAAACCTCTCTGCTCTTACCTTTGATGGTTCATTCCAAGTCTTCTGAAGCAGGCTTTTAGAATGCTATTTTTTTTTATCTGGGAGGAAGAGGAGGAGGGGAAAAAGGGGAAGAAGAAATTTCAAACCAAGTTTTGCTATTTTCATACAAATTCACTAGTTTCAGGTTATGCGACAGGAGAAAATTAATGAATACTTTAAAATACAAGGCATAGAATAACTTCCTACTATTATAAACCCTGCTTAGATATATGATTTATTAGAACATTTTAAAGAGGAAAATTAATAGAATATTGATCTATGCATTAGTTTACAGCCATTTAGTCAGCTGTCCACACATAAGTATTCCAAAACAGTAATAAAAATAAATATATTACATTTTTTAATAATGAAAATGAGGATTGCTAAATTCATTAACAGTAAAATATGGGAAAAATGATTTAATCTTCCTACATGTTAAAACCATTGAGATATGAGTTAAATAGAAAAAAAAAAAAAAGTAGATAAGAAGAAACACCAATACTTTTGATTGTTTGCATGAGTTTTCTATTCTGTTAGGTTTTTTTTTGTTTTGTTTCATATGTTTATTCTCTCTCAATTTATTGCTCTCCAGGACATCTTCTTCATAGAAGGCCCATGTTTTTCTTTACTGATCTATTAAGTTCTTAATAGCAGTGATCCATGACTTGGAGATCAGGAAGTGATTGATGGTTGTCAACAGGTCTAATAATAGCCTTGTCTGAAATAAAAAATATAATTCATAGAGTCTGACAAATGGACTGATTTCCAAAGTTTTTGAAGTGTCACATGGATTCCATGTCTACTGATAACACTAACACTGGTGTTTATTATTCATGTTGGCCACAGTTAATGTTTGAAGTCACATCTAAACCAGTCTTAAGTACTTTTCTTATATGCTGTATTATTCATCTGTTCAATTCATGGCTCACCAAGAGAGCCCTAATTTGTAAGTAAGTTAACTACTTACATCATCAACTTCTAAAAGTTAATGAGCAGCTTAGGGAGTTAGTTACAATTTACTGTCAGTCCACCAAGAAATGTCAGTACCCCAGAGCAGAAGAAACAAGTGGCATATAACAGGCTTGTGGATTTTTTATGCAGCTATAAAACAGAACATAGAAATTCAGATAGTTAACTGAAGCATTTTTTAAAAAAGCAAATTTGTTTATGAATTAATTCTCTGAGCAGTTCTCTGATATGTCAAAGAACCTTTTAAATATGCAGTGTATAGAGCAAACAATAAGGATTTAATAACAGCAGAACAAGGTGAACCAGTTAGAGAATAAATAGTGTCATATTGCATCAGTTATAATAAGTGCTTCAGCAAAGCAAGCTAGCAATTAGTAGTAAGTGTTCAGTTAAATTTAGACAATTCATATGTAAATCATACCTTTCTGTAATCTTACACAGTTAACATTCTTAAGATGATTCACTGAAAGTGTTACGTCAGGTCTTCACCTGACCAATAAAACTTTAATTGAAGTGACTATTTTGGTTGGGTTAGATTTCTTTTATCAGTGTAAGTCACATTGACAGACAAATATAAGGGTGATTTATGTCAGCATTTCCATTCTCTTCTTTTATGAAAATAAGCTTAATCATACAGTGTCTATATCTGTGTTTGTGTATGCCACAGGAAGAGGAGAGCAAGAAAGCAGCACTTATTTTATACAGAAAGCAGTACAATTTCCTAGAGAAAAAATTCTCTACCTTTCACCAGAGAGGATGCCCCATTCCCCTGCATGTATGATGTTTGTCAAAAATGAATTGAAAAGAGTGTTTGAGGTTTGTATGGTAAGTGTGTGTGTTGTAATTCACTGGAGTGCTTTTTTATTCAGTGTTTATATTTCAGTATTTATAACAGTTACTCAACTTGTTTTTTTTTTCTAATTTTCTAATAATATTATTCCTTATGTCCTAGAATGACTGTGGGACTACAACTGAGGAAGTAGAGATGATAACATTATTATTAAAATTGTTATTATTTTATCATTGGGGTTTGTTGCAATGTTCATTTTTGGATATTAAATTCAAAATTTTTCAATAATATTATTCCTTATGTCGTAGAATGACTGTGGGACTACAACGTGAGGAAGTAGAGATGATAACATTATTATTAAAATTGTTATTATTTTATCATTGGGGTTTGTTGCAATGTTCATTTTTGGATATTAAATTCAAAATAAAAAAAATGTGTTTTTTTTGTTTTTTGTTTTTTGTTTTTTAAGCAGGATTTCCAGTATTAAAATATGCTACTTCAAATTATTAAATTCATTCAGGTAATCCTGACTATAGAAAATAATATAGCTTCTCTCCCTCATCTGAAACAGTAACTTTAAAAGTTAAATTTTTGTACATATCAGCAGCCTTTAAACAAAAACATGAAAATGAAATATGGATATTTCATGGTTGCTTATTTTAAATTAAATTCCAGAAGATGTGTTGAACCTAGCAGACAAGATGTCTCACCTTTCAGATGTCAAAACCACTATCTCCTATCTATTTACTAAAACTTACTCTTTTTGTGTGTGCGTGTGTGTGCAGGTCATCCTCTAAGCATTATCAATGCATAGATCTGTGACTCACCTGGAGATAAAAAGAATGTCACTGTTATAAGAGTGTGTCAATATATAACCTGGAAACTACATATCATCTCTATATGAACAGAAATGTGAAATCAAGAAGCGGAATGGAGTAGAGACATATTTCCTAGACACAAGGTCACCTTGCCAAAAATTTCTAAAGCTTGTATATGATTTAACTAAGAATATGTATGTGTATGTATACAGACATAAAATTAAACATGAAGTCAAACTTCTGTTTCAGAAATTTAAAACTGATGTGCAATGGTTTATTAATGTCAACATTAATGTGAAGTATAGGTATTTGAAATCATTGCAGTACCCATCCAAGAACACTCTGTAGTCATAACTTTTTACTAGATCGTGATAAAAGTAAGCTATTCCAAAAATTGGTGAAATACATTCATTTCTTTTTCAGGTCTGACATTTGTAACATATTTCATAGAAAACTTTTTATTTAATATAGTTTCAAGTAATATAATTCCCATGCATCAGTTGAAAGTTAATCAACCTGTGGCAACATTTGTCAGCATTCAACACTTGCAACAGAGAAAGTCATAAAATCTGTTTTTTCAGAACTGCAAATAACATTTCTGCTCTGCGTTTACCCTATTCGAAAAAAAGGGGGTTTTTAAAGTGTCGACTCTTTCAGCACAACATGGCATAATCACTTTATTCTAACAATCAAGCATGAAAACAAGGACACAAAAAGACTGAATATAAACATACAAAAACCCCAAAGAAATGATTTTTTTTCACCTCCAGGAGTGGTAGCTTGCTCAGGGACACAGCAGAAGAAACTGCTGCATAGCCAAAGAACATATTCATCTCATTTCACTGGTTTGCAGCCTGACGCAAGTTCTCCCTGAGCTATTCTGTGCTGTCCACATCTAGCTGTAAACTTGAAGTCGTATTAAGATAGCATGAGTTAATGAGTCCTGCTGAGGGTAAAAATCTGGAGATTTACTAGAGCAGTGCTAGGTCTAAGCACAATTTCTTTTGCAGGAAGGAATCTTTATTTTTCTACTAGCCCTGTTTGTATCATATCAAAAAGGACTTGCTGTGCAGATCCAAATTAACATTGTTTAGGGAAACAGGAGGGAAGGGAGAAGATAAGCTTTCTTGCTTCTCAATAAGCTACTCCGTCTGCTTACCTATATATATATGTGTGTGTGTATATATATTTACATACATACATTATGCATTAGCAACTATTCAGGCAGCATTTCACTAGTATGGCTTTAAATTCTTAGTTAAATAGGTCTTACCAATAAGAAAAATAGAAGCGAGCTTAATTTAGCAACTACAAATGTCATTAGCCAAATATGTGCTCTTCAGACTTAATTAACTACTACACATTACAATATCAAGTGGTTGAAGACCCAAAGTATAACTGTCACTGCCAGCAATGTAATAACATCTTAATAATTTAAAATACATTCTGCATAGAAATTAAAGACAAAGCATCAGAATTTGCTAGCAGAGTGAATCATGAATATGCCAAACAGTGAATAGACTTATACGAAAATGTTAATTCTACTCCTTATTGTTCCCCCCATTAGTTTCTGCATTTCTTTTTAATGGAATATCAAAACTCACTCTAATTATTCTAAAGCTTACGTGTGATGTCACATTTTAATACAATAGATATGTTTACCTGTATTTCTCTTAATCTGTGAGCATATTTCCAGCAATGTATTTTTGTAGAAGACAGTTCAGGCAATCATAGAAAAATCTCTTGTAGACATGTAGTGAAAAAAATCTCTGATTTTCATCATTATAAGGGTAAAAATCACCACTAATTCTAAAAAAAAAAAAAAAAAAAAAAAAAAAAAGACTTATGTGTTAGTGTTTGCATGGCTTTCCTCTGGCAAGTGGCCCGGATCGAGTCACTTGCTAGGACAAGGCAGAGGGACATGCAAATTGGTGTGTGCACTAGCAGGTTGTAGGGAGCAGCACACATACACATGAAGCCTATACACATGAAGCCTGTGTACACCCCACGGGGTACTGGGAGCACTGGTAACCCGCAAATCCTTCAACATGCCTGTGTCTGCACATGAGGGAGATTAGAACATTTGGGGACTAGTTACAGAACAATGTTTAGAAATAGGTAGGTGTCCTTATATGTGTCTAGTTTTGGCTTTGGCTGTTGTATTGCTGCTATTGATCCTGAGTGCACAGTTCACTGATTGTTGGTTAATTTACTGCTAATAAATCAACAAGCCCTTTCAATCTTGATCATTTTGAAGAAAGAGAGAAAGAGAGAAAGGAAGAGAGAAAGGAAGAGAGAAAAAGAAGGAAAGGAAAGGAAAGGAAAGGAAAGGAAAGGAAAGGAAAGGAAAGGAAAGGAAAGGAAAGGAAAGGAAAGGAAAGGAAAGGAAAGGATGAAAGGAAAGGAAAGGAAAGGGGAAAGGAAAGGAAAGGAAAGGAAAGGGGAAAGGAAAGGAAAGGGAAGGGAAGGAAAGGAAAGGAAAGGAAAGGAAAGGAAAGGAAAGGAAAGGAAAGGAAAGGAAAGGAAAGGAAAGGAAAGGAAAGGAAAGGAAAGGAAAGGAAAGCCTTTGGGTTGTTCTGGTAATGTGAGAGGATGCTGAATACAAAGGACTGTTAAGCTGCTGAGCAACCCTCTGACATGCCCTATGCAGCAATGCACTCAAGGTAATCAGTACTCAAGGCGCTCATGTCCGAGGAGCCACTTTTCTCTCTCCAAGTCATTGCCAGAAATATGGCTAACCTCCATTTTTAAGAGTTAAAAATTTTCAAATAAATTTCTAATATACCATATTGATACATCCTTTAGCAAAATTGGACAATCTTTCTCTAGACACGATGAAAATTTTTAATTAATACCTACACTTTTAGTAGGATTTGTGTAGCTAAAGTACTTAAGTCTTTCTGAAAATCCCAGCTTAAGGATATGAACAATGTAGACTATCATTTCAAGCATATGCTTAACGTCCCACAAAATGAGAGGCGTTTATGGAATTCAGTGATTTACGGTGATTTACTGAAAACAATTCCCCTCAAGTTATATATTAAAAATAATTCAGAAGGCTTCTCACAAAAGAGGCCTCCGGTATCCGGACTATCAGATAATTGGTTTAAAGTTTATGAAATATGTTACATACATATTAAAAAGAAAAAAAAAAAACACACATAAAATTTCTTTTTCTTTTTTCTTTCTTTTCACCTCCTATGAGTTGCAAACCTTCAAGCACAAATCAGCATTTGCATTTGTGCTCTTATTTAAACTGTGAAGAAAGAGTGCTGGTCTTCATTCTTCTTCCTTTTTGTGTCCCTTCCCATTTTTTTTTTTTTTTAGTCTGAGGGAGTTAGACCCTCCCTCTCCTCAATGATTGCTAGCAAAAGCCTTCCGTCTTTCTTGAGGCTAAATTCCAGTGGTGCATTTAAATATGGCTCTGCTGTAGCATTCACCCTCCCTGATTTTTAACTCGTCGTAAGCAAGCAAAATGAATTTGTCAAGGGCTGCTTACAGCTTTAGGGGGAAGAAGAACCACATACAGCAGCCAACCTACTGCAATGTCTCTAAGAAATTGATCTTGTTCTACTGTGACAGAATAAGACTTTGATGATAATGACATTTTCAGCTGCAGACAAAATCCTTTTTAATTTATTTGAAAAAGGAAGAAATGATTTTCTATTCCATGATGGGCTTTACAGCTTGACTTACTTTTGAGGACTAACTCTCAAATCAGGGGCAGATGTGGGGTTCTCACGGACATGACCCTTTAGAAACTGAAGCATTGCAAGGAGTAAGAATTTTTTTAAATATTCATGAAATACTTTTCCTTGAAGAAAACATCTTTCAGTCCATTACTTGAAAACTAAATTAGGTGGGTAACAGCAATGTTGCAGAGTGAACTGATAAATTTTAGGGAGCCATGAGACATAGATGAAGGGAATAGAATCCACTACATATATATGTATATATATATATATATAAAGCTTATTATTTGTGTTTCTTCTGTGTATCCCCCATAAAGGTGAAGTGATAACGTCCAGTTCTATGCCAGTCTAATCACAATCTTTCTTTTTATTTTTTTATTATTTTCATGCAAGCAGTTGTATACTGTTTGGATGAGGATTTTCAATATTTCTAAGGTACAAAATCAGCTCCTCATGATTCTTCTATTTCATCAAATCAGACAATTTTACACTGATTTTGCCTTCTTCAGTTTTTAGAACTACTGGTATGTCACTTCAGTCAGTACAGAGTAGAAAATTTTTTTCAATGAAGTAACTGAAAAAAAGAATGATTTCATTGTAAAAATCTTTTATTACCTACATGAAAATCATGGGAATTTTGAGACATAATTCTGTTTCTTCTTCTCCAGTCAGAAAAGCCTGTGCAATTATTATTTTCAAGGTTTAAAAGTGACCTTATATAGGTTTTGTGATTAAAAGATCTTTTTATCCTGTCTTCTGAAATTAGTGTGCTGAGTCCTGCTACGCACAAGCAATCAGCCCATGGATGGATGATAAGAGAAAGCTTAAAAACTGTTCCTATTGAGGAGAACATTTTACAGAATTGTGTTGAATAGGACAGAAAGTTCAAGGAATAGATTTTTAAAGATGTTTTAGAAACAAAAAAGTCCTGGAGGAACAACAAGTACACAAATGTTATCCAAGGAAAGGCAGAGTTCTGCAAAGCCTCATCAAACTCTAGTTTTTGCCTCCAGGGGAGCTCAGGGATTTTCTCTAGGAGGAGAGATTACTAAAGAGCTTTCTTTCTCTGCCAGGCTGATCTGCAGGCTAAGGGCAACTACTAGGATCTCTTCTTCCATGTTATAACATGATATGAAATATACATATTTTCCTAGTGTAGACAGAGAAATTAAAAATATATATATAGCATCTGCCTAATCCCTCATTTTCCCCAGCCAGTGCTTGATGGTTTTGTGGTTTGGCTACAGTTCTTACTGTATAAGCATCTGTTCAGTGCACCTGGAGACGTTGCTATTGCTCCAGGTCAGATATCTCAGTGTAAACTGTACTACTGCCTATGGTGGCAGAAATTGAGTGGAGACATTTCTAAAGCGGACTACAAAACAGGCAAATGCGATATAGTGTGTCATGCTTCAATTTACTGGTGCTGACTTGAAGTTTAGCTAGTATCCTATTGAATGTTTTGATCGCCATTATTTAAATAAGTAATCATGCTGATTTATGGAAACGTTCTTATTCTGATAATAAGGATATCTGATCAAGGAATCAACCTTCTTATCTTTGAAATCTATCTACAAAGATGGATTATTTTGATTCTTGTCCATAGATGAGTCTTTCAGTTCTATCCTAGCACCTTGATGAAATGAAAAGGTAGATCATAAAAACAATTGATTTAACATAACATTTATATGAACAAGATTTCCATATAAATAGGTTTGCTTATTTCCACATATAAGCTTTATATTTTTGTAAAGTAAAATTTTCATTTTAATGTACATATGCCTGTATCTGTGTAGATATAGACATATAGATACAGATAGAGCTATGTACTCTTAAAGGAAAAAAACAAGTGCATACAGAGGACAAGTTCCTCAGCTGGCAGAAACTGGGGTTTCTATTTTAACAGACAGAAATTAGCCTTTAAAAACAAAGAAGTGAAATGTGGGCATATGTAGAGGACTAAAGAATTATGAAACATGGAGCATTTTAATACATGCTAAAATTAATGTTTCTCTAGAAAATTTGTGCTGAAAGGAGACAAAAAGATATAATTTCACATTTATAATAGAATGACAGGGGTCACTTGAATAAGAAATTACTTTGAAGTCAAAAAAAAAAAAAAAAAAAGAACAGGATGCAAAGTACACAAAAAGTATCCAAAGTCACAGAGGAGAAACTATCAGAGATCACTTTTTCAACTAAGATGCTGATAGATTCCCTAATACAAAAAGAATCCTAGTCTATATAAGTTTTAGTATCCCTTTCTTGAAAAAAAAAAATCAATATACTCGCTCTATTTTGACTTGTGTATTTTAGCTCATAAGGTCAAAGCAACCCTCTTATCAGCCAACAGCAGAGATACAGCAGTAATAGAAGATGCCACCTTAGATTAATGCAAGTGAAAATTGCCTTCATTTTTTTATACTTCTGTCCCCATGTGTGCTCTTTCTTTTCTTTTCTTTCTTTCTTTATTTTTTTTTCCTCGGGATATTGCTAGTCACACAACTCCTGATGCTTCAGAGAAAATTCAAATTCATTTTTGTTAATAATTATTTTTCCAAAATTTGTGGTAGGCCTAAGGAGAATGTATCTCAAGTATGTGGTCCAAAGTACCATCTCTTGCCTCTTAAAAACACTGTAAATATACAGAAACCTATAGGTTCAAGTTCATTGCTTTAGTACTGACCTCATTGCCAACGTATTAGGCAAAAACTGCATTTTTCTCCTGCAGTCAGGAGATTTTTGAAAGTCTGATCATTCATGGAGTAGAACATTCTGAATTATGCATTATTTTTTGTATTATTTTTATACCACTCCCTGAATATGAGATCTTTACACTGTGGGCAGTTTGATTTTCAGTTTGAAAAAAAAAATAAATAAAGAGGATTGTTTACCCACTTCCACAGGCTACACCGACCATAAGAGGTCCTGTATTTGAGGATTCTGAAGTGCTGCATAAAGATACAGCAAAAACTCTGTAAATATATTAGCTCAAATTCTGTACAATATAGAAAGAATAGGAAAACATTTATAAAGAAAAAAAAGCTTTTCTTGCAAGACTTTAAAACAAATAATCTTTCTTAAAGATTTTTACAGTTAACATATATTTAACCATATTGATTGTGTTTTTTCCCCTACATTTTGTAGCTCTGCCATTAAAATGAAAATTCCCTTAAGCGTACAATTTTACATTAAATTCTGTCTTATGATCTTGAGTTAGTTCAGGTCTGTACAAGGCATTACTCTGCTGAAAAGATCTTCCTGCCAGATTGCCAGCAGATAGAGGGATTTCCAAAATTGGCAATAATTTTTATATTTTCAGGGTAGGATGTTTAAAGAATCTTTAAAAGTCATATTATTCTCATATGTGTCTTAGCTGTTCCCCATTAGACATCTAACCAAACAACAGAAATATGGACAGAATTCTAAACTAATGCATCTACCTGCCCTCCATCCTAACTCCCATACATTGCTGACAAACAGAAATGGATGCTTAATTTACATTATCAGATTGTTTGAATTATTAGGCGAAAGGTGGAGTCTTAAAAATTCTGTGGGTTATAAAGCTATTTGTAACTAAAAGCTGAAACACCTGCTATTTTAATGAACAAAATTTTGAAATACAGACAGAAATTCAAAACAGGTTTTAGACACCAAAATGAAACAAAAGGAGAACATAATAGCAATGATATCATCAAAGGTTGTAGAAGACACCAAAAGAAGCCACTATAAAAGCCACTGTATAAAATTAATGTTTCTATTCCTGATCTACTAGGGGAATATTTAACAAGTTACACACCTTAAAACAAACAAAGTTGAGATTTCTAGGAATGCTATCATGGATTGCTGCCATCACTAGCATTTACTACAGCTATTCTGCAAAGAAAACTTTGACAGTTTTACTGGCTATCCTTATTCTGATGTGGTCCATGAATAAGCAGTCTCATACTGTGGCCTTTCCTTATGTTACAGCTAACTCTGTAGAAGTTCCCAAGGAAAAGCCCCTTCCATGGTAACAATAATCTCATCTCCATTCCTGTTTTCAAAACAGAAACTGTCCAGAAATTTCAGTGATGCATTCCCTAATGCTATCTAATTACAGATGATACATTCTTTTCAAAATATAATGCATAATAAATTCACAGATAACTTCTTATGCAAAAATGATGAAAAGGTGGCAAGGAAATAGTGTTATGTGCGAGGTGAATCCTGGCAATGAGAATAAATCACCACCTGTCACTTATTGCACATCTCCACAAGTGATTTGGCTACAATCTTTCTTGTATATGACAGCTTGAAGTTTGGTTACATTTCCCAGAAGTTTCTCTCCTTCACTGTTAAAGAAAATTTTATGTGGCTTCTTTTTTTATATCTTTAATTAAGTAATGGATTGTTGACTTAAGTAACACAGCTATAGGGAAGAAAGTATATATGCATAGCCCACCCCCAAACCACCCCCACCCCCAAACTCCTTGATTTTATATGAAAGTTTGAAGCAAATTCTGATTTTATGAAAACTGGTGAATACTTGTAAAAATAAAGTTTTTGAATGAGCTGTAAACACCTAATTTCATAAAAAGAGATTATGAGAGACACAACAGGTATCTAATTATTGTCAGTGGGTTTTTCATACATGGAGTCAGAACTGTTCAGCATCCATCCACAACGTGAAATAGCTTTCCTTGCCATCCCTTTTCTTCTTTTCCTTTCCTTTCTCTTCAAGCCCCTGTTCATTATTTTATCCATTAACCCTTCTGAGTTATATTGATACAGCATTACCAATAAGTTAATGCTGTGAAGAGGAAGCCTGGCTCTGTTCCTTAACACACTTTAGCCTTGACTTATAAAACTGATTTAATAGGAGAAATTGCTAAATTTTTGCTTCAGGGGAGTGGGTTTTGGTTTCTCTCAAGGAAATGTCAAACTCAAATGTCAAGCGTGAATTTATCAATTGGGAGCTTCTTAAAATTTGTAAAAGCCTTTTTTTTTTTTTTTTGGTCTTATCTTTCTATTCTTTTTGTACTTTTGGAATTACGCCTAGATCACTGATAATATTTTGATTTACAATATACAGAGATACCTCCACACAATATCATATGTTCATATTTGCCATTGTTCCTGATTTCAAAGTTAGGAACTTCTTTTAATTTGGTAGATTTGTTCAAAAAATACCCCAAAACACTTGAACAGTCAAAATTGCTATAGTAAATGCAATTAAAATAGGGTCAAAAATAACGTGTAATGAAAATTTCCTTGCTCCTTTTGTTTGTTTGATTGTCTTTCCATCCTTCAGTAAGCTAGTACAATAATGTATTTGTCTCAGGGAGAAAGCAAGGAGAAAAAAATTTACAAGTATATATAGCGAGTATCGAAACCTTTCCTGGTTTTACAAATCAAAAATTTCCAAAACTGTTCCATATACCCCTGAACTATAACGGTGATATTTTTGCTGAATCTCTCCGTTACAATAAGCAGAGTTAGGTAAAATTACACATAAGCAGGTAACTTTTATTATCAAATTGCAAAGGTTAAAAGTTATTATTGAAGGGAAGGTGTGAAATAAAGCATGAACAGAAATGTGCCCTGGACATGCACAATTTCATGTGGTTGAGTACCAGTAAAGTGTGGTTTGTAATCAGAAATACCACATTTGTCTGTGACACATCTCATTAGAAGAAACTTTGCATACAGCTGTGGAGGGCAAGAGTATCAAGCCTAACACATCCTGAAGTCAGCATAGTTTGAGGCTGTGACAATTCTGCACAGAGGATGCTACTAGATTGTATAAATCATTCATATTTTTGTTTAGCAAAAGGCTCATGTGGAGAAGAGACTGAAAAAAAAGGAGAGTTAGGCAATGTGAAGAATACCATGGTAAGAAAGTCCAAATTACTTGATACTGTAACAGATTCATAGACTTCATTTAAGTAACACATGTGAGATTTGTTTAAAACTGTGAGAAAAATAAACTCCAAGAGAATATTTTCACTATTGTTTTCAAGTAAGTAACTTGAAAAAGATTAGGAATCAATAGTGTTGGCAACTTAATAAAGATAAATTCATTGCACATTAAAGAATTTTCTCTCAAAAATACAAGAGAAAATGTTAAAAATTCAACTAGGTTTTACAGAATGCATTTCAATGGAATTGTGTCATGGATTTTTCCCTTATTGCATCATTATGCAAACATGAATGATACAATGAATTAATATAATGAAGTAAAGGGGTTGCAATCATATAATGCAATTCATCAGCTACAGGTGTATAACCTCCAAAACAACAGTGATTTGATTAATAATATAATTAGATGAATCAACAGCCTACTGTTACATTTTACTGGTGCCCAATCACTTCAATGGGATAAAGACTGAGTATGGGGAGTATCAAATGTCTATATCATATTATTTTTTTTTTGAAAGAAAGGATCATGTACCATAGAAATGGAGTATTTTTACTAGAAATCAAGATACCTCATGCCAAAATTTGTAACTTAATGCAAAGTGTAAGATTTAAGCATTTCTTTAAATTCCTTATAGAATTTCTCAAATATGGTACCTATATTTCTGTTTGCAACTCTGCTTATTGAAAGCAGATACTTTTTATTGGATGCATAAGTCTAAATCTCTCTTTGTATCTATTCAAATGTTTTTCAAAGTTTTGTCTTATGCCAAGTTGAATTAACTGGTGCATTCACTAATTTAAATTTTATCTATTGATTTTATATGACTAATGATAGCTCGAGAGAGAGGAAAACATCATGCATACTTTCCTCTGGTAAAATGGTATTTCTGTAAACTTCCTTCCTTCCTTCCTTCCTTCCTTCCTTCCTTCCTTCCTCCCTCCCTCCCTCCCTCCCTCTCTTTCTCTCTCTCTCTTTCTCTCTCTCTCTTTCTCTCTCTCTTCTTCTTGCTCTTTCTTCCTCTCACTCTTTCTGTCTTTCCTTCTTTTATTTTCTCTTTTCTTCTCTCTTTCTCCTTTTTTTTAAGTGCATAGTCATCTGCCTTTTCTCACAATTGCACTGCAAGCATAGCATTCATCATGTCGGATACCTGGATTTCCAGTGATTAGGACTTAAGACAAAATGCTTCGGGTTAAACACAAAATGTTAACAGCTTATGAAGGGTAGAAACTATTAAAACAAATGGGAGTTTTCATATTAATTGTAATGAGTTTTGTAGCCCTGGAAAAGAATCAGATGATATCTGCTATATCTTGTCTATCCTCAATATTGCTTGAAGAGTTCCCTCCTTCCTTCCCTCCTTCCTTCCCTCCTTCCTTCCTTCCTTCCTTCCTTCCTTCCTTCCTTCCTTCCTTCCTTCCTTCCTTCCTTCCTTCCTTCCTCCCTCCCTCCCTCCCTCCCTCTCTTTCTCTCTCTCTCTTTCTCTCTCTCTCTTTCTCTCTCTCTTCTTCTTGCTCTTTCTTCCTCTCACTCTTTCTGTCTTTCCTTCTTTTATTTTCTCTTTTCTTCTCTCTTTCTCCTTTTTTTTAAGTGCATAGTCATCTGCCTTTTCTCACAATTGCACTGCAAGCATAGCATTCATCATGTCGGATACCTGGATTTCCAGTGATTAGGACTTAAGACAAAATGCTTCGGGTTAAACACAAAATGTTAACAGCTTATGAAGGGTAGAAACTATTAAAACAAATGGGAGTTTTCATATTAATTGTAATGAGTTTTGTAGCCCTGGAAAAGAATCAGATGATATCTGCTATATCTTGTCTATCCTCAATATTGCTTGAAGAGTGATTGGGTCATGTGGAAGCCTCTGGTGGGCAGGTAGCTGCAAGGGAGTTTTCTCTGAATGGACACTTCCATATTGGAGGAAGAGAAAGGAGAAAACAAAAAGATACAAATCTCAAATTTGTAAAGATATGAACTTTATCTGCCTTGTTGAACAAGGAAGTGGTCAGGGACAAGAAAAAGAGAAAAAGAAAAAAAGAAAAAAAAAAGAAA
This sequence comes from Tinamus guttatus, assembly GCF_000705375.1. The sequence continues at coordinate 806,176 of NW_010583739.1, read as the reverse complement.
AAAAAGAGAAAGAAAAAGAAAAAGAAAAAGTTTGCAGATAAAAATTGCACATTATAATAGGCATTAACACATTCACAGGCACAATAAATACAGAAGGTACAATATATCAAAAATGTGTTTTAGAGATGCAGCTATGAATAGGTTTCAAAAAAGCATTCATCATCCAAGGCTAGATAGTATTCTACTATCGTCATGATCCAAGACTGAATACTTCAGATAGTATTCTAGTTTTAGAATTAGTGAGAAATATGTGGATAATCAATTTAGCAGTTAAAGTGTCACATCCTTTGCCATGAGATGAGAGGAGGTACCAAAAATGTCTCTTAAATACTTCTTGCAATTCTAGAAATGAAGAATTAAAAAAGCACAAAGAACACAGAGAAGAAAGGTTTACATTTTACCAGTTGTCCTAAAGACGTTTGAAATCTGCCTTGGAATCTGAGATGGTATCTTGGCGACTTCAGCATTAATATCCAGAATCTCAAAGAAGCTTACAGAAAGATGCTGACTTCTGAAGATCTCATTGATACCCAGCAGAAGATAAAATGGAATTGCTGCCAATTTATAAGATTATAATGAATAATGTTGAGTGATTTAAATTTAGGATATAAAAGTAGCATGAACTTGGAAAATAATCCAGAATTTGAAGAGGCCCTGTCTTTGCTACTTATATCCCAATGAGATATTGACAGAAATGGTCATTTTAAACAAATAAACCTGATGAGTATCCCTCGTTATTGCTGCAGGATTTTTTTTTTTCTGCCTCTCTTCCCCATCCCATCCTATCAATTATTCTGACTAGAAACTTAGAATGTCTTGATTGAAGCTTAGACATAAAACCATTCACCATATTCATGGAAATGTTTACTTAAAAATTGTAATATTACTTTTAACAAGTAATGAAGATGCACTACTGTAATATTATATTCACTTTTTTTTTCTTTTATTTCAGTCATCTCTTTTATTTGTTATTAATTCTTTATCAATTTCCAGATTGTTGATAGGCACACAGAAAAATATCAGTTATTATAAGATTAGCTGAATCACTGAATCCTACCTGTTTGCAATAGTAGAATGTTTATAAATCTGTGTTCAGTTAAATTGAATTTTTTAAAATATGTTTTGTCTGGAGAGGGCAATTTTTGTCTTGCCTATGTGAGCAGCATCCAGCAAATTTTAAAAGACATGTAACTAAGTGTCATCCTTGCTGATTGCTTTTCCTGATTTACCATTTACTTGTCTTCTGTTTATTATTAGTCTTGTTATTAGCGAGTGAGCTCTTTTATAGCTATGAATCTAACAAGCAGCTGCCTCTTTTTGAGGCAATGCAATATGCTTTCCAAAGACTTAGCAGTTTTGCATATTGATGTTTTTCCTTGCAGACCCCTAAGGGACACATTTCTCAATAGTAACATCAGACATCATATAATGCTTGACTTGTTTTTCTATCAGCTATTGTTCTATGCCTGCATAGTCTTTTCTATTTGTTATTGTCTTGAGGACACAGCGCTGAGCAGGGACTCATGCCTGCAAGCATGAAGGCTTTATAGGACTTATCCCTGTGCCTTTACTTGTCATATCAGCAGCTTCATCTGCAGAAATACATTTTGACTGAGTAAGCCTGAGGTAGACAATGCTTAATTCTCCATTACAAAATCTTCCAGGAATAGAAAAGATTCAGCTGGAGGGCATCCATCCTGTCAGCACCCTATTATCCTAACACATCGTTTACTCTGCTACTGGTTTTTAGCTGGCCTTATTCAGTCTGATAATCATGTTGGAGCCTTCTCCTGTATCCTGTGCACCATTTCACAGCAAATTTTTATTCAGCTGCTATTATGAGACTCGAGGTATTTGTTTCTTTGTTGTATCTGCCTACATCTATATCTGCCTAAAACAGAAGGTTTCCACCATTTAAATGAGCTGTTATAAAGTCAAAATATGGGACAGTTGTAAACTGAAAACAATACAAAATGAATTAAAGGAGAAAAATCTATTGATTATAGATATATATATAGTCCACAGGTTTTATTTTTTCATAACTGAAAAAATAGATTCATACTTTGCATTGATACACAATACAATCCCATACATTGGATATCTATATGTGGGATCACAAAGAAACACGTATCAATGTGTTTCTCACCTTATAATAAACTTAAAACATGAGGAAAAAAAAATAGTCAATATGTGAACAATGAAATTCAACAAAGATGAGAGATTAAAGACATAAACAATCTGTAATTTTAAAAATATTCCTACATATTTATAAAACTATTTCAAGGATTTTGAAAGATATTTGTCATGTAAATCTTCTTTACAAATGCCAGCATGATTTTGACTACATCCAGATAAAGCTGAGGTGACAAAGCCGGATTCTCAAAAGATGAAAAGACAGAATCACTAACTCAATTAGGAATTCAGTAAATTCTTTGAACTTTGAACTTAAGAGTGTTTAAAATATTTTGGATTTCAATTTATAATGTTGTTATTTCTTTCTTTCAGTGTTCCAATTTGTTATTCTCAAATTTAAAGATTTTATATGTGTCTCGAAGTTGCTATGCTGTTAATCTATTATTCTTTTTTCAGTCTGTAAAATGCTGTATAAGATGCCGGTGCTCTGTCTATCAGAAGACATGTTTTCCAGTTACATTTTATTTCAAAAATTGTAGAGTATTAAAGATTATTTCAGAGTGTTATCAATTTGAAAATAATTGACTGGAGGTAAATGACCTCATGCCATTCTGATGACACCTATTAAGCAGTTATTAAAGAGAAATTGTTCATATGATTATCATATGTAGATCTGGTCTCCAGCTTCTTCAGCTTTGAAATGACCTTCTAATTTATCATACGACTAGCAATATTTTCAAATCTTATAAATATGAAGATTTGTACTCAAGACAAGCCTCACTCTATGAATGTTCTTACACCATAAAAAGTTAATTGCTATGTCTATAGAGTGTTTTCAGGAACGCACCAGCAGTATCTTTATGAATAGTTTGTGTTCTTTTGCTCAGAAAGCCAACAAAACTGTTAGTAAACTCTGTTAATAAATTCTGTACATGATGAGAGTCACATTTAGATGGTTTATATGTTCTGGGGTGTTGTTTTAAGAAGTACTTGAGAAAATTAGGAACCAGGAAAAAAAAAAAAAAAAAAAAAAAAGGAAATGATGCAAGTGAGCTAGGGCTCTGTATGCCCAAACACTCCCTGTGACTTAGCATGATGTTCATAGGGAGTTTCACACCAGCTAATATGCCAAGGAAAGCTTTCCAAAAGCTCTCCATAGGTCATTGGGTGGATTGTTAGAGCAGACATTAGCCACTTTGGTTTCAGGAGCTCATCAGAAATTAAATGCTTCTAGTGCTGCTGATTACACATGATGGCACATTCATCATTCTTCAGATTTCAAAGAACTAAGCTTCCTAGGAATCAGTTTCTGTGAAGTCAAGTCTTCACTCCAGAGCCTTTTGTTTTCTCCCTCTCTGTAGTTAAAGTTTTCTTCTCAACAACGTCAACTGTTGATTAGTATTAGGTGACTAGCAAATGCCACAGTATGAATCAAAATTTTTCAAGCTTAAGTAGTGAAATATATATATATATATATGCTGAAGTAACAAAGTAGTGAAAGAGAAAGACCCAACTCCCGTAAAAGAAAACACAATCAGCACAAAGTTCTGTTAGGAGGCAATATAGAACAGATTTGTGTTCATTTGAAAAAATGCAGACAATAGATTTACTTGGATCTTTCGAGATTAAACAATGCTGTAGATTGAGACTTTGCCTGCTGGAGTGGAACAGCAGAACTCTAACAGATATGCTGATTCTGCAGCTGAAGTAGTTTTGATGCCACCTGTGCTGAAACACATACATGATGGTGATTTAAGGTCTTGTTCAAGGTCTTGCAACACGCATGAAATATTTTTCTGCCACCATCATAACATTTATGGTTGGTTATTTAAAAGAGGAGGACTTATACCAAAGTTTCCCATGGGGAAAAGTCATCGTACAGAATTTCAGAGATCATGTGAGTCTGTTGGAATCTTACAAAAACAGGTAAAGAAGATTTTTTTGGAGGGGTACTATATTGCAGAATGAAAGCATATTGAAGAATCAGCATGAATTAAAGCTGAACAGAAAGCAACAAAAGCATAACAAAAATCCATGTGTAAAAGTTGTGTGAAAAGACTTCACCTTACAAATGCACAGGGAAGCACACATTTTCATTTAGAAATCATAATTGTGATTTGTCATTATAGCACAATCAGCAGGGCAAACTGAGGAGGGGGGGACACCCACAGTTGTGCAGGAGATGATCCACTACTGAACTTTATGCTCTACTAACTGTTGTATGGAAGAGATCTGGACCCTGAACACTGGAAGACCAATGTTTTGGGGCCAGATCCCACAGAAACAAAGCTGAGAGCTAAATTGCAAATAGAGATCTGAAATTTTTTCACTATTTATTTATTTTTCAAATGTTCTCAGGTCTGTTTTCTAGTACTGAAGACACTAGGCACAGAATGGCATATTTCCATAGTAACACATTTTCAGCTTCTGAACTAGAATGGTTATTTACAAGCTATATATTATCGAATGGCCAGACCCACAGAAACTTCTGAAACATGGCCATAAATTATTTGGGATAGTGCTAGATGGCTTGTAGCAAAACTATGTGAGAGATCATTCCAATAATTTAACAATATAGATAATAAAATTCTGAGGTCCATGTGGATTTTTATGAAGTAGTCGGGAAAAGACTTCTAATAGGTAACCATTGAAAGTTTTCTGGACCTCAAGAGGTCATAGTAAAAAAATCAAGTAAAAATAAATATTTGCTTTACTGAACAAACAAAATTGGTATTCTCTTTCTCTTAGCTTTGTCATTGCTGTTTTCTTTTTCTATATCTCTTTTTCATGCTGTACTTGTTTATTATTCTGTATGTTTTTATCAAGAAATTTAAATACCAAATTAAATATTCAAAATATAACATTTTCATTTCTTGAAAATGTAAAGGGCAAAACAAAACTATTCTTAGTAAAAAAATCTTTAACCATTAAAAATTGACTAAATGTTACATAATATATACATATATATATATACACATATATATTTTTTTTTCTGAAAGACTCATTTATCAGAAACGGAATCAGAGAACGTATCAGAAGATTGTCTTCTGAAGCCATCTTTTCTCTATCAAATCATTTTCCAAAAATAATCACTCTTTTCAGTAGATACTTCCACAGGAATTCCCAAAAATATGCAAATTGCCTTTCAAAAATTAGATACCTGTCTTGTTATTGTACTTGACTGTTTCAGTAACTCCCCTTATGTAGCTGCTCAAGTATCTTTAATAGCATTCAGAGAATGAGACAGAGAACTTTAATGAGGAACTGGCTTTAGACTAGTGATCCTTAAAAAGACTTCAGCTGAATCATATTTTTGTTCAAACAGATTTTGTCAGTGAACTATGTGTCTGAACTTTTCTCCATGTTTCACAGTTAGTGCTTCTATGCAGGACTGACAGTTCAGACCTGTCTCTCAAGATTGTCCAAGAGCCTGTTCTTCAGCAAAATAACAAAAGGATAAATGCATCTTCAAGAAGTGGAATAACTAGATTGTTATCTTGCATAATACTGGCTGCTCACAAAAAGTATGATCTATCCTAGCTGAAAGAGCTTCATCCCTTCATTTGAAGCCAATCTTTTATGCAGAGAGGGAAACGAACACTAAGGACAAACTGAGATCATATAAAAGGAATCATGCAATCACTCAGATGCAACATAAGGCCCATGAAGTTTCTCGACTACTAATGGCAGGTACTCAAAGAATGTACCATATAAATGATGATCCTGTATTTTTCCAATTTCACGTATTTTCCCCATAGCATGAGCTACTATGATACATACATACGGAATGCAGCCCACTACCATAGGAAGAACACTGGATTACTGGTCTGATCGAAGTACAGTTTCTAGCTTAGGATAACTCTTAAGCCATTTATAAGAGAGAAGAGAAAGCTGTATTTTCTATGCTCTTCTGTTTTACCTCCAATGGTAGTCTGACCATAAAAAGTCCATCTGTTTCTTAAAACTGTAGTGATACTAACTGGGCACCTAGATATGTCTGTATTTTAAAACATTTACTATTGATCTGAGATACTTTCTGGGATTAGTCAGATTTTCAGAGGAGAGGGATTGAATCACTCACTAAATGAATCCCCACCCCCATGCCTTGCATTTTCCCAAACTGTAGTTTTAGCTAAAGTTTGAATCTGATTAACTATTTGTACATTTTGGCTCAAACTTTTACACAAGTCTGGAGAAACTCTCATTTCCCCAAGAAAGAAACACAAATGAGCAATGTTTTATTGGCAGCGTGGACATAGTGGGTTTTAACCACTTAATATTAAGGATTCAATACATAAGCAACCATTAGCATAGAGGTACCCTATAGCCCCATTCTGTTCGAACTGGGCAATTTTTTGCTCAGGCCAGGAGGAAATATACAGGAAATAACAGTATACATTAGCATTTTGATGAATATTGCACACAAGGGCTAGATATGAGAAGCTGCCCCCTGTCACTCCAGAAGAACATTCTGTCATTAGATGCAGTAAATGTTACACGTCAAATCTTAGTATGGATGGAAGTAAGCATATAGGCAAGCCTAGAGCTTCATGTTAATATCAGTCCTAATTGTTGAATCAAAATACAACAAAGAGTTATTGTTATTGGTATGTTTACAATGATAGACCAAATTATCTAATTATTACAGAAAAGCCTGTTTAATTACACAATTAAGAGTGCCGTATTTAAACAATTTAGTAGGTACTGTTTCTTCAACATCATTTACATTATATCCTTCCAGCTCTCCTCTGGGCCACAAGATTATCAAATTCTCTCTTCCTGAAGTAGATACAATGCAGACAATTAATTAGTTATCTGAATTGGAACCCAGGATACAATATGATATTAATTTCAGGACCTTAGACTATATTTTACCAGTTAATTAGAAAGATCTATAGATTTTGCTTAATAATAACAACAGTAAAACTAAACTGAAAACAAAATCAAAGTTGTTCTGTGATTTGCCACTGTAGTAATTCAGCTTCCAGTTTTTCACCCTCCTCATTCATTTTTGTATTGCATTTGTATTTCATTTTGTTTTACAAATATTCTTACTTGTATTTCATTCACTAGCAGGGAGTCTGCAACTAAACTAAACTAAAGCTCCAGAGAGTAGGATTTAAATCTAGAGTACATTTGATGAAGATACAGTCCTATTTAAGAGTCAACAACGAGGGGATGAGGGGATTGATATCGACACCTTGGGAAAGGTCAGACATTTTATTCCTTACACTAACTTTCCAACAAAAACAACGAAGTGCCATGCTGTGGAGCCCCTTCCTTTGGGATATGGCAGAAGGAAGCTTCTATTCACAAAAATTGAAGAGAAAGTCAAAGAAGTTCCTGGAAAAATAATATTTCAAGGGCTATTAAATACAATATCACAACCGCTAGCTAAGGGAGGCTTTGAGGCTGTTAAACTTCAGCCTTGTGCTTTTTCTTTTTCTTTTACCCTTCCTTACACCTCTGTTACTGGATATCATTTTTCCTGGTATGGTTTGGCTGTTATAATTTCATGCTCTTATATAGATAAAGAATTGTGAGTTTAGCCAACATGAAAGTGAGGTAGAAAAAACATGGCTTAGTTAACTATTGCAGCTTATTTATATGAACATTTCAGGATACCTTTTCAGGATATAATCCATTCTATTAGGAACAGCTACTCTAATTATGTGAGAAAAATAATTGAAACATGATCAAGAGAGTGATGACTTTTAATTTCCCACTTACAGTGCTGTTCACAGCACAGCAAGGTTCATCCAAACAGAGATATTTGATTTATTATATATTGTTTCTATTTAGCCACAGGTTATGTTTGCAGGCCTATAGATGCTCCTTCTCTAAACAATACTGAGCAGTGGCTCAAAAATTCTTGTTTTGTCTTACAGTTTGCAGGACACTGGGTTAGTTATCTTGGTAGTCAGAACATGTGTAACAGATGTGTTTGATTTGTGTCAGATGATTGTCTATGATAGTCAATAATTTATGAAAGAACATTTTGGTTCAGATGATTCTCAAAAATGCAGAAAACAATTCCGTGTCATCAACTTCATATACTTTATTCTCTTTTTTTTTTTCTTTTCCAGTATGACAAATCAGGGGACACAAAAATTTCCTGATAATAATTTGATTAAAGCAAAAAAAAAAATGAAGAGAGGATTATATGCAATCTTTGGACATGGAAATTGATTCAGATTACTTCAGAAACAGCAGCAGAAATACTGTTTCATTCAGCTCACTGGACCAATGGAGGCAACTTAGTAAATAAGCCACATCATCCCTACTGCTTGTGTCTCTTGTCAAGATTGCTAGTGTGAAGCCATTTTTTCAAGTGTGAGGAAATCACATTCAATTTCACAGTTTTGTATTAATTAACAAAGTTAAATTTAAAGTTAAAGGTTACAACCTTTTGTTTGCTTGTTTTCCCCAGTAATGGTGTATGTTCATTAGTGGTGACCATATTCATTGCCCTTCATTGCGAGGGCAACAGATCTCTAAAACTATGAAATTCTGAAATTGGCTCTGTCTTCTTTATACTCCCCTTTGAAAGTGATAAATAGCAGCATCGGGCCTTCTAACACATACAGTTAAAAAAAAAAAAAAGAATATTCT
>NW_010583739.1:778021-797414 GCF_000705375.1 Tinamus guttatus | reverse complement strand
AGGGAAAGATAGCCAAAACCCGGAAAAAATCTCATTGTAACTATACACTTGTCAAAACAAATAAGAAAAAGATTTAAAATTTTAAGACATAATTATCACATGTCCAGTTCTTTTTCTCTCCCTTTATTTTCAAGATAATTGCCTAATAAAGCTTTTTTTCTTCACTGTTTTAACTAGGGTCTGATCATTTCTTTTTGTCTAGCAAAAAATTATGACAGTTTATTTACTCAGTGATGACAACAAAGAGAGTCTTCTAAAAATGCAGAAAAGAAAGGAAAAGGAATTACTTAAACATACTGTCACGAAAGTCCACCAATAGCATTGATGTGGGCCCTTTTATTTAGTTTTCTTAGATTAAGATTGCAGATAAAATTTAAGGCCTATAATTTAAAGATTCGTTAAAATGCAACTCACCCAAAGTCTTATACCTCTTTAGCAGAGTTCAGGAGGAATAAAATTGTGTCAGATCTGTCTGAGATGATAGTGTCAGCAAAACAATGTAAAATGGAGCCATTGAAGCTAAGGGCAATTCTAAGCCTTAAGTAAAATGACATAGACAGCTTCTGGAGCATCTGCTCTCTTTTCCAGTCCTCTTCCAAAAGACTCAGTGCTTTGGGACAAAATCAGATGGGGATTAATTGTTACTTATCTGAGGAAAAGGCCCAAAGGAAACAGAAACTCTCCAGTACTTTGTGTTTCCTGATGATTCCCTTGCTGCACTACAAGTTATAGCCTAGTGCTTCATAAAATTCTTATAAGGATTGGCTTCTTGCCAGATTTGCAAGTATGGCTAATAAAGTAAATTTACATAAATTTACCCAAAGGGATTTAAGAACTAATCCCTTATGAAGATATCTGGTCCTCATGTGAAAGGAGAATGATTTCTAGCAGGAGCAAGTAATTTCTCCTCAAGGTACCCAAAAAAAAAAAAAAAAAAAAAAAAAAAAAACAACCTAAAAAGAAATTTGTGAGGATGTGTGTGAGGAAAGAAAGACAACAAATATCTACTCAGTCCACCAGTCCAGTCAAAACAGGATGATATTGATGTTATTTAAAGCGTGTTAGTTTATGACTTAGCATAATAATGTATATTCTGTCATCTTACAACTTGTTGATGCAAATTGACAGAAAAAGAGCATTCAAGATAGTCTTGAAAGGGTTAATTATACATAAAAAGATCAATTTATTCAAAAAAGAGATATTTTGCATTCCAACATCAAAGTGTGAGAGTATCTTTTCTCTTAAGTAATAAGAATTACTGAAGTAAAAATCTTTGGGGTATGCTTACAGTTAATAATGACAGATGAAAAATGGCCCTTGGATCCTTCTTCAAGAGTCACATTAGAGTTACTTTTTAATTAGTGCATTATGATAGTATGTACAAGTGCTGTAACCAGGGATCTCAAAATAGTTTGCAAACATTTATCAGTAGCATAGGAACAGTTTTGAGCACTAGAGAGAGAATAAATTCCTCTAAATATTAAGTCAATTCTTCAAGATTTGACAACAGATTAAAACTGTGACATGTTACAAGGTTTGATATTTAATAGTAGTTTGGAAAAGCTGTGTTCTTTGTGGCTATTATTCTACTTTTAACAGGCCAAGGTAGATCCATCTTAGCCTCAGAACCTCCAAAATGCAAAAGGAAAAAAAAAAAAAAAAAGGGCTTTGGATCATTTAAACCCCTTAAAAAGATTGATTTTTCGGAAGTGATATAAGCTTGACTAACTCCTTTGAACTCTGTGATGCAATGTCAGCCTTATTTTCTATAAAATATTTCAATGTTTAGGACACTTACCCAAAAGGTAAATAAAATGTATGCATTCTTGGCTTCTCTCAACTGATTTGAAATAACAGCTTCATTTTCCCAAAAATATATACTAAATACTAGCCTGCTGGGTGTTATAAAAGAATATGTATTCTGTCCTTGACCTAGATTGTAAGTGACTGTGCAAACTCTATGGGGTCAGAACAAAACCAGTCAGTGCCAAAATCAGGCTTGCTTAGAGCTTCAGTCAGAAATGATGCAGGGACAGATTGCCCCCTCAGCAAGTTTGCTGATGATACCAAACTGGGAGGAGTAACTTTAGAGGGTTGCGCTGACATCCAAAGGGACCTGGACAGACTGGACAACCGGGCGGTGAGAAACCTCATGAAATTCAACAAGGCCAAGTGCAAGGTCCTGCACCTGGGGAGGAATAATCCCAGACACCAGTACAGGCTGGGGGCCGACCTTCTGGAGAGCAGCTCTGTAGAGAAGGAGCTAGGCGTCATGGTGGGTGACAAGCTGGCCATGAGGCAGCAGTGTGCCCTTGTGGCCAAGAAGGCCAATGGGATCCTGGGGTGCGTTAAGAAGAGCATCTCCAGCAGGTCAAGGGAGGCGATCCAACCCCTCTACTCAGCAAATCTTGCCCTGCTATTTTCCCACCGGTATCTGTGGTAGCCCTCCTGATTTTCTCTAACCTCTGGCTATATTAATTCACTCATCAATCTGGCTGCTTTTCTCCCTCTGAAGTATTAACATATTTCTCCAGTAGAAGTCCTTCTTTTTTTTTTTCTTTTTTTTTTCTTTTTTCTTTTTTTGGCTTCTTGCATTACCACTTGTTTGTAACTCTTAACTGCTCAACTGCTACATTTTGAATTTTTGCTGTTATTTATTTTACCTTTTTAATGAATCTATCACAAAGACCTGGAAAAGATGGCAGACATTCACCTGTTAGATGACACCAGCTTCACATGGAAAGTTTAAGAAAAGGGAGAACATTTCCTTCAGTCTACCAGACTCCAAATTAAAACAAACAAATAAACAACAACAACAAAAAAAGAACAATTTCTCACTCAGCAGGCACTGGCACTTCTTTAGCCAGATACTCCATATTTTGCATGTATGGTCTTACAGGATGGGAGGCAGGCATAAGATCTACACTTCACCAAACACTTGTTGCTGACATCTACTCTAAAAAGTGTTTGTTTACGCTCTTTTTATTATAGAGTTTAGACAATTAGCTTAGAAGTAAAACTTATGTTATAAATCTCTGAATTTGGAATGAATTTGACCATAATATTACTTCAAATTCTGTTACATAAGATCATCTTCCTGTGAAAAATTGTTCACTTACAAAGCAAACAAACAAACAAGGAAAAAAACTCAATGAGGACAGCTTAAGCATATGTTCCATTTTACTTAGCTTCATGTTCTTAATATATTGCCTATTCCAAGGGATCAGCTTTGCCAAATACCTAACCCAAGATCCGTGTGTGCGTCTAAATCAATTTAAGGCATTTGACCTGGTATACAGAAATCCCATTCTGCGTTTCCTGTGTCCCAGACTGAGGGAACCAAGGAATAGAAAATAAAATATCAAAAGCTTTGATCCACGACACTGCATATCTTTGTATGAATTAATAGGCATGTACAGGCATGACCTTGAAAAATCCCACTGATTAATACTGTTTTCTAATTTCCAGTATGGACCACTTCCTCTGCTGTCTACTCTATGTTAAGATGTACACTGGAAAGGGCAGGGGACATTCTGGCACTGAGCTCAGACCTCATTCAAGACAGTGTGTCTCAAGTAATCACAAATAGTCTCTAAAAATCTTTTGTGGGGGAGGGAAAGTTTAAAAATAATTGTTTGGTGAAAAGTTTTGGCTGAGCTAAATTTAAACGGTAGAATGTAAGCAAGTGGGATAGTGAAATACAGTAAAAAAAAAAATGCTCTGGGGCATATACTTAGCAGAAAAATGCCAGCAGAAAATCCTTGACAAAAAAGCTGTGTTTTTCTCAGCTTTCAGTAATGTTTTTTTCACTCTGGCTGTTTTTCTCTTTACCCGGTGACAATGATAGCATTGTTGCCAAATCCATCTACTGCCTCTTTAGATTGTGATTTTTGTCATCAGATAACTCATTTCAAACTCATCTACATATCAGATAATTTCAGTATCAGGAAAAGACATGACATGAAAATATCTTAGGACCTATTTTGAAGTCCTAGTTTTACATCAAATTATATGATTATTCAAATTTCTATTTTTTTTTTCATTAAAAAAAAGAAAATACTTAATTGAAGTGTTTCTACCTGTACTCTTTACACTGAAATATTGTCATACTGTCATGGAAATAATTGACTTGCCAGAAATACATATCAACAGCATAAATCCAATTAGTCCTTAAAGTTTTAAGAATAAGAAAACATCCCAAGCTGAACTGTGTTGTTGGTCTGGTTATTTGCACTGAGCCTGTTGTTATAATCGTTGCCTTCTTTTAAGATTTCATGAAGAAACCCCTCTATGCACATGTGAGAATAGGTGGCAGAAGATCAAGGAACTGTGATCAAGATATGTATATAAATGTATAAAGCATTAGATAAGTATATAAAAAATTTATATACAGCCAAATGAGAATAATACATTCTGATCATGTTTATGATTTTAAGGAAGAAAAAATACCATGAAAAGAGGCAGAACCTCCAGGCTAAACATACGGATAGATTCTAACTGTTAAAATGATGATGAGAAAACAAATCTTTGTTGAAATATTGTCTTGGTTAAGTAAACTCTGAATAAAGAAAGACACCACTGTTATTTCTCTAGAGTTCAAGGAAACAGGTTTTAATGTGTTTAAACTCTTTGTAAACAAACAGCATCCCTTATTTTTAATTCTGATCTCGAACTATAGTAAGTAGTATAGTGAGAACTCAAGTAAAAGAGAAAAGAAGGGGAGGGAAGGTAAAAATCCTAAAGGACACTGAAATATTTGAGGATATTAAAGTGAGATCCACTTTTTATTGGAACTCATTCTTGCAGTATTTAGTCAGTGATCTCTTAGATATTTTTGTATAAGGCATGTTATCAGATGTTGGGACACAATATTATAAGATTTATGAAGAGGTTGTATTTAAAGGAAACATAAAAGTAGTTTTTTTATGTCAGGATTATTTCTGCCTATTTTTTAATGAGATAATAAAATATTATTTAAATAACTTATTTATCCTGAAATAAGATAGGAAATGGCCCCAGTTTTGTTGCTAGTGTATCTCCTGAAAGGAAGAAAAATTATCTGTTTCTCTCTTGCCTCCTTAGTTATCACATTCAAGATACAATGAAAAATTCTTGGCATTGTTGAATAGGTGTTTGTCTTTATTCCCAAGAGAAAATAAATCTTTCAGAAATGATTAGCAAACACTATTGTTTTCAGAGGCCCACATTATTTCTGATTTTGAAGCATATATGTCACATTTTGATGCGTCTTGTCAGGTTTAATCAATCAAGTTGATGCATGTGAGACATGATCCAATTTCACATGATCAGAATTACTTCATTTGACATACCAGCATGTGACACTTAAGGTCAAATTAACAGCAACAACAAACAAACATAAACTTTTACAATATAAAATGATTTTAAGAAAAACACAAACTAACTTTGTAAAGTCACTTAAGACATTTGTGTTCAGACATCAAATGCTGTTGCATTTTAACTATTGTGGTGCTTTGATGGACAAATTAGGATTGCTGTTTGTAGAAGCATACCCAGTAGTGTAAATTAAAACAGAGGGAACATTGAGGCTCTAAGCACATTGGTTTTGTGTTATGACTACACTTCTAAAGCTGTAGACTAAAAACTAATGAGAAACCTGAGAAGGAGAATGTCTCCTGTGTGAGAAGTTTGGGGAGTGAAAGTACTGAAGTGTACAGGAGAGGCTTTTGTTATTCCCAAAAAAATCCTCTCTCCTTACATGTAATTCTTATGAAAACATGGATTGAATGAAAGATGTAGAATTGATTTATTCTCATAAAAAAGGAAAAAATATATATAACTATGTAATTCTTTTTATTTCATTTGATTTTAGTAATATGGTTTCTATTAATAAGCAGAAATGACACATGCAAAATAGATTGGCAGACAGAATGGCTTATGACTTCACACAGTCCAAAATGGAGGCAATGTGTCATGATTTTGTTTATGTTTTGATCTGTTGAGAGAATGAGAAAATAACAGCAAAGCATGGAACTTTGTGATTTGATTTTTCCCACTGTCAACTCTCATAAGCACATGATGTCAGTAACTTCAAAGTTCTTTTGGCTGTAGCTTTAGAATATTAAAACACAGCAGAATTATTGAAAAATAAAAATTAATCTTTTAAAACCCCAGCCTAGAAAACTGAAGATAAATGGAGATGGGGAAATAAAAATTGCTCTTTACATAGTTCAGAAACCTCTTTACTCTGTTTGAGCCTCAGGATAGATTTATTTTCAAACACCTGAGAGGTTTTTTATTATTATTATTATTATTATTATTAATTTACCTGAATGGAAGTTGATTTATGCCAAGCAAATTAACACACTTTTGAGGAGTTAAAATTGAAAAAAAAACGAACAAACAAAGAAGGAAAACTGTTGGGAGTATACCAGTTTTTAAAGGTGTCTTTTCTTCATGTGTGTGTGAATTCACATGAATTCATGTGAATAATTTCCTCTGAATGAATTTACAGTTATTATTGCCCATCTGCTGCATTGCAGATCTACTCTTTCACACTGTGTTATGAAATGCAGAACTAATGGGTTGTTTTCCTTAAAAGGTTTCTGGAAAGCACAGTGCCTCAAATTTCCATTGATGTGTTTTTATGCAGTTTTGTCTAAGATTGGGACTGACTCTGTGTGCTGTAGAGCTACCCAAACACTTGTTTTACTTGAAATAACCCTCATTGAAAATCTGAGCTATCCTGTTTTTTGCGTATTTAGACTGTGGGAGAAAAGTAGACATTAGAAAATAAAGAATTTACCAATGAGAAATGAGTCATGCCTAGAATAAAACTGAACTTGTTTTCTCTGTTTTTTTTTTTTTCTTTTTTTTTCTTTTTTTTTCCAGTTCTGAGGCTGATAATTTGAACAAGTGACATATTGCAGATACTTAGAAAAGTGCTACATAAGGAGGTATGTTCACAAGCAGCTCTTAACGAATACTCCTGGGAGACTAGTCTCTTAACGATCTGGTGGATAGATCTGTAGATAAGGAAAATTTTGTGTTAGACCATAAAAAGACTGTAAGGGAGAGGAAAAGGAAAAAAAAAAGTAAAACAAAACACAACAAAGCACTGTTTTATCAGTTTTTTCACTTATCCTAGGACTCCACTAGGGCGGTGATAACTGCAATTATTTGTTAATGACATGGGAACTACATAAATGGGAATAAATAGGGACTATTTCTTTGCCCATTGGCCAACATTTTGTCCTTGAAAAATTAAAAAGATTGGAAAGGATCATCCTGTGATAGCTGCACATCTGTAAGAGTGATCATTACTCTGAGGAAGAGAAAGCTAAAGGTTAAACACTTACACCCTTAGCAATGGAGACTTATCTCTGGAAAGAGCGAACAAGCCACCAAAGAAAGTCACCCACTTCCTTGAGAATTAGCAACATTAGTTGTGCAACTATAGACTGAAAATATTAATGCTATGAGGATTCAATTAATTAAGGATCTTCAAGATTCATTTAAATATAAATATAATATATGTATATAATGTATTATATGTATATATGTAATATATATACATTATATTTATAAAAATATATACAATATATGACAATAACATACATTAAGCATTATTGTTGTGAAACAAATATATAATTATTAATTTATTAAATAAATTATGTCACCCCACTAAAAATGGGATGCAGTGGATTCCATAGGGATACTGAACTTTATATTTAGGAAGATAACACAATAATCTCTCCTTGAAAATTAATGGATAAATTTATTTTTTTAAAAAAACTATAATAACCATGCAAGTATGTAGGGATACACCTGAAGAACTGGACTTGCTAGAAGTAATTTTATGATGCAGTCCACTCCAGTCGAGGCTACGTTACTATTAGCCAATGACTTGTGATAGCAAAACAATTATTATTAACAAATAATAAAACATATGTCAAAATACATTTTTTTAAAAAAAGTAATTAAATATTTTCTTTCAAAATATGTTACTAAACTGAAATTTATTTTTTATGATAATATTTCTTATTCCTCCAAAAATTGTAAAAGGTAATTAACATATGATTATTGCCGTACTTACAAAATACAATCCTGAAATAATAATCATAAGTTATGTGGTTTCCTGGCTGTTAAAGGATAAGCTATGCAGATGGATATATTGTCTCCTAGATACTTACATATCATAAGGAAACACACGCTTATAGACTGATAGACATTTTCATATTTACAGAATATGAATTTACATGAAATAGGAAAATAATAATTTGATTTATACTTCTGGAATAATTAAATCTGCTTCTGATGAAGGCTGATTGAGGTTATGGGGCTTGATTTTTATATCCTGCTAGCTGAGGTCATTTCTACAACCTGATGACGGTGTTTTTACCAACGTAGTCTGAAACAAATTGAGGTCAGTGTACATTTTCTCACAGCCTCGCTCTCAGATTTCTTCCATGAACTGCAGAAGGTTTCAATTTACTGAAGCACTGAAGTAGGTAAGATCCAATCAAAGTAAAAACAGAATCAATAAATGCTAACCTCAGAAGGCTAAACAGTAGTGACATCTGTCAGGGGGGAAAAGTTGTTCGTGGAGTCAAAATGCCATTGTCCTGTACCAACACGAAAATGAAAATGCAGCTATGGTTTTGTAAGACTTGTATACTGAGATGTATTTAACATGTCTGACAATCAACAAGATGGATTTTCTACTTAGGATAGGAATGTGTATACGTATTTGGGTGAAAATTAAGACATTTAGGCAAGCCATGGAAGCCAGTTGGAGACCAATCCCATGATCTGAGTACAGTATTTTTCATTGCTTTAATCTCTTGATATTTAATAGCTGAGGGAGGCAAATAGCACACTTTAAAATGCTATGGATAAATAAAAAAATACATAGCACCCACATAAAGACATATGTATTTAATTGGCAGTGTGAGTTTGACAAGATGTGTATTTTTAAAATTCATTTGTCTCTGTTTTCCTTTTTTGGTAAGCAAAATTACTACATGAAATTGTGTATTAGTATTCAGATTTTTTTTTTTGGCAGCATTATGCTATATAGTTTGTATGATTTAAGAGGAAAATGTGTAATCTGAAAGTAAATATCATATGTGCATGTATATACTTTTAAGCTTTTTTAGAAAAGAAAAATGTAATTTCATTTTTATCTCAGTATCAATAAAACTGCATTATGTTCATGTAGATCTGATGTGTCAGAGTTCATACACGTTCTTTTCCCACCTCTCAGGAATTTTATAAGTCATCATGAATTGTGATTTGACTTACCCTACTCCATCAATGATAACAAAAGTATTTTGTGTTTTCTGACAGGTTTTATCTGGCTTTCTTCGGAGCCTATATTTTGATATGGATTACGGAAATAAAGGACCAAATTCCTTTTAAAAAATAGCTTCTGACCATGTAATTGTCAGAATTTGGAACAATATCATGGTCAGTAGTATTTCTTTGGAAAAGAAAATAAAATCAGGGTAAGTATTTCCCTGTATTCTCTCTCAGCTGGAATGTATTGTTCCAATTAATCTGGTTAACTAATTCAGAACCAGGCATATAGAAATCTTTGATATATTATAAAAAATAAATGAGCAAATATGCTGAGAATACACCATTAAGCATTGTATGGGTAAATATCTGCTAAATCTTTCCAAGAAATGTGGAAATATCCACATTCCCACAGCAACAATGTAATTGTGGGAAACAGCTGGGAGAATATCTGTTAGAATGTCATTAGACTGAAGACACTATAATAGTAGCCCATGAATATTTAAAGCAGAAATAGCACCTGAACAAATTGTCTTTTTTCTTCTTGGTAGCTAGCTAAAACATGAGAATCAAGTTCATAAACCAGAGTTGTGTGTGCATGTGTACATATACATATATGATACACATACATATATATAAAAATCAGTGTAAACAAATCAAAGATACATTTCCGAACAAATCAAACATTCTTTCTCGCTCAGGGCATTTGAAACTTTTTTTTTTTTTTTTTTTTTTTTTTAAGTGTTGATCATAAAATCATATAAATGGGAGACTACTATGGATTCTAAAAGGTCACGAAGTTTATCTACCTTCACTTGACTATACAGCTTGACTATAGATATGGCCAGAGACAAATGTCTGATCTGTACTTAAATAAGGTATTCTACAACCTCTTTCTTAATGTATTCACATAATTTATTGCCTTTATTATGAAGATTTTTCCTAATTTCTTAACAGCTTTTTTTAAACTCACAAAGCCATGACGCAAAACAAAATCAGTGCCTGTGCCCTTTCCTCGCAATGTGTGTTTTCATATTATCCTGTCATTTTTATTGCTATCTTTCGCTCTCTCTTATTTTTACGGCAACTTCCTTCAAAAGTGGGTCCAAACTGAGCCTGAAATTTATTATCAAGAAATGATAAACTACACCTAAAATACATAGTTTCCTAAATGACATTTGTACGACATTTGCTTTTTTTTTTTTTTTTTTCTTGCATGTGGTAAGTGATGAAGAACATCACTTATTTTTTCTATTTTTCTTTTTCTTAATGGTTGATTTATGGATCAATGTTGGCCTCTAACTCTCTTGAACAGCAATGTTGCTTACTCATTCATAATGTATTTTATGCTACTAAAATTAACATAATTCAAGTGTAGCACTCTACTACTGATAAGTGATTTTTTTCTTGCTGATTCCGACTCTCTTTTTAACTATAGTATCCAATCTTTTACTATGCTTGCAGCCCATCAAACTTGTGGATCACATCGGCGATGTTTAGAATTCTGCCCTATATTCTGCCAGCTAACTCAAATGAAAATATTGAACAAAACCAGGGCTAAACCAGAAACCTTGCACACAACTCAATTAAAAATTTGACAGTTCTTCATTCAGTATGACTTTCAGTCAGTTGTATGCCCATCTCTGAGGATTTCATCCGGGAATATGTCTCTGCTTTGATTTTGAGAATGTCATGTAAGTATCTAAGCTTTTTGAAAAGACACACGTCATTATTTCCATTGTTTCAATATTATCCACTGAGCCAGTTCTCTTCTCAAAGAATAGTTTATAATTATGTCCTAATTTGTTAATGAGATTCAAACATAATAACATTTTGTGTACCAATGACTAATATAGGCACTAAGGCACAGCAGGTAAAGACCAATGGTTTTACACTAATAACTCTTGTTTCACATGATTTGCCTTTCACTTGTCACTGTCAGTTAAATATTGATAACTTCCAGCAGCACTATACAGACTGTTAATTTTGCAAGCAGAAAACAGACAGCTAGCCCAGTGAAATATTTTTATATGCTAAACCTCTACTTTTTTTTTCTTTTCTTTTCTTTTTTTTTTTTTTTTAGCTGTTCTGGCTTCCTGAAGTTTTGTGTTAGGAATTCACAAAGGCAGAGTGTAAATGATATTTGTACTGTGCATGTAAGTTGTGGTGGCTATGTTAGACATGTTTATCCAATTGTATATATGAAAATGGGCTGTGGACAGAAAATAAATGCATCAAATTACCACACAGAAATGGAAATGACCTAATAGAATTTACATTGCAATATTTTTTTCTTCACCCTGCTCACACATTTTACTACATCTACAAATGTTCATTCAAAAATGCGTAAACAGGTGATTTTGGTTTCTTTCTACCTCTCCTTTCGTCTCTCCTTCTGTGTCTCTATCTCTCCATATATAAACATAAAACTAAAGCATTTTTTTTTTAAAAAAAAAAGCTAAAGTAATCATTTCTACAAAACCCTGAATTCTTTTTTTTTTTTTAGGAAAATATGTAATGATAGATGCTGAAAATCCTTGGAGGGTCAGCATACAAATGAGTTGAGGCAATATTGGTCCTAAAAATGTAAAATAATTAGATTCACTTCTTATTATGATCATCATTTGTTAGCATACTTACACAATGGATATGAAAACAGCAATTAGTGTTTACTTTCCCAAAATCACTTCAGTTACCAACATTGGCAATAGCATGTAATAAGCAATGTATTCAGATATTATTTGATTTGACCTATAGTATCTCAATCTCCAAGGTTAGGAGCTAAATCAGAATTACATCCCATTTGACATGTATAAAAGTTTATATTAGCTCACACTCTTCATATTTAATATAGGCTATTTTTGTTTTGAAATACTATTTCAAAGAGTTAAAAATCAGAGGCTTGAGCCACAAATATATATATATATATAAAGTAGTCAGAAAATGTATTTGTTAGTATATACAGACATTATTTCCTGTTTAGAGAGATAAACATTTGATGGTCTCATACTAAAAGAAAGTCTTGATATTATTTTTAGTTCCAAAGCAAATCTCTTTCCCTTTTTTTCTTTCCCTTTATACAATATCAATGGCTTTGCTTTGTTTTAAGTAGAATTTCTTTTTCAGTAATATATTTGTTTAATTGTTTCAGAATATATAATTTTTAGAAGTAGAATGCTTTCAGTAGTTGGAAACATTTCCTGAAAATAGAGCAGGTAATATACAACCCAATTTCCATCTATTTTTTTAAAGAGAATGGGAGATAGGATTTAAAAGAAAAAAAAGTTGTATGTTTCTGTAGTCATAAAGTCATTAGAATCTTCCATTCTCTTTGCTGCTATTATACTTTAGCTTGTGCAGCAAGTATGATCTGACAAGAGAACCTGAGGGTGCAATCATTGTTATATACAGTTTTTCTGTTCAGTGAAGAGGTCTACATCCGAAATGCAAAATTGGTAAATGAGAGAAAGGCTTTGTGGAATGTAAAGAAATAAACGGTAAAACTTGTCAAATGGTATTGTTGGAAAGATTGAGTCTGTCAGCAGGATTTTCTGCCCAGGACTCTACTTAGCAAGAGTTTATTACTGTGAAGTTCACCAAACATGAGCAATTTCCACTATTTATTTTAATACAATAGAAACATAAATGCACATTGAGGAAAAAAAAAAAAAAAAAAGATGACAGTGTATTATAGTTGAAATGCTTGTACTGTTCTTATGCTTGTACAGCTATGGCTACCTCAATAGTTCTACTAAGACTCCTTTTTCAGAAGTTTGTATTTTATAGCGAAAAGTTCTCCCCCAGGGTGAATCTTAAAATGATGTTAAATTTATTTCAGTGCCATTAAAGAAATTCAATCACTTAATTTCAATCTGTTTGGAAGCATGTATTTGTTCTACAATATCTCGAGTAGTGGCAAATTAAATGTCCTTGATATGCATTTAAGAACTGAGAAAAGGAAGTACAACATTTACTGGATGAAAGTAATAGTTTACTGAGTAAAGCGTTATAAAAAATGCACCACTTCACCTACAAAGGTTGTGCATAGCAGTAATGGCATATTGCTATATAGTTTCACAACTGTGAGTTTAAATCTTGCTCTGCATTTGGGTTTGTTACATGTAATCTTTGGACAAGAATCTGGCTCGTAAGAAATAACGATAATAATAAAGGCAATCTAAATATAATACCAATAATACCAGTTTTTGGCTTCAGGTTTCTGCAAGCTTTGACCTTGACAATCCAGTAACTGCCCTCGTAACTCTTTCTGTTCAAGATCATGAACTTGTTATCAACTAAGAAGACAGGCAAGCAGTGAAACTCCTGTCTGATAATATGCTCTCTCCAAAGTAACTCTTAATTGATTCAAATTTTCTTCTGTCTGATGAATGAGTTACCTAAGCTATCAAGCAGGAACGTTTTCTATCTAATGAGATAATTATCTCCTTCCTCCTCAAGAAAAAAAAAAAAAAAGGTTTATTCTTCCTTTTACTACTTAAGATAGATTTAAGGAATGTCCAAGAAAGTCAGGATCTTGAATTCCTTGAAATTAGCAGATTAGCAGCTAGAAAATTTATCTACATTTACTGGCATTTTCTCTAATTTGTGTATTTTTTATTCAATAATATGTTGACTGGATTTTAGAATATGAAAGTAGTTACACCTTACCAGGCTGAAAGTATATTGGTCCTATTAGTTTGTCCTCCAAAGAGGACAACTGTTCTGTGAGTCTTATGAACTATGTGAAGAAGAATCTTTCTTCTGTGACTTTTGAGGTTTTTTTTTTTTTTTAAAAAAAAAGACTGACCCTGATTTCTGCTTTTCCATTTCATGCCTCTTACTGGAAGTGAAAGCAATACCTATCAGCCTTCTTCATGACACCCATGACTGAGCAGACCTCTATCACACTTCCCCTCAACATTTCTTTTCAAAATTGAAGTTCATTGATCCTTCTTCTTATAGAAGCTGTCTCATAGTTTAAAAATCTTAACTGTCTTTCTTTAAATTTTTGTTTCATATAATTCAAAACATTTCTGATTTGAAGCCAGAACTGATCACCTTTTTTAAGAAGGTGTGAGAGAATTGCTCGAGAAAGGGGAACTTAGAGAAAAATAGAGCCTAACAGAAGGTATGCCATTGCAGAGGGTTGCCTGAGGTGAGAGACAGTCAGCTCTTCCAGGATGGTTCATATGTGTGGTTCGTATACTTCTCCACAATTCACGCTAATAAGAATAAAGGAAGAGTGGAGCAGAACAGAGACACCATGGCCAAACTTTGTTATGTTTCCTGCAGAGGGGATAATCTGATGGTGCCGTGCAGGCGATGAGTGAATGGAAGGTGGAGTGGAGTGAAGATACCGTGACCAAACTGTTGTACTTCCCGCACAGGTGGCAAGAAGGTCGTACCATGCAACTGATAAGCCACATAGTGTGATGTCTGGTGCTGGGCCAGCAATGGTGGTAGATCAGTCCCTTCGGATGGACCTTGCTCAAACTTCTCCTCCTTCTAATCTCAGTATAATACCATATGCAACCTCATCCCATTGACCACAACTCCTCACTGAGCATCCTCTCTAGGTTTTCGGTTAACTCGGGAGATTTTTTTAAACAATCAATAATGAAAGTAATTTTGTCTGGAGTCACTCAAGCTCCACCTAAATGTAAAACAAAATATATAAAAGGTGAACTGGGGAGGAAGGAATAATAGGGTGGCAAGAACCAGGAAGGAAAAATGGGGTAATAACGAGAAAGGAAGAATATGATGGTAAGAACGGAGGAAGAGGAATTGAAGGAAGAGGAGAGAGGAAAGATTCCATCGTAACTTCTGGATCAGTCAACAGGCTGAACTCCCTTCCTCCCCTCGGGTCAAGATACTGCCTGAGGAGACTCCTCAAGATCGAGAGCCCTCTCCCATCTTCTGGGTGAGTGATGTTTGCGCATTTGTACACTAGGCACTAGCTAAGAACCCCACACTCTATCAGTGAATTTCCTGTACTGACATCAGAAACCTGTTCTCTAAATGTTGCATTTGAATAAATTGTGCTATTTGTGAACTCGAATACTTGTTTTGAAGGTGATTGGACCGACGATCAGCAGGCTGTCGGTGAATCTGATACTGCCAGAGTATAGCTTATTGTTGATCAGACTATTTGGAAACTTGATTTGCTCCTAGGAAGGCAATCGAACTGGCAGCCGACAGACTGTTCATGAATCCTGATACTGCCGGAGTTGGGCATATATCTAATAGAGTATTTGGTATCCCTATTAAGAGATGAGACCAGCTGCCCCCAGTCCCTCTAACGTTTTAGGATCGGCTGGAACACAGGGACGAGGCGGACGAGGGGATTCAGCTCTTACCAGACTTGCCCCTCCAATCAAACCACAACAGAAGGTAATATTCATACAATGTCTTTAATAACAGTCTCAGTTTTGTTCTCTACCTATGTATAGTGCAGTTCACATCTGTGTAAAGTAGATTACATAGGCAAAGGTGTTCTTTTTTTTTTTTTTTTTTTAAATATTGTTGTAATCTAGTACCTAGTCTACTTATTTAAAATACTATTGTAGATTATCATATGCTATTTAATACTAAGATATGAATATATATACCTCATTTTTTGGAGTTCCTAGTAGCATAGTACAAGATACAAAAGTAAAACAGAATAGCATTTAAAGATGAGCTAATAGCACACAAATTTAATTCACAGAAAAGTAAATAATTCAGAATTCAGTAGTGTTTGTATAGCTAATAAACTATAATGAATATACCTGAAAGGACTAAATACTGTTCACTGTGGAGTTTTGGGAAAAATTATTATTTTCTCTTAAACCAGTGAGCTCCGAGATAAATTTATTTTGAGCAAGTAGACTACAATTTTTTTCAAATATTCCTCACCATAATTTAAATTCCATCAATAAAAATAAATACATATTATAATTTAGCAAAGGAATTATAACTACTCACATGAAGGACACAAATTAATATAACTTTATCTGGTAGATGAATAGGTTATCAATGAGTGTACTGTAGTAGCTCCAGAAGCAGAGAATTGCAGAGCATGCTTAGAAAATAAAATCAAATATTGATACATATGAAATATTTATTTAAGTGTAAATCAGTAATTCCTCTCCCAACACTGTATTCATACTTTCCTTATCTTTGAACTATCCTGCAATTTTTGAAATTACATATAAGAAAAACATGTGGCTTGCCATGGTGGAAGCTGATGAAAGTTTATTCAGATAGAAAAGGAATGGAGTGACAACTGGTGTAAAAATATTATATTGCCTTTACACAGATCTGTGCATTCAGGGAATAACAAAAGCATGCTTCTACAGCTGGCTTAGGCTTCTCTGGATATCCCTGCTGAAGAAGATCCATCCTGTCACATTTCTTCTACTGCTTCCCATTGCCCAGGCATTGACTTTTGTTTCCCTTCCCTTATGCGTAGCAAGTTCCCAGTAAGTTAGATGTACCTGCTCATTGGGCGAAAGCTTTTTGTTTGTTTGTTTGTTTTTTATTTTGTTTGTTTGTTTTGGTAATGTTAGTTTTCACCCAGATAAGCAAACTACTTTACCTTGCAGTACTGACCCTTGGTCACATGTAAGAATGTTAGTCCTTAACCTACATTAGTATACAACAATGAAACTGATATCATACAGTTTTCACTGAGGTCTGCAGTCCTTGGTGTCTCTTACCTGCCAAAGTCAGGACAATCAGATTTAAGAATTCATTAGCAAGAGAAGGCTGAACTCAAATGAACTTTTCTTCACTCTTCTCAAATTTTCCATACGTAGGCCTGACATTTTTATAGCAACAACCCCCTTCCAAAAATTGAGGCTTGTGTATTCAGCCAGTTGTTCTGCTTATTTGCAACTCTTTCTGCTTCTCTTGCTCTTTCATTTCTGTCACTTGGATGACTCCAACATGCAACTATTATGCCCCATCCTTCTTTGCCCTTTCAGTGTTCACATTGTTCTCATACTTAGTAAAATACTTTCTATCTCACTATGCTATCACAGTGTTACTTGAATACTATTGCTGATTACACCATTTCAGCATTTAGGTTCAAGGCAGACTAGTGTTATATTCTGATTATTGCACTTGAACTTCAGAAAAAATGAAGAGGGTTGGCAGTTTCCACTAAGTTTCAAAGTGAAAACACATGTGTAGGAGAAAGGGAGACTGCGACACCATATGGTCATCGACAAGACTCGTTTATTGAACACTCAGTGTGCACTTTTATACATAGCTTAATTAGGTTCATGCATATTGCAAAGCTTGAGCTCAGGATAGGTTAGCTCTTATTTGCGTCAACGAAATTCTATGCAAGATTTCCCCGTACACGCGAGCGCTTCTTTACAATGATTGGTCAAGACCCCGCGTCCATGCGTCTAACTATACAGTGTGATAGGCTAACTAACAGAGGCTAACTAACAGTGCCCACGTGTCCTCACATTTAACGACCGTCCCCCTCTACTTGTTTGTCTCAACTCTTTGCCTCCTTATCTGACTCTCCGCAAGATCTCCTTATCTCTTAGTCAGCAGTCCTTCCACCCTTTCAGCTAGGCCTGGCGCCCTTCTGCCCTTTCATCTAGGTCTGGCGCCCTTCTGCCCTTATCTGGCTTGCTCACAGCATGACCACTGGCCTTCAGGAATCCCACACACATGTGTAACAATTGATTTATTTCTTTTGTTTAGTATTTTCTCTACTTGCTTTTTGACCATTAAGCACTTTGATAAAATAAAAAGTAATACATCTCAACTCCAAATGTCCTTCAGTTGGCTATTTTTTATTATTATTTTTTTAAAAAAGTAGGAAATATTTAAGCCTTTCAACAGCTTGTCCTAAGAAAAGGAAGCATGATTCCTGTTGTGTGAGTAAGAAAGGCAGGCACAATATTGAACAATATTACATATTTCATATAGTAGATTAATTGCAAATTTAGTTAGGATTTTTTTCTTCTTAACTTGTAATACTCAGCTGTTAGAATATGATTGATTATTACCCCAAAAAAGAAAGTTATACTGTGATATAAGGGCTTACAGTAGTTTGAAGTCCCTAATATAGCAAGCTTACAATCTCTTCCTGTCTGTTTAAATAATACTTTCTTCTTCTGTCTTCTTTCCTTCTATGTATTTTAGCACTCAGCTTAAATTAATGTAATATTCACATGCTTATTTTGTTTAGAGTGATTTGCATTTTCTTGGGAGCATTATCATTTTGTCTTTCCTAGGATAGCATTTTTTATTTGTGACCTTTTTATTATTATTATTTTATTTTAATAATAGATACTGTTGCCCAAAACCACCTGCATAGTACACCTAATCAGATACAAAACAATAATATATTTAATTTAATGGCACAATGAACACCTTATGGCCTGAAATATATGTAGAAAATATGGCATGAATAAATGTAAAATGGTGGGATGTTTTCTTCTAATATCTGCTGTGCTTTTTCTGAAAGGAAGTAGAGTCAATATGCAGGTAATACATAGATGGGAGCCACCTATCAGTTAAGCCTCCTAGCATGTCTCAACACCATACAGATGTATTTATGTGAGAGCTGGATTACTGAGTTCCCGGTATTGTAAGATCTATTCAAAAGAGAGTGAAGAAAATTGTTCAATATATCCTAAAGTAGATGTCTGCACCTGATAATAATGACCTGATAAATGTCATATATTTATGTATCCAAATACCTAAACAGAAGTGTCTGAAGCTGGAGCTGAATCCTACTCAAGAAACCTGAACTGGGCTTTACTCCCAATACTTCAATACATTTCTAGGGAGGATACTTTCAGGGCCTCTTTTCCTTGATTACATGTTCTTTAACCCTTGAGCAAGTAAAGAATGGTGAACATCTGTTGCAGTTCAAATGGCTGCAACACGCTGCCATGTTTTGGCATGCAATGTTTGGCTGCATTTTTTGAAATGTCCGCTCTGATCGGTTCTCGGCCCCTCCCTCAGGCCTTCTCTCCACCCCTCCCTCGGGCTCGCTCCAGGCCCCTCACTCGGACCTCCTCTCCGCCCCTGACTCGGGCTCGCTCCCAGCCCCTCACTCGGACCTCCTCTCCGCCCCTCCCTCGGGCTCGCCCCAGGCACCCCACTCGCA